>PVIA01000891.1:0-222320 GCA_004024845.1 Tonatia bakeri
TGAGTAGACTGAGATTTATCAAATGCGTAGAGAAGGAGTGGGATGTAAGCAGTTGAGTGGTTAGGGACGCATGTTCCACGCAGTGCGCGTGCCGAAAATGGCTCTGTGATGGGAGTGAGCCTGGGAGCTTTTCAGGTACAGAGAAAATGCGGGTGGGACCGGACTGTGGCAGTGGAAGGCTAGGCTGGAGAGGTAGGTAAGGGGTCAGACTGTGTTGGGCCTTTAGGCTGTAATAGGAATTTTATCTTCTGGCACATTGGCATTTTGAAAATATTACCTTGACTATAATGAGGAAAGCAAAATTGAGGAGGGGCAAGAACACAGTATAATTTTACTAAGAAAATTATACTAATACAGGTGAGACCATGTCTGTTTTATTCTTCGTTTTTCCCTAGTGTACTAGGGAATAAGTATTTATGGCATGAATGAAGAAAATAATAGCCTGTACTAGGTGGAGGCAGCAGAGATAGAGAAAAATGTGCAGATTCATGAATTGGTGGATCACATATAAAAGACTTGGAGGTAGATTAGATATTGAACGTAGGGGAAAAGGAACTCCAGGGATAATACTTAGGTCATTAAGCCTTGAGAACAGAATGAAATTCTTGGGGAAAGCATATGGAATGAGAAGAAAAGAAAGCTTGGAACTGACCCTTGAGGAATGTGTTTACTCTTCGAGCACAAGAGCTGGCTGCGTATGGAGTGAAATCAAAGAGGTGCCTCAAGATTCCAGGGACAGAGTGTTTTAGGCAGGAGAGAATGTCCAGTGTCCCTGGCTGCTTCAAGAAGCCTGTAAGATGAGTCATGACAGATGTCATTAGGTGTGGAGACCTTCAGTTCTTGGCATGAGTTGTTTTCAGTGGAATAAGGGGACAGAAACATTATGGCGGTGTAGAGTTGGTTGAGGAATGAGGTGGTGATATGGAAAGGAAACAGAAAAAAGTTACCTATGGGGAATGGGTCATTCTGTGGCAATTTTATACTATAGACATGTATAGTAATTCCTTCCTGGCTATTTGAAATTATAGTATATGCAGATTTATTTTTTGTATACTTCAAATAAAGTATATAGAAATTGCATGTGACTCCTTTTTGGGATAATTTGAAAGACTAGTGAGCCAAGAACAAAAAAGAAATGGTGATAAAGCAGGAGGCAGAGCAGAAATAGATGTGCTTTCACTGAGAATTCCTGTGGGAAATAGAGAAGCTGAGGGAAGAGCAAACCCAAGCCTTGAGAGTCTGGTTTTTGTTGTCTTGCAATGACAGAGGGACAGAAACACATGCAAGGGGACTTGACTTCACTTCTTACACGTGCTCTCTGTGTATTGGGGAAGGAGTTTGAAAAATCTTGATTCAGCCGGGTTACGTTAAGTTAAATAGAGCGTTTGCCTTAAGCATTTTTCCCAAGCATCTGTGGCAATGAGCCATGGAAGCCCGAGAGGTAGGAATCAATAACTATGGGTCACAAATTCAGAAAGCAAGGGAATATGTGTCCATAAAACTAAATGCCTTAAAAATCGCTTGGCTTTTAGACAATGGTGTCAAAACAATTAAAAGAATAGTCTGTCAGCAAATGGGATATTCACATGCAAAAGAATGAGGTTGGACCCCTACCTCACACCATACATAGAAGTTAACTCTAAATGGATTATAGGTCTAAATATAAAAGCTAAAACTATAAAATTCTTAGAAAAAAAACAGGAGTAAATCTTTAGGAGCCTGGGTTAGGCAATGGTTTCTTAGGTAGAACACCAAAAGCACAATGACCGATGAAAAAAACTGGACTACATCAAAATTAAAAGCTTTTCTCCTGCAAATGATGCCATCAAGAAAGTGAAAAGACACCCCACAGAATGGGAGTTGATAAGGGACTGGTATATGGAATATATAAGCTACTCTTACAACTCAATAATAAAGAGACAACCTAGTTAAAGAATGGGCAAATCATCTGGACAGACACCCCTCCAAAGAAGATACACAAACAGCTTGTAAGCACAGGAAAGGTGTTTAGTCTCACAAGTCAAAACCATAAGAAGATGAGATAATACTTTACACCCACTAGGATGACTGACATCAGAGAGTCAGATAATTATAAGTACTGGCAAGGATGGAGAGAACTTGGACCTCTCCAATACTGCTGGGAATGTAAAGTCGTGTAGTTACTTTGGAAGACAGTCAGGCAGTCTCTCAAAGTTTTAAACATAGAGTAACTACATGACCTAGGAATTCCACTCCTAGATATCTACCCAAGAAAAATGAAAGCCTGTGTTTACACAAAAAACTGTAAAGAACGTCCATAGCAGCATTATTCATGACAGCCATGAAGTGGAAACAACCAAAGTGTTCCTCAGCTGATGAGTGACTAAACAAAATGCAGTGTGTCCACACCGTAGACTCTTACGCTGCCATAAAAAGGCATAGGTACTGACACATGCTACAACATGGATGAGCCTTGAAAACATGTTAAGTGAAAGAAGCCAGTCCTAAAAGGCCATATGTTGCATGACCCCATTTATATGAAAAGTCCAGAATGGGCATGTCATGAAGAGAGAGAGATAGTGGTTCCTTGGGGCTATGGGATATGTGCTGGGGTACACTGGGGATGACAGCTAACAGGTATGGGATGGGGATGGAAATGTGTAAAAATTAAATGTGATAATGGCATAACTGAATTTAATAAAAACACACTAAATTATAAAAAGCACTAAATTATATACATTTCCAGTGGGTAACTTGTGTGGTAAGTGAATTTTATCTCAGAGCTGTTAACAATTATTTGGCATTATCTGCAGCAAATCAAAATAAACGTCATCGGTATTATTTCCAGTGTATTGTCATGTTTAGAAAACAAAAATATTCCTGAGGGTTTTAATTAGTTATTTCCTTTATCCTCTTGCCTTTTTTCCACACTGTAGGAATTGTAAATTTCTCAGTATGAATTTGCAGACTGGAAAGACTTTTTGGAAACATCTATATTCTTTTTCTATGGGAATTATTAAGTTAATATTGACAAGTTCTTCTTGGATTTTCCACTACCTAAGAAATATTAATTGTATAATGATATGGTGCTAGAGTCCTGGAAGTTGAAAACTTCCCATCCTTTAAGGCTTTTTCCTAATTTCTTGCATATTTTAAAATAATATATACTACTGTTGATTCATCAGTTTCAGTCATTTATCAAATCATTTCTTGGCTTTTGGTAATAAGGCCTTACCTCTCCTGTCCCCCCTCCACAGTCACAGTTTTGCGAAAACCAGTCAGCATTTACACTGTTACGTCCATAGAAACGTGGTTCACGAGCAGTACGGTATATTGTGATTACATTTCCTCCCAAATTTGTTTTTTCCTAGAGCTAACACTGCCTGTTTTTAAATGATTTGCTTAGTTTTCTATCTCTTGGTATTTTTTCCTCACTTACTCAAAATGCCTTGAGTATTTAAAATAACCTATCACTTTTCCCCTGGAGACCTTCCTCCTAGAGTTCTCTGGACTTGGTTCCTTTCTGGAAGGGCTGCTCCCTGGGCCACTGCCATCTGTAGTCTTTGGGCTTGCCTTAGCCTCTTTCCTGAGTTAGACCTGTTTCTTAACGTCTCATTCTTTCTCTTTCTTGCTGTAAGCTCTCATTTTACTGAAGCACATCTTCCTGTGAAAGAGTGTGTGGAAAGTAAATTGTTGAGTCCTTGCATGTGTGAAATGTCTTTATGTAACTCTCATACTTGGCTAACACTTGGGCTGTGTATGGAATTTGAGGCTGAAAGTCATTTTCCTCAAAATTTTGAAGGCATTGCTCAGCTGTCCTATGCTATCTGCTATTGCTATTGAGATGTCTAATCTCATTTAGATTTTCATTCCTTAATAGGTAGGGTGACTGTACAATTTATTGTGAAAACTGGGACACTTGAGGTGCTTGCCTGAAAGGATACGAGGACAACAGGCTGAAGCCGGGACTCTGGGGTAAACTAGGACACGCGGTCACCCTCTTTATACGTGACCTATTTTTTTTCTAATCATTTAGGATCTTCTCTCTGCTTCTAGTGTTCCACATTTCATGATGATGTGTCTTGGGAAAAATCTTTTTTCATTCATTGTACTAGATCTTTGTGGGCTCATTCCTGTCCTTCGATTTTGGGAAATTTTCATTACTTTTTAGACAATGGTCTCCCAGCCTTGACATTAGGCGCTTGACATTCTGGATTGTCTTCCAGGTTTTTTCTTCTCTCACAAATAAGCATGGGGATGTTATCTTTTTGCCTTTGTGTTTTAAATCCGAAATGCTTTTGTACATTTATCTTTCAGTCCTTCTATTGAAATTGAAATTTTTCTGTGTTTAATTTCTTGTTTCACTTTTTTCTCAGTATTCTGTTCTTATGAAAGTGTATCTTCATTTACTTCTTTGAGGGTGTCATAAGTTTTTCCTTCCTTCCTTCCTTCCTTCCATCCATCCATCCATCTATCCATCCATCCATCCATCCATCTAAGGTTTCTTTTGGCCACCACTCCTCACCCTTGACCCCACATTGCTTTCTTGGGTCCCCCCTTTTTTTTCTATTTGTTTTGGTCTATGTCTGAAGGCTTCCTCAGATGCTGGTGATCCTTAACTGTCTCTTCATATTTAAGAGGAAGGCATTCAAAAGTGTCTCTGAAAACTGACCATAGCTTTTTGGCTTCTTTGTAATTGTGCTGTGAACTCACCTCTTTGGTTAGAATATTCTTAAATATCAGAACTAGGAAATTTCATTTTCTGGGGTGAACAGGGATCAGGCATGCAGTTTCTCCAGAAGAGACTTCTCTGCTTTCCTGGACGGCAGTTTTATATATGGGTCCTAGCATTCTGTGTGTAGGGTGTGGGAGGCAGACAGAAGGTCCCAGAGATTATCATAGTGCCTTTCCATTGTACCTCACCCCAGCCTTCTGTGCCCTGTATTTCTGAGTCTGAAGGTTTTTTCCAGAGCATCAAACTTCCTTTTTCCCCTGGTGAAAGGAGGTGGGAAGAGGGAGTCAGTCACTTGGCTGTGTGGGGTAATGGAGAAGGCCCAGTGTGATTTGCCCCCACCGCCCTCCACCTTTCTGGGTAGCTGCCGTGCCAAGAGCCCACCCTCAAAGGGTTTCTGTGGGTCTGGTTAGCTCCGCCCTCACCTTTGTTCCCTCCGGGCTCTTGAGTGATAACTTCCTTTTACTCCTCCATCTCCTGTCTTTGAAAAATTTATGAAAATCTGCTCTCATTAGTTCTCCCTTTCTTTTCTTTCTTGTGGGTTAATACATTTATTTCATTCCTCTACTGTCTGTTAGAGGGCTTGAGAAGGGAGAAGAGATAAACTGATTGTTCAGTCTGCCGTTTTTAACTGATTCAGGCGTGCATGTTTTTTGTAGGCAGAGTGTGATAGATACCGATTAGATGCCGTGTAGTACTCGCAGCGTAGTTCCTCACAAATGTTGTCGCGGGTTAAACAGGTTCTGACCTGCAAACCTCGCCGTGTCTGTGACTTTCCCCTGGAACTGGGGAAACAATCAAGCTTTTCTGGGTTGTCTCTCTGGAGGACTTACAACAGACTAGAACAAAAATGGTTCATACATCTCTCCATTTTCTGAGTCACATGGAAAATTACAAGTATTGTGTCATCATTGTCAGAATGAATAGCCTCAATAACTGTAAACAAAATATGAATTTTAATGGAAAGTTTGTTTCTCAAGTTCAGCTATAAAAATTGAACGCTCAAGCTTCATTTCTTTTCTGCAACTTTTTTGAAAGCAGTTTTCCTAATTAAATTTATACCCAGTGATAGTGGTAGCTATGGGAAATAGGAATAGCCATGGGAATAGTTTACTTGTATTTTCTTGCTGCTTTATTATTCCCACTTTGCACACAACAGGATCTTCTCAAACATTGGACTGAATAAACTATACTTAGCCAGACAGACCAAGGAAGCCATCTTCCTAATCACTAATGACTAAGAATAGCTGTGCAAGGCAGTTGGGTAGTGAAAATGCAACCCTGAATGTGTCAGGTGCATGGAGTGCTGGAAAGGAAACGCTGCACCGACCTGGTGTCCGAATTACAGAGGCCACTGCAAGTGTAATGGACCCACTGCAGTTGTGTGCTCTGATTCTCAGCCTCCGGGAAGGGCATATGGGGCTTTCTTCCGGAGGGTCTCCCCTTTTGTGCTGGGGCAGCCTTCCGTGAGCACTTGCTCCCAGTGGCCATGGCAGCCCCAGTCTCGAGGGATCAGAGACAATTAGGAAAACCAGGAAGAGTTGTTGTAATCTCTTACGTGGCTGGAACAAGGTAAGGGCAGTGAAATGTGGGCATTCCATTATTTTTCTTCCTTTTCACTTTTTTCCTTTTCTTCTTTATCTAAAAAAAAATTTTTTTTATTGCTAACCTCTTCCCCTTCTCCCTCCCAACTTTCCTTTTGACAGCATATTGACTAGGGACCAGAAGCCCATTTTTGCTTAGCCTTCAGGGCAGCTGGGTACAGAGTAGCAGTGGTACATAGGTTTACTGTGTCGTCCGTCTGTGTAACACTGGATTTGGATCTTGTATTTAGCTGCCAGAAGTGACTGTGATGAAGTAGGAGAGATAAACTGATAGATTGGCTGCCAGAAAGATGCTGGGAATCAATCAGATAAACAGGGTAGAGAAATAGCTTGCTGTTTTCTAGTGATAATAAACCAGTGGCCTCTGGTCCCTGCATTTTAAAACGTAATTGCTGTAGCAATAATGTCCAAAAAAAGCAAATGAGAAAACATCACAGGCGGTTTTTTAATTGCAATTGAGATATCCTTTTCCCTTTTGCAATAAGGATTCATCTTATATGGAAATTAATATTTTTATAAATTTGTTTTACTTCTTCCAGTGCCTACTTACCTAAACAAATGAAAATGAGAGCATGAACTACTTTCATAGGAATTTATTCCTCCTTCTCGATCCTCCCACAGACTTCGGCTATTTAACTTGGTGAAATATATGTATTGCTACCATGCCTTACCTACAAAACAATTACTTATTTTTGTGAAGAAAGAAGTTTTAAGGTCAGACCAGTATTATTGACAAATGATTAGCAGGAACTAGTTTATTTTGGTGTCTCCTCTTAGATTTCTCTGAGAAGATTTTTGGAATTTTAATCTCTGTTGCTGTTTTCCTGCATACATATAGCACTTGTATGGGAGAGGTGATATGTAGTCTTACTACTGTAATTTAAAATTCTCCTCCTTCGATGTTTAACTTTTAAATCTACCACTTCTCTTCACATAGGACTTTAAGATCCAGTGCAAATGCTTAGGTCTGTGTGAAAGATACAGATTTAGATTCTGATTGCATGCAGTGGGCTGCACAGGATTAGGAGGAGAGTAGAAGAGTGGGTTCGAGTTCCCATGGAGTTAATTGTATGGGATGCGAGACTGGTTCTGGGTTGTATTTGCAGTGTACACACATGTCTTTCTTTAGGTTCCCTCTTAAAATTATTCTGGCTGTGAATGTGTCAGTGTCATATAAGGTTAAATCACTTAATAGTCAGCAGGGTAGAGTATTGGCTGTGGGAAGCAAGAAAATGAAGTCCACACTTTTAATTATATGTAATAAAGGCTTTTGCCTGAGGAAGACCTTCCTGACTGCTGGAGGTTATAGGTCAGAAGTTAACCACGTACCATTATCCTATTGGTGAGAGGCTGATGCATCTTCCTTTTTGCCACACAGCCCTCCCCACCTGACCTTTTAAAGATTCTCCATTGATATTGATGAGGTGGACAAAACTAATCATAAAAACAATGAAGGGAATGTTGCAGATTCATTGATCCATTTGAAATGAACTGCAGTACAATAAGTCTTCCAAATGGACTTCTGTTCTCAGCGATTGCCATAGCCACCTTTTTAAAGATATATAAATATGAAGGGGTTAATGGGAATTCAGTCATGCTCTTGTCACTGGGTTGCTCCTTATTGACTGCAGTTTTAGAGATGTCACTGTGCCATTCAGAATTCCTACTGTGCCTTTTTAAAGTTAGTTGGTACTGGGAGAGGATAAATAAATCAGCTGCTTTCCTTTTTCCCCTAGCTACTTCGAGAACTCATAGAACGGAAGACCAGCTCTTTGGATCCCAATGATCAGGTGGCCATGGGAAGGTAATTTAGATGAGGCTTTGTATCTATGCAAGCAGCCGATGTAATAGTTTCTCCCTTTGATCTCCCTTAATTCTGCTTCTAAAGCAATAATTGGCCCTATCATTATAAAAGTTGAGTAAGGTTATAAGAGCAAGAAAGACAAAGTGATGGAAACACTAATTGTTTACCCTATATTGCCTTAAGTGCAGTTTGAATAAGAGGTTGTAAAACACCTATATGTGCATTGTGCCAGGGTTGGTTTTTCAAAGTCATCGTTATGCTCTGTGCTCTCTGGTTTGGGTTGTGATTGTATCTGTATCCATCTCTGACCAGAGGGTGAAAAGCAACCCCAAATGTGTGCTTTCAGCTGTCAGATGTGGCACTGCACAACAGGTTCCCGCACGTAGTCGAATCTGCTTTGTCAGAGTCTGCCCTAATTTAGACCTCCACCCCTCCGTAAAAGCTGCAGCACAATTAGGAATGGAACATGGAAGCATTACCCAGATGTCAGGGTAGAATGTAAAGTAGCGAAGGTGGGCTCTTGTGTGTGTGCTTCATCCTGTGGGTGGAAAATAAAAAGGGCGTTTAGAGTACTACCTAATGAATAGTGTACATTTAAATAGCCATGAGCCATCATTTGCAAAAGCACGAAAGGAAACAAAAGCTGCAAGTGCCAGAATGGGATTCTGTGCAGAGAAGCATTTGGAGAATGCAATGAAAAATATGTGTTTATGAAATAATTTTATTTGAGTAAAACATTATTTGAATTTTAGGATAGGATGTTGTTGGTATTTTGTGTCTCTCTGGGATGTTATAGAGAGCTCTCTATAAATTTAATGTGTTCGCTATAAATTTAATGTGATAGAGCAAATTGTATTTAAGTGGTGATTATATTGTACATTTATCTCACTTTACAATAAAATAGATTATGGTAATTAAGATTATATTAAGATTACAGTAATTGGATTTCCCTAGATTTTTTTTTCTGATGTTGCGTTTTCATTGTATAAATCAGGTAAGATGACCAGCTGCTACTGTTTCTCCCTCTTCTTCATTTTTCAAATTTGTTCATAAGAGCAATTTATGAACATTTTCTTAGTCTAGTATCTTTTATTTCAAAAATTAATTTCTTTTAATCTGAAATGACTGTAGAATATGTGAATCTTGTTTGGATCTTGGCTCAACAAACCAATTTTGTCTGCAAAATTGAGACAATCGGGAAATTTGAAGACTGACCGATGATGTGATAGTGAAGAATTATTGTTACCCTTTTTTAGGTGTGACAGAGGTACTGATACTACCTTGAAGGGAGGGGAGGAGAGTCCTTACCTTGTAGCAACACATTCTGAAATATGACAGAGTAAATAAAAATATAAATGAAATGACTGTAAAACTGGTGTCAGTAGTGGATAATTATTTTAAAATTAGCAAAAATTGGAAAGCATAAGAAAAAGCAGTTGGGTATTAACAGAGGCGAAATTAGTAAGGAATTCTTGTGTTTAAACCACACAGCATTTGCAATATTAGTAATAGAACTTGCTGCACAGCTAAAACATTAAAAGCAAACCCAAGCAGCTGTACTCAGTTTGATGGTTTTCTACAGACTGGTAGATTTAGTGCTTGTCACAGCAACTCCAAATGCTAAGGAACATTGTTAACCAAATTTGCTGTAGAATTTCCCAGCTGCCATTTGTTTTTTCACCATTGCACAAATCCTCCTCAATTGATTAGTCACTTTGGCCCCAGACTATCTTGAGGAACTTGATGTAGGTTGATGATTCTTTCTGCAGGGTTGTTAGTGGGAACAGTTCCAATTTGTCAGTATGTATAACTGTTTCCGTTAGTGATGATGCATAACATAGCTTGTGACTTTCCCAGGCAGTGGCTTGCAATCCAGAAGTTACGAAGCAAAATCCACAAGAAAGTAGATAGGAAAGCCAGCAAAGGAAGGAAACTTCGGTGAGTTACTTTTTAGAAAAATTTTTAACATGTTATGTTCATATCTCTCTTCCCTTGCATTTTGTCTATTATGTCATTTTCTGTCTTTTCTGATGATTCTGTTTTTAAGGATCAGAAAAATAATTGAAACAATATTTGAGACTTTTGTGACTCAGTTTTCCTTACTGTAAAATGGAAATATGGTTTTAGGGTTTGTGTTTTCTTTGTTTTTGTTCTGCTGTTGTAAATGGGTAGATTATGTAATATCTGCAGTTCTCTGAAAGAGAAATAATAAGTAAACCAGACAAGATAGTTGAAAGTGTCTTAGCTTTAAAAAGTGATTTCTATAGTCCTGGCTGGTGTGGCTCAGTGGATTGAGTGCCAACCTGTGAACCAGGTCAGGGCACATGCCTGGGTTGCTGGCCAGGTTCCCAGTAGGGGGTGTGCGAGAGGCAACCACACATTGATGTTTCTCTCCCTCTCTTTCTCCCTTCCTTTCCCTCTCTAAAAATAAATAAATAAACATTTAAAAAATTTTTAAGAAGCGATTTCTATATAAAAATATACAAACTTTGGGGTCTTATTTAGAATAGGATTATATTGGTTCACTTTCATGATGCTATATGTGTACACAGTATGCTAAAAAGATACAAAGATTTCTGAGAATGTTAACAAATGCTTAAATAAGATGAGAAATAGAATTTTTATGAGAAAACCCAGAAATATCTAACTATACGAAAACCCTCAGCCCTGTGATCTCTTTAAGAAGTCTTATAAATATGCAGATAAGAAAGGTGTGAGAATAGGAGTGATATTTCTATGCTTTTAGACTTAGTTTCCTTATAACTATATACATTACAGAATATCATTCACACAAAGCCCCCTTATCACAGAAACTACTTGTAATTCAGGTGCACTTTGAAAAAAAAATCTAAACTCATTGTGTTAGACAGGTAGCTAATCCCACATCCTTATTAGAGCCCGCCTGTCACTAAATTCCCTTTGGACAAATGCGGATCTATCTCATTTGTAAGTATCTTCAGAGAAGCAGATTTCACCACTACTTCAGTGAACCTTTTTGAGTATTTAACAAAACTCATCAGCACATGCTTCTCTTTCTTTAACTTCGTGAAGTTAATTTTTCAGTTAATTTAAGTAAAATTTCAGGTATTGAAACTTTCAAGTCTTCGTACTTCTCCAGGTTCATTGTAGTGTAGTGGTTAAGAGCATGTACTTGAGAGCCAGGCTGCCAGAGTTTGAATCCCAGCTTTGATATCAACTGGTGGTTACTTTGGGCAAGACCCTTAAACTCTCTGTGCAGTGTCGTCATCTGTAAAATAGGGATGATAGCCGCACAGGCTGGTAGGGTTGCTGTGACGATTAAGAACCTAAGTGTATGCGCGTGCAGCTCTTAGAACAGTGCTCGGGAGGCAGTGAGCCCTATGTAAGTATTTGTTGCCATTATCACCATCATTATTATACTGCTGTTATTCCAAAACTGGGTCCGTCTCCTGCTCTGGTGTCCATTTACTTGCTAGTTCACATGCATGCCTCTTTTGTACCTGTCTCTTCTGCGCTCTCCACCTCTGTGTGGACTTTATAATTGGCCAGGCTTAGTTTTTAATTTTGAGACCAGGTTTTTTTTTTTTTCTCTCTAATACAGTGCTTTAAAAATGATCACTTATGAAGCAATGCATGCTCTCTAGAGGAAGGAGCCCAGGATTTCAAGTTAGAAGACTTGAGTTCAAATCCTGGCTTTCTCTGGCTATATAATTTTAGTGTTTCTTTTTTTAATTCTCTGGGACTCACTTTTGTTATTTATTAAGTGGAGATAATAATTGCTACATTATAGATTTGGTTTGAGGATTTAAATAATGTGTAAATGTCTGGTGCATAGTAAGCATTTGAAAGTATTAGTGTCTTTGGTTTGCTTGTGTTTATCTACTAGGGTTACTGTTGCAAATGTATGCCCTTCAGAAGAACTGAGAGAGGAAGATACGTCTTCTCTACATATTGTATTGGTACGAATTTTAAACCTATTGGGACAAGCAGCTATAGCTGTGTGCTCCTGGAGAGCAAGAATCACACTCCTTTATCCTTTAAGACAGTCCCAACCTTATTATCTATTACAGTGCCTTGCAGACATTAGTCAGTCAGAAAATATTTTGGGGTGATTATGACAGTAAAATGAACATGCTCAGCAGGTAATGAGAGGTGGCCGTAAGTCTAAACATAACACAGATCATGAAATCTGGACGAGGGCTGGAGAGGGGAGCATGACAAATAACTTGGGAGAACTACGGCTCTATTGTTTCTCAAATCAAAATAAATTTATCAGAGTTGTAATTTATCACCTTAAAATTAAAAAAAAAAACAACCCAGGATTTTCTTTTAATAGTAACTGCTTTTGTTATACTTATTTACTAAACTTCATTAAACTCTTTGGTTAGAGGTATGTGTCACTGTATTTATACACTTCTATTTTTGTTTTAAGAGTTTATGTATGTATTTTTAGAGGGGGAAGGGAAGGAGAAAGAGAGGGGGAGAAACATCGAGGTGAGAGAGAAACGTCAATCGGTTGCCTCTCATATGTGCCCCAACTGGGGACCAAACCCACAACCTTTTGGTATACGGGATGGTGCTCCATCCAGCTGAGCCGCAGTGGTCAGGACTACATGTCTGTTTCTGTAGCATTTTGGTAGTAACTGAGATTTTAAATACCCATAAATCCAAAGGCATCTGAAATTTCACTCTGGCAACAGTCAAGTAGGAGATAGACATTCTACCTAAACAGGGCTAAGTATTAAAATATAAGAAGTGCCCTGGCTGATGTGGCTCAGTGGATTGAGTGCCAGCCTGCAAACCAAAGGGTCACCGGTTCAATTCCTGGTCTAGGGCACATGCCTGGGTTGCAGGCCAGGCCCCCAGTGGGGGGCATGCAAGAGGGAACCACAGATTAATGTTTCTCTCCCTTTCTTTCTCCTTCCCTTCTCTTCCCTAAAAATAAATAAATAAAATATTTTTTAAAAAGTAGTTTATCAAAATATAAGAAGTGTTCCTCCTGTGGTTCCTAGGAGCCACATTGGGAGCTTGGTAAGACCCATTCTGCCCTCGAGGAGCGAGGAGCCTGCTGTCTGTGGAGGAGGGCAGAAAATGGGCCCATTAGCAGTACTGCGGGAAGGGCTGCAGTAGACACTGTCCTCGGGTAGGGGTTACCCGACTCTACCTGGGGGAACGCAGACTGCTCGGGAAGGCTTTCCATAAGGTGCAACACTCACACTTCACATGGGACAGATTAGGAACAGTTAGCCCAGTGAAAAGCCAAAAAAGAGTAACATTTGCAAAACTGCATCTTGAGAGTATAGACATGGTCATTTTGGGAACTCCAGTTAACCTGTTTTGGCAGAGACTTAAAGTGAATGCAGAGCAGGCAGTGTGGCTGTATGAGCAGTGAGTGCTAGATCGCAGCTGTGCTAAGACTCCTGGATTTGTCTGCAGACTGTAGTCAGTCATGTAAGATTTTGGGCAGAGGAGTATTGTTACCACATTCGGTTGCATTTTAGAAAGATGTAAGGAGGTAAAGGGAGGTGAGGGTTAGAGTTGACTCTCAAGAGGTTCAGAGGGAACGAGGTAGGCTGTGGTGGTATTATTCATTGGTATGTATTAAAAGAGCCTGCAAGAAGGAAATCAATTTTTTGTTTTTGAGGGAGAGTAGATTCAATCCTTTAATATGCCAAATTTGACTCAACTTCGAGATAGAGACTTTTTGGTTCAAGAGAAGGATGTGGGCATTGTGTTAGTAGTGGTCCCCCCTTATCCGCGGTTTCGTTTGCCACAGTCTGTGGTCTGAAAATATTAAATGAAAATCTTTAGAAATAAACAATTCATAAGTTTAAGATTGTGTGCTGTTTGGAAACGTGATGAAATTCTCCCCCCACCCCACCTCACCTGAGGACGTGAGTCGTCCCTTTGTCCCGCTGTATGTGCTGCCCTCCTGTCACTCACTTAGTACCATCAAGGTTGCAGGTCAGTGATGAGACTGACAGAGAGAGCACATCCACGTAACTTTTATTACGCTATGTTGTTGTAATTGTTATATTTTTAGTTATTGTTGCTAATCTTTTACTGTGCCTGATTTATAAATTAAACTTCGTCATGGTTGTGTCTGTATAGGGAAAAGCATAGTGTATGTGGGGTAGAGCATTGTCTGTGGTTTCAGGCGTCTGCGGGTGTCTTGAACATACCCCTGTGGTTGGGGGCCACTACTGTGTCATTGACAGTTGGCAAACAGTTTAATTGCTGTTTTCAAGGAGCATATAGGATGACAAGACACAGTGCCCAGGAGTATGATAGAAGAGGAGCCCACGAAGAGTGCTGGCGGTGGGCAGGCAGGAGAGAGTGATGCGAGTCAGTGAGGGCAGAGAATGCTTAATAGGGGTTCAGAGTGTTCGATGTCCCAGAGAAATCAAGTCAGGAAGGGACGGTTTCATTTGTCATCACATTTCTCCACACGAGGTGCTGCTGGGTTACTATGGAAGTCTAGAAACCAAAAACTACAGGACTTTCCATACTGGGAAAGCCCTTTAGAATCTCTGTTTAAACTTCCACTATCTTGATTGGTTTGTCTCATAAAAGCCTTTTGGAATACAGTTGATGTGCCGTCAAAAGGTCATACGCACTCTGGCTGATGTGGCTCAGTGGATTGAGTGCCAGCCTGTGAACCAAAGGGTTGCCGGTTCAATTCCCAGTCAGGGCACACGCCTGGGTTGTAGGCCAGGTCCCCAGTGCGGGGAGCTGTGCGAGAGACAACCACACACTGATGTTTCTCTCCCTCACTTTCTCCCTCTCTTCCCCTCTCTCTAAAAATAAGTAAATAAAATCTTTAAAAGATAGTATTATAATTTATGGCTTAGTTAATAGTATTATACTGATATTAATGTCCCAAGTATGACAAGTATACTATATTTAGGTAAATTACTAATCTTAGAAGAAGTTGGGTGAGGTTAAACATGAATCTCTGTACTATGTTTGCAACTTTTCTGTAAGTATAAAATTATTGCAAAACAAAAAGTGAGAAGAAAAGTAATGAATAAGGCCATGGTTTGTTTTTCAGTTTTGTCATCTGTGTTCACATGGCTCTTTGTGACCATAAAAGTGAAGGATGTGGTCCGGGCCAGAGAATGGTCTTTATTGGTAGCAGCAGTGATGACTAACATTTATAAAACTCTCACTGTGGGGCCCTGCAGAGACAGAAAAAGCGCAGGCTGTGATGCCAAACTGTCTCGGTTTGAAATCTGTCTCTTCCACTTACTGGCCTTGAGACCTTGGGCAGGTTACTTTATATCTCTGTCCTCACTGTCCTCATCTGTAAGGAATGAAGTAAAGTCACATCTCATAGGTTGTTCTGTAGATTAAAGGAGCTAATTCATGTAAAGTGGTGAAAGGGAATAACTCACCCAGCATTACAGAGCTAGTTAGTAGTGAACAGGGATGTGAGCTCCTCGGTCTGATTCCAGAGCCCACGCGTCTAACCTCTGGCTGTTGAGTTAACATCTCTCGGCAGGACCAGTTGGCCTCTGCAGGCACCAAAATGGCATCCAGGCTACATTAGCCCCCCGCCCTGGAGGATATAACCACGTGGCCCAGGCTAGACGGGAACATGATGAATACTTCCTGAAACTGCACCTGAAGAAGAGCTGGCAGAGCATACTAGCTATCATTACTGACACTAGGTTCCTCCATGGAGCTGGTTCTCTCTTTGTGATAGGTTTGGGAAGGTGAGCTTTCCAGAAATGTTGTAGTAAGATGAACCTTACACTGTGGAAATATTAGTTGAGATGATAGCAGGTCAGCAGCCTCAGGCTGGTCAGACTACACATGGCAACTTGCTCGTTGGACACTAGAAAATAATTTATTAAAAAAGAATATTTTGGTTTTTAGGAATAATTATAATTACTGATTTTTTTACACAGTATTTTACACCACAGTATATGTAAGTAGATTTCCCTGTGATTTAATCAGAACTTGTATATTAATTAAACTTTCAGGTCTTTAGTAATGAGATGTCTTACTGTGTTTGTCTAGTCTTCTGCAACAAAATTACATTCATCTTTTCTTAGTATGATTGGTAAAAGGTATTTTAATACTAAAACATGCATTCATCCTCAGCAGAACTGAGATTAGATGAAATGCATTGCATTACGTACACATTACTAAATTGTCTTTAATCCAATTACTTCTTAAAGCCTGCCTTTCTTTCCTCATGCAGTTAATAGTTATTGAATATATTGTCTTACAGTGTAAGGCATTCCACAGAGCAGTGCCATCCAATAAAAACATGTATTACCTGTAATGTTCTAGTAGCCACATTGAAAAACTAAAAAGAAACAGGTGAATGAAATTTTAATGTTTCATTTAACCCAATGCATCAAAAATAACATTTTAATGAGTTATTTTAAAAATTATTAATGACGTGGTTCCATTATTTACCGTCCCAAGTCATCAAAATGTGGCGTGTATCTTCGAATCATAGAACTTCTCAGTTCAGACAAGCCATATTTCAGGTGCTCAGTAGCCACAGCTGGCCAGGGGCCAACACACTGTATAGTTAGTTCATGGTCTTTGTCCAGAAAGTGAATGAAACCTGTCTTTGGACCCAGCCAAGAATAGTATTCATTTTTAGATGGACACCAAAGTTCGGTGAAACCTTAAAGACACAGTGGAACTTCGGTTCTCAAACTAAAATCATTCCAAAAAGCTGTTCAAGAAGCGATTTGTTGAAAAACCGAATCTCCTTTCTTTGCCACCCAAGAGGCGCATGAGTGGATGCGGCAGTGGCATGGAAGGGTTGTCAGGCGGGGCGTCGAGACCCAGGGTTCTGTGGGGCACCGAGGCACTTTTTCCACAGTTTGGTCGAGAACCAAGACATTCAAGAACAAATGTTTGATGATATTAAAATACATCTAACAGTATTTATGTTTTATACTTATATAAAAAGGTTAGGTAAGTATTTATACTCTCACATGTTAACATAACCTTTGGGAGGGTGTTTTGACTCAGGTGTTTTAATTTTAAGTATGTATGCCTTGCAGTCCGGCAACTTCACACCTCCCAGTTTATCCCGTAGGGTACGTGAACAAACATGCAGTGCTTTATGTAGAACTACCTTTACTTCACTGTTTAACCTGGTTTTTAAAGGGGTGCAGTCTATGTAAATGCCCATCAATAAGAAATGCAATAAATTATAATATATTGACACAATGGAATATTCTGCAACTATGAAAAGAACAGACCATAACATATGGTGCAGAGGAGAAAGCTCAATACAGAATATTAACTATATTGCAATCTCATTTTTATGTGGAAAATATATTGTCTATACTTGTCTTATATATGGAAAATACTTCGGCCAGACTTAACAGTTTTAACCAACAGTGATTATTTCTGCGGGATAGGACTACAGAGGACTTGTCAGTTCTCCATACATGTCTGTATTTGGATTCTTTTTATAAGAATTCTTATTTTTTATAAGTAGGAGATAACAGACACTTTAAAAAACAAGCATGGGCTTTTTTTTTTTGCATTTTTTAAAAAGTGAAGAATTGGCCCTGGCTGATGTGGTTCAGTGGCTTGAGCGCTGGACTGTGAAGCGAAAGGTCGCTGGTTCAATTCCCAGTCAGAGCGCGTGCCTGAGTTGCAGGCCCTGTCCCCAGTGAGGGGTGTGCAAGAGGCAACCACACATTGATGTTTCTCTCCCTCCCTTCCCCTCTCTCTAAAAATAAATAAATAAATCTTTTTAAAAAGTGAAGAATTGGAAACAACATAAATATTCAAAATAAGAAAATATGTTATGCTACTTTCACTCCTGGAAGTATTTACAGCTATTCAGATATTGGCTATGGGACAGTGCTCACACTGCTGAGTGGAAAGAGAAGGTGCAGAATCGTGTGTGTACAACAGGGTCGCTATGCCAAACAAACATGACTAACCAAAAGGTTGGCAGGTGTTTTTAGGTGGAGGGGTTATGCGTGTTTTGTGTGTGCTTTGTTGGTTTGTTTTCCAGATTTTCTATAACGAATTTATACTTTTCTGTTACTTTATAATGAAGAAAGTCTCATCACTATTATAAAATTCATTTGTTAAGAAAAAGATTTGGGAGGCTTAGCTGTGGGTGGTACAGGAGAGAATCAGATCTTGGTATGTGTAAAAATGTTTTTCAAACTTGTAAAACATAGTGTATGTGAAAATATTCATCATTTATTTTGTGTGTGTGTAGCATTTCACCCGTCCAGTATTTTTTGGTTAAAATTTTATAATATGCATGCTGTCATACAGCCTCTTCTATTATAATGAACAGAAAAGGGGGACTTTCTTTGAATTCTTTTTGGCATAATTTGGTCTGAATAAGGTCATATGTTTGTTCAGCCCTTTCACCAGAGAATCTCAAAACATTTTTTTTACAAAATATTATTTTTCTATTGACAAGAAATGGAGGTGATGTAACTTAAATTTCTATAATATGTTGACTAAAATTCCAGGGATGGAACTTACGTACCCACTCAGTTGTGCCCCTTCATGTAAAGATGGGAGAATGAAAGACGCAGTGAAACTAGTGAGTAGAAATGACATGGGATTCTGGAAGCCTTTTCTAACTCAGGGAAGCAGTGCTAGTGAGTGATGGTGGCAGTGCTGTACCACTGCCTGTGTGCTGCCAGCAGGTAGCTTTAATGATGCTGAAAAATGGTTACGATTATATGTAGAGGAAGAAATTGGGGTAGTCCTCATTGTCTTTTGTCGGGAGTAATGTTTAAGGGTTAGTCTTTTGCTCAAGGGCACAGAGTAGCTACTTTTTGGGGGGCTGTGATATAAGTGGATCTGTGTTAAATTACTGCCCTTTATTGTGCACTGTGCAATTGTACGCTGTACATTGTACCAGGTGTTTCTCCTGTAGCATTAAGGGAAAAGGGTTCTATAGGGTTAAGTGCTGTGTGCCCATGACTGTTCCCTGTTCAACTCTGGAGTCAAATGCCCCTGTGGTATGTTCTCAAGTTTGTTAGTTTGTAGACTGCGTTTCCTTTTCTAGTTTAATGGTTACTAATGTGGCTGCCTGTTTCCTGCTTTATTCAGGTTTCATGTCCTTAGCAAGCTGCTGAGCTTCATGGCACCTATTGACCACACCACAATGAATGATGACGCCAGGTGAGTAATAGATTAATTATGTGTCTCAAATAGCTTCATGACAGCCTGGTATTGACCTGTTCTGCAGCCTGTCGCCCTCTCCATTTCTTCTTATCAGTTAACCATTTGTCATTGGCATCATAGCGAGGGTCCTTGTCACATCTCTTCACTCCCATAATTACTGTAAAACCAAAACAAAATTTCCATACATCTCAATGCTGCCTCTGGTGGTTTTTTGTTTGTTTTGGCTGTTTTGTTTTGTTTTTAACTTAAGTGGTCTTCGTAGAGTACCTGAGCTCTTATCTGGGACTGACGGGTCAGGACGGCACGTGCACTTGATTTGTGTTTGGGGGGTTGGTGCTTATTCTGTCCTTGCAGAACAGCTGCGGAGGTGGAGGTGGGCATGAGGCTGTGTTTGTTCAGGCTGCCGCTGAGGGTTGGTTTTCTTAAGTGTTTTTATAAAAGAAGTACATGCTGATTTTATAAAGCTGAGACAAAATAAAAACATACTCATAATTCAGAGATATCCATTTTTTAAATAATTCCTTTTACATTCATTAGTTGGCAAGTGATAATGTAATATTTTTAACTTACTTATTTACTACTCATTTATATCAGTATGGACTTGTGCTTTCCTGTATTATTCAATGAATGGTAATCTGTTACTGTCATTATTTATTTTGATTTTGAATTGTCCCATGTTAATGGAAGTCCCTTCAAGCTGTGCTGTGTCCTTTTGAGATGTTCCAAGTCATTCTTTGAGTACTTCCTCACTTTCTGGCACGGCAAAGGTGTTTTAGGCTCAGTTTACACTCTTCATGTTCAGGTCTGGAGTCAGTCTTTCTCCAGGTAGCCCCGATGCTTCTTAGTTGATTGTGGCATTTAGAAACCAAAATCTGGGTGCTAAGGGTGCTCATTGTTATTACGGATCATTTTTTCTAGGTTCTTTCAACATACAGAACTAGGAAGTGTGTGTATGCATACATAAGAAATAACTACTTTTAACACCTCAGAATATTTTCTTTTAGTCATTGGGTTCCCTTTTTGTATGTTCTTGTTTTTTTAATATATAATTAAAATTATATTCCACTGTTATGAATTTTCTTATGTATTTTATATGCTCTGAGCATTATGCCATTAACATTATTCAAAAATTTATAATGACTATGTAAGTTTTTAATATTGCATGTATGAATGGGGAATTTTGTTACAATTTCGCGGTAGAGAAGGAATTTACAAGTGAGGCACCGAGGCCAGAAACCATAATGGAAAATATTAATAGACCCAAAAAGTCACATTGGAAAAGACAGCAAGAAAGTTGTAAGTAAATGACAAACTGGAGAGAAGTTGAACACATGACATATATTTTTTAAAGATTTTATTTATTTATTTTTAGAGAGGGGAAGGGAGAGAGAAAGAGGAGGGAAACATCAATGTGTGGTTGCCTCTCTCATGCCCCTGTTGGGGACCTGGCCCGCAACCCAGGCATGTGCCCTGACTGAGAATCAACCAGTGACCCTTTGGTTCTCAGGCCGGCACGCAGTCCACTGAGTCACCCCAGCCAGGGCTGACATATTTCTTTACTATGTGATATCACTGTTGGAAAGAGTTCTTACAAATCTTTAAGAATATCCCAGTAAAAATAAGGGGCAATGTATGTCAGCTAGCAAACTCAGAAACTATGAAAGAAAAATCTCAAATTGCCGAAAACAAAGACTGTTAACCTCATTAATCCAAGAATTGAAATAATGAGATTTCATTTTTTTTATGGGGAGACACTAAAAGATAGTAATCCTCAGTTTGAATAGTAGGAAAAACATGTACTTTCATAGACTGTTAATCGGAATATAATTGGCAAAATCATTTTAGAGGGTTATTGGGCACTGTATTTCAAATTTTTAAATGTATATATCTGTTGACCCAGAATAATCTACTTTTAGAAATGGACCTAAGGAAATAGCAAGCTGGCAATATATTTGTATCTAGCATCTTTATTGCAACATTGTTTATAATGGGGAAAATAAGAACCAATCATGACCATCAACAGGGAACTAGTTTATCATAGAAAATCATTCAGTGAAATTATAAGCAGCTGTTGAAGGATGAAGTGGATCATATGTACTAACATAATGTTAAGTGGAAAAGTAGGCTACCAAATACTATTTCTATTATTCCAATTATTTGAATAACTAGAGATGTGATGGGGGGGGAAAGGTAGTACCTTTAAAAACACACACTGTCCTGAAATGATCTCCAGGTTATTTTGTCAGCTGGAAGGAAGCTGTGCTCATAATATGGCCCCCTCAGCTTTCACAGTAAATGCAGTGGGAGCGTCGGCGCGCACACCCCTGTCCGTGTTGTAGAGACCGCCTGGGAGACTGTGTGTCACAGGATTTAAAGTGTGTACCTACCGACAGGAGAGCGGGTGAGGGGGGACTTTCAGCATTTTCAGGTTTGTTTTTTTTAAGGTTTTATTTATTTATTTTCTAGACAAAGGGGAAGGGAAGGAGAGAGAGAGGAAGAGAAACATCAACGTGTGGTTGCCTCCTGCTCACCCCGCACTGGGGACCTGGCCTGCGGCCCTGTGCCCCGACCAGGAATTGAACTGTAAACCCTTTGGCTCACAGGCCAGCACTCAACCCACTGAGCTACATTGGCCAGGGCAATGTTGTTTTTTTATACTTTTATTTTGCTTTGATCTTTTGCCATGAAAATACATTGATACTAGTTGTTGTTAAAAATAATAAACTCTGAAGCAGTGCACCAAACTCCTCCCATATTGATTGCTGGCTGGGGTGGAGTCCAAGGCACATTTTACTTTTTATTCTATGTATTTCTGTGGTGTTCAGTTTTGTTTTGTTTTGTTTTTTTACAGTAAGTGAAAAGAGATGGATTGCTCCTTATCAGCAGGAAAAAGGGATATTTTCAGTTTGAAAAGTGTATATATAACATGGAGAGCAGTTAGGAAGGTCCTTGATATTTCTCTGTTGAAAAATATGCATTTAAAGGCCTTCTCTCCCTTACGGTTTCTGCTCTGTGGACCATCTGACTAGCTTCTCTTCCCACCTCACCTTCCACTTTTTAAAAGGTGAAAGATTTATAGGATCTGAAGAGAAACCAGAGTATAAATGATGGTAAAATACACATAACAAAATTTCCAGCTCATTTGATTTCTTACTGTCAGAGCAGCTGCGCTTACGTTTCCTGCCGCACCCAGGTCTGGTGAGCGGGGCCCTTCTCTTCTCTGTAGTCCTCCCTTAGTTCCAGTTCGTTGTTCCACACACATGTGTAAATCGGATTAATAGCAAGTGTTTGGTTGGTTGGTTGGTTGGTTGTTTTTGAGGGGGCAGGGCAAGTGCTGTTACGTGTCCTTGAATTGTCCTTGAATTGTCCTGAGTCCCCATATCCCTTGGCCAGTTTGAACTAAAAAAATTTACACTTGGTCAGTTTGAAATGAAACTGGAACATGGCTCTTGTTAAGAGAGAAAAGAAGAGATCCTTACTCTTTAACACAGAGTGCTAACACACCGTTAGTAGAGAAAGTCCTTTCTTTAAAAGGATCTTGAGAAAGGTAGCGGCACCTCACCATTTCTCCTGTGATGTGGTCACGTGGTCTGTGCACTCTTATCTATAGCGGTAATTTCTTCTGATAGATATTCTTTTCTCATGCTAGGAATTTTTCTCTTCAAGCCACCAATTATTATTAATAGTAGGAGTAGTAGTAGTAGTATTTTAAAACTTAAAAAAAATGTGGAATAGCTCATTTTAAACTCCCGTGTTACCACATTTCTCTTTCGGGGCTTTGCACCCTAGATAAATGCTGGATACTGCCTTAAATGCCTTTGTGTGCCTTCAGGTCTCCTCTGTCAAAGTTTCATGTAATCCCTGGCCCTTTATAGGTGCTGATCCAGAAGACCTTTTCTCCGTTGCAAGGTAGGCGGTTGGTTTGTGTTGCAGGCCTGATGCGTGTTCCCATTACTAGAGAAAGAGGAAATCCCACTTTGTCCATGTACTGTGTGTTTGCATTTGGGGAGGATATTACCGTGAGCCTAAATATGATCACTGGCTTTGCTCAGCCCTTGGGGAGCCTTGGCACGGGACAGCTTAACTCCCAGAGCAGCTACTGTTGTCCGTCAGAGTCACCTCAGCTAAGAGGCCCAAATCCCACATGCTGGTGTAGAGACAGTTACTGGTGGGCTCAGGGGGAGAGAAGCCTGCTGTCTCCTTGGTAGGGGATCCTTCTCAGCACAGAGTTCCCACCATGGATGCACGCACTTGCAGGGTGTATAGGGCCGCTGCCCCTGCGCTGACCCGAGAAGGGCCCGGAGCTCACCAAGGACATTTCAGAAGCAGCTTACTTTATGTGCCCCTCTGAGGCAGACATGTAAAGAAGTTGATTCTTTCTTGTCTGTTGTGTTGATAGAGGTCAGATAGTAAAATGCTGGCGTGGCAAGTAGGAGAAGCAGATTCTGAGGAAGACCTCTGAGACAGGTCATGATGTGGCGCTCACAACGGGCCACTGCCACAGAGTTGGGAAAGGGAACCATGTGAACTGCTTGCTTTGTTGGCACGGCGGGTTTGCCGTGGGCCCGGACCAGGTCTGAGTGTGGCAACAGCCAGCTTCATGTGCCGGAGGAAAGTGTTTGCCCCCATGACTGCTCCTTCACAGAGGGCCTGGTTCAGTGCCGTCCCTTAAAGGTGCAGGTATTATGTTTTCCTAAGAGGCTTTTCTCCCCTTGTTTCCAGAGATGACAGCAATGTTAGCATTTTATAGGTACTCCATTCCTTAAAGAAATTCTCAAAAGGAACGTCAAGAATTTCCATTTTGATCCCCCATGTTCTCCTCTCAAATAACAAACCCTTCTCCCACTCCTTTTATAAAGCTACTGGCATTTAAAAACAAAAGAAAAAAGAACCTGGAAAGGATCCTTTAATGATAACTAAGCACTGAATACCTTATTGCTTTACATCTGGAGTTTCGGAAGAGAAATGTGCAAATGCAGCCCAGCCTTGTAAAGTGCTTTGTCGACATCACTGCCCCACTGTTCTCAGGGTCCCTTGGTGTGATGGGATTTCTACAGGCTGGCCATTTTTGTGTGAGGGTCTGTACCCTAAATATGGGGACATTCTCCCACTCTGCCGACGATGTCTTTTCCCCTGCTGGGTAACCCAGAGGTTTCTTAGACCATTTTTGATTCCTCCTTGCCGACCGTACCCCTTTATGTAAGAGAAATAGGAACGGGATCCTGCTGAAATATTCTGGGGGAGTTTGCTCAGCATTTGAGAGCACATCAGCTAATAGCCCCAGAAACACCTCCCACAGAGCACTTT
Source organism: Tonatia bakeri (assembly GCA_004024845.1). Lineage (NCBI taxonomy): Eukaryota > Metazoa > Chordata > Mammalia > Chiroptera > Phyllostomidae > Tonatia > Tonatia bakeri. The sequence goes on from PVIA01000891.1 coordinate 24,545, forward strand.
TCATTGGGTAAAAACTTGCAAGCAAGAATGGTTAAGATATAGATGTTTTTTCTGAAGCTTCTTATCTCCTAAAAAGACACAGGTTGTTCTGACAGGTGAAACAAGTCCGGGCAAATATGCAACACTGATCTAATCGGCATGAACAAGAGCGGTGTTTCCACTGGTGCAGCCTTTTACCAGCGTCATTAAAGGCTCCCGTTACTCTTATTAGCAGTTCCCTCTCTTCCTTATCAGATTACAGAGTGAACATAACTCAAGGCAGTGAGCTGATTTCGTGTTAGAGAGGATTACAGCCCTGCATCAACTCGGATTGACACAGTTTATAATTCGCTCGTCGATGCTCAGGCGGGCGGCATCACATGTTTGACCCCCGCCCCGCCTCCGCTGCCACCAGCAGCAGTGCTGAGGGGGGTGCCCCCAGACATCATCATTGGAGATGGCATTCAGCACAGAGATAGGAGGCCTGGGGCCTGCCTCCTCAGTAATGTCAGAAGGACAAAGAAAACACTTTCAAGTTCGAACCTGAGCCTTGGGCCAGAGTTCCAAAACCAGGTTGAAAAGAAAATACTGCCCGTTTCCTCTATTTTTCCTGATTCATTGCTGTTCAGTCTTATACAATTCTAGAGAATTTGCATTCTCAAATTGGCGTCTTGGTTCCAAGCAGGATGCAGAGTGATAAAACACATCTTCTAGAAGGAGATTGTAAGTGCTGAACAGATAAGTCTTTCCTCAAAATGGGGCTTCTTGACTGTCCTTCCCATTCCTGCAGCCACATGCCCTTCCTTTCCTCAGACGGTCATGAATCCTATTTATCCCCCCAGGGGGTCTTTCACACTCTAAAGTGAGTGTAAATGTTTCTCCTAAAGACTTACTGTTCTTAAATTTTTGTATTTTATTATTGTTGACTTTTAAAATACAATATCTTATAGATCTTGTATTAATCACAACTGAGTAACTTGCTAGTGGGTAGGCAATAGCCAAATCCTTTCCTGTTAATTTAGATTGGACATTCATCCATCTTAATACATTTCCCACTGTGGTCACTGAGGCAGCATCGGATTGCTGAGATAGTACCCCATTTCTGTTTTCAAGCGCATTCATCCTTTGCTCCAATTTGTCCACCCTGAGCCCGCCACCCTGTTTCTGATTGGCCACCCTGTTTCTGATTGGCCTCCCTGTTTCTGAAATGACATAGAATAATCTCATATTCCACTTACTGAGCATTTACTACTTCCCAGATGGAGTACTCAGTCCTTCATATACAATTTCATTAAGTCCTTATAAAAACCACTAAAGTGTTTTATTTTGTCTGCATTTTTAAAAGATTTTATTTATTTTATTTTTAAAGAGAAGGGAAGGGAGGGAGAAAGACAAGGAGAGAAACATCAAATGGTTGCCTCTCACATGCCCCCAGCCCAGGTATGTGCCCTGACTGGGAATTGAACCAGCAACCTTTTGGTTCGTAAGCAGGCACTTAATCCACTGAGCCATACCAGCCAGGGCTGCATTTTATGATAAGAATACTGAGGCATAGAGAAAATAAGTAGCATACCCAAGTTAAACAACAGGTGTATAGTGGAGTTTGTGTAGCATACGCACCTAGGAGTGTGGCCCATAACCCTGCCACCGTCTCCAGAAAACCAACAGGCTTCTAGAAATGTGTGCGGACAGTGTGCCAAGGGGCTGCCGCTGCTCCCACCCCCAGTCGACGTACACAGAGCCTGTCTCTCAACAAAAACTTGTTTGGGAAAAAGAAACAAAACAAAGAACTTGTTTGGACTAAAATGATTTTTCCTTTTCTAATAGAGATGCTTTCTATATTGGAAGGCTTTGCCTATGAAGTCATTCACCTTTTAGTATCAATCACTGAATTTCCAGACCTGCTGTTATGGTCACACCATTCTTCTGATTAGAAAGACCCCAAACTGTATAATTAGCTTTGACATCTGATTCAGTCAGTTTTCTCTCTCTCTCTCTTTCAGGATTTTATTTATGTATTTTTAGAGAGGGGAAGGGAGGAAGAAAGAGAGGGAGAGAAACATCAGTGTGTGGTTGCTTCTCACATGCCCCCTACAGAGGCCTGGCCCACAACCCAGGCATGTGCACTGACTGGGAATCGAACTAGTGACCCTTTGGTTCCCAGGCCAGCACTCAATCTACTGAGCCACACCAGCGAGGATCAGTTTGCTCTTATAGTTCTACCTCTACCATACTTAGGCACCTATTACCTACTTTCCTTAGAAAAAATATATTTTTCTCCTACAATAAACACAATCTGTGCTTATGGAAGAAAATTTGGAAAATTCAAAAAGGACGAAGAAAAATTCATCTTTTTTCTGCTATTGATAGTTGAACATTATTAATATTTTCATGTTTTCTTGCAGAGTATTTTTGAGTATATATTTTATAAAGGTATATACATATATGTTTGAATCCCTTTTTTCAGTTAACATTATATTTTAAGCATTTTAATGACATTAAGTATTTTTAAAGACATTTTAATAACTATGTAAATTCAATTATGGAATGTTTATTATTGGACATTTAAGTTGTTCCTGATTTTTATTTTTCTTTAATTAGTACTGCAATGAACATATTTGTATAGAAACCCATGTTCTAAGTTTTGCTTGTGTCTTTAGAATAGGTTCTTAGAAGGGTAAATCCCAGATCAAAGACATGACTTTCCAATGGTTCTTGGTCACGCGTGCTGATTCCCACGCCCCTTCTGCCGCTCCCCGAGCCGAGGCTTACATTGTTGTGCCTTTGCCGATGTGGAGAATCGTCTGAGTTTGTACCAAGTGACACCTCACTGAGTACCTAGCATGTGCCGGGCACTGGATTAGGTGTCTAATGTTTATTTTCTCATTTAACAGTAAACTTTAGGAGTCTGTATGTTTATTAATCATTTGTATTTCTGTTTTTATCCTTTATCCATTTTTCTCTTTGAGTTTTCATTTTTCTTTGCAGTTTGTATGAATTCTGTATATTATGGTTATATAGCATATTTCATATTTTTGTAGATTTTCCCTATTTTGCTTGCCGGTTGGTGATTTTTATTGGTCGTATGTAACTTTTCCTTTTTATGTAATTGAAGATGTGAAACCTTCCCCTTGGGTATTTCTCGTTGCTTTTGTGCTGGGACAGCCCTCCTGCACCCCAGGGTCAGCTGTTTGCCTGCGTTTTCTCTGAGTTTGTCTGATTTCTTAACTTTCGTCTGCGTGGAACTTCATTTTAATGTAAGTGTTGCTCGGTGGCCTCTACTGTGCATTCCCATGGCCTCTTTTTGAGCCCAGATTGTTTTTACTTCCCATGTAAACTGTTGCACTAACAGCCTCTTTTTTTCACCACCAGCCTGACCTTATCAGTTCTGTGTGTCCTTGCCGAATTACGCCTTCCGAAAATATCACTTAATGCAAGTTACTCTTCACTCTCCGCAGAATAAAAGCCATATTTTTGAACCTGCCACTCAAGGCCTGCAGTGCAAAGTCCCCTTGCTCCCTTTCTCCCTCCATTGCCTGTTTCAGGGCTTTGTGCAATCTCCAGAACACACTCCAGACTCCGCCCACTCGTGTCTCTTCATCCTGCTCACATGACCCGGACCTTCCTCTCTCAGCCTCTCCTCAGCCTCTCCTGTCGCCACGGTCAGAGTGGCGAACCCCACTCTGCCAGCCCACTTGGCCAACCCCAGCCTTTCCTGGAGGCTTTTAGGGTTCCCCACCTCCCACTGAGTGAAGGGCTTTTTCCTCCTTGAACCCCTGTTTTATTTGTTTCTCTCTAATAGCATTTTCTACAGTTCAAAAAAGCATCTATTAGTTTTTTTTCTTGCTAAGAATGCTTAACTTATAAGTCCAAGTAGTATGCATTTTACTGCAATCTTGTATTTGGTATCATCATGGTTTTACGCTCATATATTCGGGTTAATACACAGGCGTACCCCGAAGGCCCTGCAGGGTGGTCCCAGACCACCCCAGTAAAGCAAGGGCCATAGTCATTGTGCTTGTGGATGGTCTGGCCTTTGGGGGTAAAAGTGCAACTGTGAAGTGTGCAATAAAAGGAGGTATGCCTGTATCCTGCCTTACTCAGTCGTATCCTGCCTTATTGTATAGCAGTTTTGTAGCACAGGTATTACTTGCGAAACAATTCATTTAAGGCCTTTTCACAGTTGCTGACAGTCTTCCCTAAGCCAGAGAGCTGATTCGGGCTGCCCAGGCACAGAGTGCACCCCAGCCCTCGGGTGCAGTGTGGCCCTGAGGAGGTCTTCTCCACGGGCCTCAGTTTTCCTCCCTAGAAAGTGAAAATAGATCTTCTTGCTCATTGGATTCTTGAGAATGAAATGTTCTTCTTAATTTATTTGTTTCTGAGAGGGATAGTTTTAAATTAATCTGTACGGATAATTATTTAAATAAATAAAATGCATGTTTTCATGTGTGTTTGTATGTATTGCATCATGTTCCTTCTCATGTAGCACAGACATGCCCATTTTTGCCCAAACCTAAACAGGGGGGCCGCAGGTCTTCTGTGTGAAATGTCTGTAGAAGTCGTCAGCTTGGACGTCTGTGCACAGTTTGCTGGTAGGATCATTGTTGCACACAGTCCTGTAAGATGGAGGGACAGTGGTTTCTTGCGTCTTCTGCTGAAACCCCTCCAAGTCATCGAGCTCCTGGGATGTGCTCTCCTCTGCACCCGCTGCACTCAGCTGTGCAGCACAGCAGATCCACAGGACAACCGCTTTGTGGTCGTCCGCGCCGTGCACAGCACCCGCCACCGGGCCGTGTCCTCGCTGTTTGTGTCTGGTGTCCCCGCAGTAGGGTGTCGCACTCCGTGAGTACCGGCTCCACGTCTTTTTCACTTGTGACCGTCTTGGGAAGGCCCCAGCAACGAAGAGTCCAGATTTGGGATTTCACGTTCCCAGCCCTTTACCTAGAGAGTTTTTGTTATTTTTACTTGGTGTGTCTCTGGGAAAAGATCTTCCGTGAATATTCTTTCTTGTATTTCTGTCACTTCTGAGAGTGTACACCATAGACTCTGTCGTTATACCATGTGTTTCCCCTGCCCGTCCTGGCTGTAATGTTTATCCTGTTCGGTTTCTTGCGGTCCTCCCACAGGTTTTCGGTGGAAACATGGAGACTGCGGACGGGCCTCTGTGTTTTGGACTGTCTTCAGGATTTGTTTGGTTTAAGAAGAAAACAGCCCTGGAATGGATTCTCTATGTGCATTAATAAGGCTTAATAGTCCCTGGTTACCTTTTGTTATTTTTAGTGTTGGTATTAAGTGTCAAACCAAAAGAGGATATTTAGATAAAGGGTACTGCCTCATTGTACTTTGAGCTCGAGGTGCTGGGAAGCCAGCATTTGTAAAGGGAAGCTGTTCTGACTACCCTGGAAACAAGGTCTTGAATGAGCCATAACCACACCTTGTGTTTCCCCATTGTCTCCCTCTGGGGAGCAGAACACTTTATAAACATTAACTCTTTTACCCTCTGGGCACCTCCACTTAAAGGTAAATAGGACTGAAAGCTCTTTCTTCTCCAATATAGATGAGGAAACATCAGCCCAGAGAGGGAAATTGAGGGAAATTACTTGATCAGAGGCAGAGGAAGCGTTTGTAGCCCGGGGTGTTTGGAGTCCCAGCAGTGGAGCTGGACTGCGAGGTGGCCGTTGACACCCAGGAAACCCCACTCTGTGCGGTTCCCCTTTCAGCTTCTCGGAGGCTGCTGAGGTTGGGCCTTTGTCTCGTGAGGAATGTGAAATGCTGCAAAGACGAGTAATTGTTCTTCAATGCTTTGTGCTCCTTTATAAGAAAGAAGAAATCAATACACATTTTCTCCTACACGCACTTGGCAGCATCCCGCCTCCTCGCCCACCCCGGCCCTGCAGGGAGGCGCAGCTGTGCAGCACAGCAGGCCCGGCAGCTCTCGGGCAGAAATGCAGACCGCTCGTGCTGCACTGAGCGGGCAGGCTCCGGGCAGGCGTTTCGGAGCCGGTCAGTAACTGGCTGAGGTCATCCACCTGCTGGCTTCAGTGACTGGCTGGTGAACTGAGTCTGGGAGAGATGACCAAGTAGCCGAATCCTGGATGGTGAACTTGCCCAGGGAATTTGACCTAGCAGTGTCTGGGGCAGATCTCCTCTTCTTCCAAATTGCTCTCGGATTTACAGAGGAGCGGAGGAAGTTCTTTGAAGAGTACTATTAAAAACCACAAAGACTGACAGATGAAGGGCATCAACTTGCATTTTATCAATTAATATAAGTCAACTGTCTAAACAAGAGCCCTATCTCTGGGTGGATTTTATTTTTTAATGAGAAAATGTAGTATTGATTCCTGTAACTCTGTTTATAGCTTCCTGGCATTAAGCAGTTAAGTGTGAGACACGAATAACAAAGAACTTGCACCATTATTAACAGAAATGCTGGCTGAGGTGACAGATTAGCCTAGCAGGGCCGGGGTAGGATGGGGGTCTCGGTGAGGGGGAGGGGGCTCTGTCCGTCGCACAGGGATGTTGGAGCCGAGAGCACCGGTCAGATTCCGGGGCAGGGGGTTGGCAGAGGAGGCGTGAGAACAGAGCCTGGGAGAAGGTCCGTGCTCCTGGCCAGGAGGAGGATGAAAAGGACGAACAGGGAGAACACAAGACCTTCGCACCCCGGCGAGAGCGGGGGACAGCCGGCCAGCAGGTACACGCGCCTGCCACCGGGGTCCCGTGGCCGGACTGAGCCTGGGATGTGGCATCGCAGAGTGGCTGCCCTGGGTGTGTTTGCTGGCCATTTGCTTCTTTTATGTTTGGATCAGTGCTGGGTTTTTAAGAAAAATAAATCCCACTTATTACCAGAAACACTAAAATGGCTTGCTGGAACTCTGGGGGCTGACAGTAAATACCTGAGCTAATCTCTGAGTGTTTGGACCCCTTGAACTGCAGCTGAGAGATGTGTTATCTGTCGTGCCCCCTCCCAGGCCCTAGGTCGCTGGGCAAGCAGCCTTGATAGGGATACAAATGTAACTTGAGTGTCAGTCTCACCTCCGTGCGGCTGGAGGAAGTGATTCACATCCAAGCAGTGAAGCATCCCCTGGCTTTTAACAGGAGCTGTTAGAGGGGCTGCTGTTTGAACAAGGAGCTTCATCTTCCTGAAGCCAGCAGTCACAAAACCGTAAACACAACACCGGCCAACTCTATTGCCAGGATCGCGGTGGCTTGACGTTAATATTAAACATCTCCAGCAAGGCAGAGAGCTCCGCAGCGCAGTCACAGAATAAAAATAAATAAAAATAAAGAGAAAACCCTGCTAAAAGCGGTGAGATGATTTGTCGTCTTTCCTTTGTGAGGCCATTTGTCTTCTCTCGCGTCAAGTCTGTTATGAAACAGTCAAAGTGTGGAAGTGGGGTCGTCCCAGGGATGCGGAATATTAATGCACGGGAGGGGAGGTGGTGTCCCCTTTGTCTGCAGTGCTTCTGCCCACCCCACCCCTGTTCTGTTTTGTTTTTTGCACGTCCACCAAGGTGAATTATTTTTCTTTAAAAGAATTTGGAAGTCTTGCTATTGGTTGGGGTGATGGAAGTTCCAAGTATTTTTCTTCCTTTGTTCAAGTGGAGTGGATTTGTAACTGACTGGGGAACCAGGGGGGAGCCTTACCAATTTACCTGTCCTTCCTTCCTTCTCTCCTCACCTCTACTCCTCTTCCCTCTCCTTCCTTTCCCCAGCCTTTCAGTTCCTTTGTTTGGGGCCTGAACCTGCTTCTTCAAACATTTATAAATCTTCCGTCTGTCTGATCTTTAGGGGACAGGCCAGAGGCCACATGTCACCATCTGTAATTTAAAGCTGTGGGGCTAAAAGCATTTGCAGAGGCTTGAAGGACCTGGTTCTGACCTGACCAAGAGAGCGAATTGGAACAGACCTTCTCGAGTCTCCTTCAAGCAGTGGGAAGGAAGGTGATGAGAGCAGACACACTAGGTAATTTATGGGCGCAGTTTGCTGAGAGCTCGCGCTGGGTGCTGGGTCTGCCCAGAACTGCGTCGTGTACTGCCACCTTGTGGCAGATTTGGGAAGCTGCGGCTTGGCTGCTGTGGAGCTGAAGAGTTCAGCCAGTGTCTGATGGGAGATTTGCTTCGTATCTGGATTTAGGTAATTAGTGGTGAAGGGGCGTCCTCTGAGTCACCGTTACTCTGCTAACTTGATCCTGCTAAGAAATAAGCCCTAGGTAAGGGAAGGTTGCTTTCTTTTCTTTTCATCCAGTTTCTTCGTTTTGTGTGTGTGTGTGTGTGTTGTTTTTGTTATGAAATCATGATTAGATTTCAAAGAAAGAAGCCTGAGGTCCACTTTTTGTTGCTGGGGGTGGTTGGGAGGAGAGTGAGGAAGAGTTAAGTGCTGACCTATCAGCTGCATTCAGGAATTCTAAGTTTTCTACTCCCGGAATGTGTGTCTGTCATCCTGACTAAAGGACACTCCCTCCCTGTAAGAGCCCCTCCCCAGGACGGCCTTCCCGACAACCCGTCCTCCTGGAAGACCCCATTCCAGCACGGTCCGCCGACCCCACTGCCGCCTGCCACGTGGTCCCCAGGGAGTACTGGGAGATTGCCTGCGGTTTGGATCAATATATTTCCCCTTTTAGGTCGTAGGGACATTTCTCAAACCCCTCCTCTCCGCTGTGGAGTCACTGACACAGAGGAGAACGGGTTGGGTCAGAGGAAGCAGAAGGAATGAAAGATGGTGTCTGGCATTTTGGGGAGCAGACCACAGAGCATTCAGGTAGTTGGGGTTCAGGTTGGGAGGATCCCTTCATTTGGTGTCAGTAGCAGGTGCCCAGTGATCATTGACACGGTACCTTTTCCAGTTGACGTCTGGAATGCACGGCCCGTTGGTGGGCAGGTCAGAAGAGAGTGGAAGCCCTGCGGAGGCCAGAGAAGCAGGTGCTGAGAACACAGGAGCCGCTGAGTCCTGCTCGGAGGACCTGGGCCGCCCCGGCCATTCAGTTGGGATGGCAGGAGAACTCCCACTCTGACATAGCATGAGTGGGGGAACCGTTTGTTTTTACTAGGAAGAACAGACTCGGTTAGGGAAGACATCAGGTCGTTGAGGTGCTGCCACAGGGAAGAGCAGTCAGCCTTGTCGTCCCTCTCCTGGCTCCGCAGGTCAAGGGCCCGGGTCTAGAGCAGTGCGGGTCTAGAGCAGCGTGAGGGAGGGACGTCCGTGTCTCCCCGAAGGGCGCGGACTGCCCTAGGTGGGGTCACTGCGCTCAGTCACCTCCCCACCTCAGCCTCTGCTTCGTCGTCCGTGCGCCGGGGTGAGAGGGGTGCTCGCCCATCACATCTTCACAGTCCCCACACCACCCAACAGTTCAGGTGGACATCCAGCTGTATTTTAGGGATTTGTGATGCCTTTGCGTTGTACTTTGAGACCAAAGACCATACATATCTAAGGCATGTTTAGAAGCTTCCAAGGCACTAATGAGTAAACTGTTTTCAGAACACAAGCATGTAAAAAAGGCACACATCACTCACATCACCGGTAATTTTATTTTTTTTTTAGATTTTTTATTTATTTATTTTTAGAGAGGGAAGGGAGGGGGAGAGAAAGAGAGAGAGAGAGAGAGAAACATCAATATGCGGTTGCTGGGAGACATGGCCTGCAACCTAGGCATGTGCCCTGACTGGGAATCGAACCTGTGATGCCTGGTTCGCAGCCCGCGCTCAGTCCACTGAGCTACACCAGCCAGGGCTCACATCACTGGTAATTTTTAAAAGCGAATCTGCAATCAGTGACCACGCCAGTCATTGTGAGTTTCCGTTCCAACTGTGGTCTCCTGTCTCATAAGGATTCAGATTCGATCGGGATTCTTCTAGACAGGAGCAGCGTGGGAATCGGAACCCTTTGTCTCACCTTCCCTTTGTGTGCCCATGGTCCCTTGATTCTTGAATGTGTGTCTAAGGGATTAAGTTAAGCAGGGGCAACACTACACCACTTCTGTGTGCAGCACAAGGGTCCTCGGCTCACAGGACGGGGAGCTGGAGGGTTGGGAGGAGGAGCCAGGGTGCGTGCTGGCGTGCTGGGATGTGTCTTGTACATTTAGGGGACACCCCTCCCCCCACTGAAGTGGCAGAGGAGCAATTTCAAATTAATGAAGGGCACCTTGTGTGCCCAACTTAAAGTAGGAAAGCAGTGATACTGTCTCCTCTGGCACCTTTGGGAGCCTGTTCGGAACTCCTGCGTGTCCTCCTCGGGGAATATGATGCACTTTCGGAGGCTGCACAGGTTTCTTTAGGGAGCTGGCGTTGCTGCTGTCTCTGCTGTCACCTGCCTTTGGCCACAGGGACAGTAGGTGCAGCCCGGGGATATCTTGAGGCTTGCGGGTTTCTGGCCAAAGTACGGGTGTGCGGTGGCTGGCGTGCAGCCGGCCCGGTCCCTTCAGCCTGCCAGGTGCAAGCGACCAGCCTGGCAGACCGAAAGCCGCACGCAGATCGTCTGCAGGTCTGTGCTTGTCTGTTCACCCAGTGACTGTGAAAGACGCCGGTCGGTGTTGCGGTCGGTGAGGGTGCTGCGGTGGAGCCGAAGGGAGCACTGTGGGCACCCGTGTCTGGGGGCCACCATACTCCACACGCGCACCACCGTTCCCTTTGGGGCTGCGCACAGCCTGCCTCAGGAGGGGCTGCGTTCCCCAGCAGCTGGACCATGCACACTCGAAGTCTCCTCAGAAGAATCACGTAATAAATAAGCTGAATCCTCACACATTCGCGCACACGTGCGTGCACACACACACACACACACACACATTTCATCTTTATGGAAAATGGCTGCTAATCCATGATCATTTTTTTCCCAGAAACAGGTTTTATGATAATATAGTAAAAATATTAAATTAGAAAATGCCTCACTAAGGGTTATAAAATCTTACTACACCAGAGATAGGTAATTATCCCCTCTACAGCCTAAATGACAGTTTAAAAGAAATAAAAATGTTAGTGCTCATTACTTGCTTTTGTAGGTTGCAATAAAGGGTAAGTTAAATTTTAATTCAAGGAAGAGCCCCTGCTATCGACCTTCTACCTTAGGTCCAAGTCCTGCTAATGACTCTGTAGGTTATTCCCCTGCATGATACCAACATTAATACACTTTCTCCAAGGGACATACTCGCTGGCCACTGAGGCCAAGAGTGTGGGGGAAGGGCCTACACAGGGGGGAAGGCAGTTCAACTCAGAGATTCAAATCTTGATTCTTAATCTGGTAGAGAGGAGGAATTATATATTTAAAAAAAAGAGAAAGAAAGAAAGAAACTAAGTTCATTATGCACAGCCTTAAGGGGACCTCCAGTATTAAACTGCGCACTCACCCTGGAGACGCCGGTGGGGACAAAGCTAACCAAAGGATTGATAGCCTGGCCAGACCTGGTGTGTGGGGACGCTGCTGGGGAGGGGTCCTGGCTGCAGAACATGGTCTGACCCTGTCCTACGGTGGCTTTTCCGTACCTCCTTTTATTTCTAGGTTTGTTTTCCTTGGGGTGGGGCGAGGGTGGTGGGCACATTCTGTTTGCCCTGCACGGTGGCCCCTGTCTGGGTGTGAGGCGGAGCTCATCGCACCCTACAGGGCAGTCTGCATCTGGGGTGGGAAGGGCTTCCCTGGGGAGGGTCCACGCGCTGGATGTGTCTGCAAGCACACCTGTGCTCGGGGCTGCAGGTTCTTTTTGCCTGCCTGTCACAGCTGTCCTAGCCCACCTGACACCAAGCTGCCTTGGGCTCCTCCTCGCCCTGACCCAGGGCGTCACCCTGCAGTGGGAAGCTCTAGGCACCACACAGGAGGACAGCTCAGGGTATCCGTGCGGGTTGAGAACTGCTGCAGGTGAGGGCCGGGCAGCAAGTCCCCATGGGTCCGAGGGTTCCCAGGCCTGTAGTGTTAACGAATTTGTAGGAGTTGATCAAGTTGTTAGCTGGTAGACCATCAAAACTAATTTTTGGTAGCAGATCATTGTGTGATTTTTTTCTTTATTTTGGTGTATAACTCAGAAAGAATTAAAAGAATCGAATGGCATTGCTCTAACAAACCTCTCCCATTCCCGTCTACTTGTTTACGTGCCATGGTCTCTCAGCACTCAGGGCTACAAACCACAGACAGGAGCAGAGTCGGAGCTGAACCCTCTTCCACTCCAGCAATAAGAGCGCCCCCCACGGGCATGCGGATGGAGCAGGGGAAGCCTCACCTAGCTCATGGAGAGATGCATGTCCCGCGATGTCCTTCTTACTTCTGTGCCTCCAACTTTTGCCAGAATTATAGCATATTTTACTGTATTGTTATTGTGTATACGATTATATCCTAATAATGATTGTAATGATGACACAATCCAAAGGTAACTTTTTTAATTACTTAGAGCCTCATGGTCTGAAGAAATTAAAATATTATTTCAACTTTTTAAATTTCAAAAAGTGTTTCAATTTACATAGTTATTTTTGAGGCTAAGAAGTATGATAGGGTGATCGATAAGAGACTTTCAAGCATAAAGCAATTATATTAGGACCAAAATCTCTAGGGAAAAGTCAAGTGGAAATACACATTTAAAAAGAAAAAGATAATGTAAAATTTTCAAGCTAGAGTTTGTTTATGTGCTATTTAAATGAGTGATGATGGGCACAAATCAATATGGCGTATAGATCTCATTGAGTGTGTTACAAAAGAGTTGTATTTTAAAAATTAGTGTTCGTAATATTTTGGTAATTGTATCCTTTGTGATTAAGTTTATTGAAAAAGTTTATATGTAAACTTAAAGAATGTGTGAGGGGGCTGCATGGTTTTGAAAATTCTGTTGGGACGTGCAGAGTGCAGAGATGAGGTCTGGGACCCCAGCCTCCCCCCTTCGTGGCCCTGGCTCCCAGCTCTGCCCAGGCGGGCCGGGGTCGGGGGTGGGGGGGGTGGGGGGGGCGCCTGATCAGCAGGCGGGTGGAGCAGCCAGCCTGCAGCCTGTGCGGGCAGTGCTGAGTAGTTGGCTGGGGTGGGGTGTTCATCCTGGTGATGCTCCTGGATCGGGGGAGGGTCTGCTTTGTCCATCTGTATGGCCGGACTGGGGGAGGGGAGTGGGGAGGGGACCAGAAGGAGCCAGAGGTCGGCCAGGAGGCTCTGGCTGCTTCTTGGCCAGAAGTGGGGGCCTGGAGGAGCCGCTTGGAAGGTTCCAGCGGTCCCTGGTGGTGGTGGGTGAGGAAGACACAGAGTTGGAATTACTTGGGGATTTTCAGATTGGAATGATTCCTTGCTCATTCTCCCGCTCTCTGTAAGAATATTTTAAGAGCCCAGACCACTTAGCTTTCCAAGTTGCTTTGCCATGAACAGCTGCATATGCTTGTCAGCTCTGCCCACCTGAGTGTGAAACGATGCTCTATCAGAGCACGGGTTTTGGCATTTCACTCTGCCCCCGACTCGTGAGCCCTGCTGTGGACAGTGACTGCTGCCGGCCCAGGCGATTCTCTGCCGAGTGGAAGCGTTTGCTGCGTGGTAATGACGGGTCTGGTGCAGGCGGGCTTGGCAAGGTGGGGAGTGCATGACTGCGGAGGCTGAATAGCTCAGGCCTCTGCGTCCCCCTCTCCCCGGTGCTGCGGCCTTAAAGTCATACTGCCCTTTCTGTTGTGGTGGCTCCCCCGCAGTACCATTTGGGGGTGGGTGTTTGTGGAATGGCTAGAGGGACTGCTTGCTGGCAGGAAGATGGCCGGCCGTAGGGTGATGATGGGAAGCCTGGGCAGGGCCTTGCTGTTGCTTCTGTCCTGGAGCTGGTGATTCGGAAGCACCTGGAAGGGAGGTTGCCTGCCTCTCGTTTGCATTTAGCATGAGGCCGCCTTCCCCGCTGCAGGCTGGTTGTCTGGGGCTGGCCCCGAGGGGCCGGGTGGCCGGAGGGAGCAGAGGAACAAAAGAGGGGACGGCGCTAGGGGTGAACCTGCCCCCCTCGGGTGGTCCTCAGGGTGGCAGTGCCCTGTGGCTGCACTGGAGACCCACTGGTCCTGGCCGCACGTCCCCTGTGGGCCCTGCGGTCCTTAGAATGATGTCAGTGTGCGTTCTTGGCTTCTGCAGTTTCTTTTGAAAGATTTTTTTTCTTTTAAAAAAGTTTTAATGTGTTATTCCTATTGCTGGATTTTCTAATTATAGTGCCTCTATTCTTACCACAACTACAGTGGGGTGACTTCAAAAACAGACTAATACGTTTTTATGTTAAAGTCTGGCTGAACCAAAACAGCTGTTTGAAGGGTGTTTTTTTGTTTTATTTTGAAAGTCAGCTTTGCTGATGATGACTCTCAGATACTGTGAGAGCACTTTCAAACGCCTGTTTTCCTGACTAGAGCGGCAGGCTGGTTTTATGGTTAGATCTTGAAAATACAAAGCAGAGCAGGCACAGCTTTCTTCTGGGGCCATTGACCTGCTGGCCGGGGCCTCGGCCCGAGCGTGCCCCCTCCCCCGGGGTCCATGGCCGGCCTTTCTGCACACGGCTGCCGTAGGTCCCCTTCGCGGTTGGCCATGCCCTCCGCAGCCCACCTCCCTGGTGGGTCTGCCCTGCTCGGACCCTCGTGGTTCCTCCCCTCCCTCAGCTCGGAGCCTTCGTTTTCTCTCCACGGAGGAGAGCGTTCTAGAGCTTCTGTTGCAATGAGAGGAGGGTATGCCCCCTACCCCACCCTGTACAGATTCCCTGGCCTTGACACGTGACTGTGGCCAGGTCATTGAGTGTGTGTTGCACTTGATAGCAGAAACAGAGGTCAGAAGTGATCTTTTACTTCCAAGGACTCAAGACCCTGGCATGCTGTGGTTTTCATAGCATCAAACCCCAATTTTAGAAATAATAAATTAGCCAATCGAATTATGTGTTAGATTGAGAACAGAGAAAAGGCCAGTGGAGTGAGGGAGGCCGTGGCTCGACTACGGCACGGCTGCGCGTGTGACAGTAATTGGAATCTTGTTGCTGGGTCATTTTCATTGTTTTTCAAGTACTGCCAAGTCCGAGAAAATGTATGAAAACTAAATTATATCCCCTACATCCCACGTCTGATTGAATCCTCATCGTGTGGCAGTCTCATACATCCTATTAAAATATTCCGTCTTGTTTTCTTACTTGAAGAGCCTGTGTGTAAAGGGCGAACTTACAGAAAACTCATTCCCTGGAGACAGGGTATCCAGCCTCGCTGGACTATTTACATATTTTACTATTTGAGTGGCTTCTTCTAGGTCTCTCCCTTCCTTTCTATTTGTGAGTAAGAGCTGTGGGATGCATTTTTAATTGCATGGCTGTGTTTTCAATCGAACAAACAGATTAGGGTATTACCCAGCTTCTTAGTTCTTTTTTTAACCTTGAAAAGGTAACCAGTGTGTTGACCAGTTCGTTTTCTTTGTCTTTCAGGACAGAGCTGTATCGGTCTCTTTTTGGCCAGCTGAGCGCCCCCGAGGAAGGCCGCCGGCAGTGACAGTGCCCGGCTCTCTGGCCGACACCGGGGGCACCCGGGCCAGGCAGGCTGCGCACCGCCCCGAGTGGAGGAACCGCAGCCAGCGGGGTCAGCGAGTCGGCAGACCCCTGGGAAGGTGTGCTGTTCAGAGCACGTGCAGAATGAGTCCTAGGACGCCTGGAATCCAGCGTCTGTGGGTCCTGTAACCTCCACAAATAAAGAGCACTCTTCCTGCACCCGCAGTTTCTTAAGTAGCGAGAAGTCTGATTTTCGTTCTGTCCCCAGCCGAGTGGCCTCCTCTGGCACTGTGAACTCCACGGAAGCGCCCGGGGCGGTGCTGCGCTCTGGGTGGGTAGCACCTCCCCAGCGGTCCTGGCTCTGAGGGGCAGGGACGCCGCCCGGAAACCTCAGAGCTGTGCCCCGAGACTTCGTCACTTAGAAGTATTTGCCAGTTTGTTGCTAAATACAGATCTCTGACTCCATCTTTGTTTTTTCTTCTCACCCACAAAGGTTCTTCCAGAGTCCTTTTGCATTCCCTCCATTCCTAAAGCACGTTGTTGAGATTGGCCCTGCTGTAAATCTAGCAGGAGGAAATGATTCACTTGTTTTTCATCCAAAGGTCACAAGCTGGAAATTAAATCCCCATAAGGGGGATTTATTGGCCTGCTGTGGTCAATATGCAGTGAAGATTATCTTGCATAAGTAATGTGTGTGGACCAGCACATGCAACTGACCATCTCCTAGGGGCCTTGCCCAAATCTTTATTTAAAGCTACATAATTAGAGAAGACATGTATCCAGGCTATTGAGTACAGTTGAATTTAGTAACTAGTCATTGTTTTTATGTCAGATTGTGATGTTGTTTTAAAATGTCAGAACCACGTGCAGATTTCTGTGCCCAGGAGCCCCACGTACCACCGACTTGGTGTCTGTGGGCCACCACGCCACTCCTGAAGGCCGCCCGGACGCAGCCAGTCCCGGGTGCAGTGGGCCTCAGTTTCCTGCGAGCAGCAGTGTGTCCGCTGAGCTCGGGATGGGGCGGGTGGGGCAGGGGGCTTCCCGGCTCACGGTGATTGGGCCTTGGAATCTGGTGATTTGTTTTTCTTGTCTCTGTAGTTACCTCTCAGGCTTGGCTGTCAGGGAAGATGTCTAATTTTCAGTGTGTCTCCTGTTCCCCAAGATCAATCAGCAGAAACAGACGAGTTCCCCCACACTTAACTCGCTTCCAAATGATCACTTTAAAAGCACAGGGCACCTAGGCCTGTCCATCTAGCCTAAGGGTTCTGGAAAGCTCACCCTGGATCAGCAGGTGAGCACCCCCTCACGCTGGACACCGGCGGGCTCCGTGCCAGCCGGTGCTTCCTTGGAGGAGAGGGCCTTTGTCATAGTCACTCTTCGTCCGACGAAGAAAAAGATTTAAACAGGTACTTCACAATATTTGGAGTCCAACCTGTTTAATTAAAAATGAATTAAAATCAGGAGAGATGAGAAAGAACGAACAGAATTTTCAGTAAAGGGAGGCTTGCATTTTAAAATTCAGAAGACCACCCTCCTTCCAGCCAAGAATAAATTGGAAACTATTTTAATTGACATGGATACTGCAATTCAACTGTTACTAGAAAGACAGATTAGTTGATTGATTTGCATTTTAATAAAACTAATACTTTACGTTTTGGTAGGTAATGCTTATTTTTAAATGATTTGAGAACCCTTATCAAGAGTTTCAATCCAGAGCCCTTTTCCAGTGTTGACTGGGGCATTCCTCCCTTGTGTGTGGGGTTGGTTTATTTTCTTCTTGCCCAGCTGACGACTTCAGGCCCCGAAGCCCTCCCGGGTGCAGGAGGCGGGGCGCCACCCTGGACACCCAGCCCAGGTTCCTATGAGGGCCGGAGCGGCGCTGGGCCTCTCCCTTCAGGACAGAGAAGATAAGGCTGATTTCTTGTCTCTGTTCATTTTATGTTAAAAATTAACTGCAGGGAAGGAGAAGGAACAAACGACCTGAGAGACTCGGCTGTCATCCCACCCCCTCCACCCAGACGTGCCCTTCCCACTAACGTTTAGTGCCGAGCGGGGTGCAGGGGTGGCCCCGTGGCCCCCAGCAGTAGGGCTCAAGGCTTGGTTGTCACCACTTTCGGGCTGTACACATTTTCCACTTACCCTTTAACGTCGGTGAAAACCCTGCGCCCAGTGACCGGGCCTGCGGACTCCCCCCCACCTAAGGCGCACACGCGGCCAGCTGAGAGCTAGCGGTGCATAGTATACTCTGCATGTTAATGCGAAAGAGTACAGTAAAAGGTTATTTCCATGTTTTAGCGGATATTTAAGTGTTTTAATTGCTAACTTACAATTTCATGTGGAGCATGTGTCTTCAGTAC
The DNA here is from genome assembly GCA_004024845.1 of Tonatia bakeri. Classification (NCBI taxonomy): domain Eukaryota; kingdom Metazoa; phylum Chordata; class Mammalia; order Chiroptera; family Phyllostomidae; genus Tonatia; species Tonatia bakeri. The sequence goes on from PVIA01000891.1 coordinate 42,308, forward strand.
TTAACCAAATCCCCTGTCGCTGAACATGTAAATTGTTAATTATTTGCTATTATGAATAATGTTACAGGGAAATATTTGGGCATAAAGCTTGTTTATTGTTTTTCAAAATTATTGTTTTGCTTGGCATATATTTTTGGGAACAAAGTGAACCCAGTGAAAGAACTTGAGTGTTTCGAAGGCGCGCGGTGCACCTCACCCAGGCTGTTCTAGGCCCTTGTCCACACCGGCCCTCTGCGCGGCCGAGCGGGACGGCCCTGGAGCCTCACCCTGGGGCCGGTTTCTTGCTCTCCAGGGAGCCCTGCGAATCAGCGTCCTGCTCCGGGGGATTAAAGGGCTGCGGCCGGGCAGTGCCAGGAGATGCTCCCTTGAAAGATGGTGGATAAACAGAAAGTGACACCATCTGCCCCCGCCCCGGCCCCCTCTGTTTCCGGTTGCCCCGCCGCCCCGGTATCTAGTTTGCTCTCCACCCTCCCCTCCGGTTTTCGTGCTCTGGCTCCTCCAGGGGCCTTCGCCGGAGATCTCGGGTGGGGCTCACTCGCCACGTGTGGGCTTGCCTTCCTCCCAGCTGCTCTCAGCTGTTCCCGGTGTGGAGCCGTTCTCTCCAGGGTCACGGCCCAGACCGCTCGGTCAGCGTCGTTGGCAAACCCCGAGGGCCAGCAGGACACCGGGGAAGGCCCACTCCAACCCCTTCAGCAGCACACTGCATCCGCCTCTGGCGGAGGAGGGCGACTTTCCTGGTCTCCAGGGCACGGCCAGGGCCTCTCCCGGGTGCGGGCCTCTTCACCATTTCTCCCGGCAGGAGCTGAGTTGGAGGGCTCACCTGAATCCAGACGCGACGTTCGTCAGGAACCCTGGAACCGTTTCCCAGAACGTCACGGTCACTTGGCACTTGGAATGTGTTGATGCCCAGCCCGTGTCTGCCTGGGGTAGGCTCACAACCCAGGCAGCCTCACGTCTCAGGGAAACCTCGCCTACCGTGGAGGTCGAGGCCATCCTAGGAGCCCGGGGCTCGGGTCAGAAGTGGGCATGCTCTGTGCCCCGGGGCCTGGCTGCCCCTCTGGTGAGGCCATGCTAGTCCCACCCTGTGCACCTACAAATACAAGCGTGAGCCTTGTCTAAAGCGAGTGAACCTTGTTTTCCGCACCTGAGGTTGTGCTTTTACTTTTTAAATTTATGTACGTGCCTGTGTATTGGGGGCAGCTGTGCTAGGAATTAAATTGAGCTTGCCTTTTTCATTTTTCTTTAAAGCTTGCCTCTCATTTTATTTACATCTTTTTTTTACTTCCTCTTTCTTCATAACATTTCAAAAATGATTGCCAGCAGTTTGGTAAGGTCGTGAACTGATTCTCTCAAGTCCAGCGGGTCCCTGTCACCAGCAGGTGTGCGTGCATTCCGATCACCCACAGCTCTGTTGGTGAAGCCGTCACCCGCCCGCTGTCTGCAGAGAAGGGTGGTGTGAACGCAGCGAGGCTGCCCGATCTAACTTTTGTTTTCCTCGCTTACCTATAAACTTCCTTTGCCATGCTTTTCTTGCCCATGGTGTGGGGTCTGCCAATACAGTCCTTGCCTCAGCAGCATTTATATTCCTGGGAAGTTTGCTTGGTTTATTCCCCCCCGTTGAGGGTTCTCAGTTCATTTGTTGAGGTCAAGGACACTGAATTCTCAAGAAAGAAAAATTTAAAAACATAAAAAAAAGTGTAGTCCCACATCACAGATAGGGTAGAAAAAATAAGGTCCCCGATAGACACTGTGACAGTAATGTATAAAGATTCCAGCCCACCCCCACCCTCCTGGTTCAGGACTGGATTGGAAACGCGATCAGCCGGCTCTGGGCCCGCAGGCTCCTTGTCACGTGGGGCTGGCTGCTTCCTCGCAGGTCTGCCCTCCCCACGGTAGGAGCAGGCTGTAATTATTTAGGGGCGTGTCACCCTGTCTAACAGAGATTGGGGGAACATAGCTAGTTTTAGAACGGACTTACGTGATGTTTTGAGTCAAGAATATAGGAATGAAAGGTGGAGTCATAGGGAGAAACCTGCACTAGAAATCAAACCTGTTAGGATGTGACCTTGAGGAAGTCTTTTGACCTTTGGCCTCAGGGTCCTCACATTAGTATGAGGGTCAAGTAAGCTGGTTTCTGAGGACCTTCCTGAGCTGCAGCAGCTGCTTCTAAAGTAAAGGCAGTGTGGTGGATTTGGGTTTAGCAGAGGTGCAAGAGTATTTTTCCACATCCATTAATTCAGCTATTTATTGACCTCCTACTGTGTGCCAGGCCCCAGTAGAAGCTTAGTACAAGGATGTGTTGGCAGGTGGCACAGTCTGCGGGGGGCCTCTGTCCTCTTCTGCAGAGTTCTGTGTTCTCTAGCTGGGGCCTGACCAAACCCATCAGATCTGCTGGAGTTGCCTTTATTAATCCTGGCTGGTCCTCTTGGAAGCTCAGCTCTGAGTGCATTCCAGGCTTGGCCTCACTTTCCCAAGGCGAGAGGTCAGCCTGGCAGGAGGGCAGGAGCCCTGGTGCTCTTGGGCCCTTCCCCCCAGGGCTCCAGCGGCTGCCTCCACGAGCCCAGCCTGCAGGACAGCCAGGTGCATCAGTATGCAGGTGTGGCTGACACCGAGCAGGAAACAGCTAGCCTACCGCTCTGTGTTTCTGCCTCCTCAGAGAGGGCAGCTCTGAACACGAGGATTCCTTGGTGGCCAGCTGCCTCCCTCGCTCCTGTGAGCCATCCTCGGGAACCCGGAGACGCCTCCTCCAGCCCTCGGGGTGTCCAGAGCATCGGGGCCAGAGCTGTGCAACAGGACTCCAGGGGCATGATGACTAGAATCCTGTCACTGCGCCATCCCACACCTTGTGGCTTTCGAGCACCTGCAGGGTGGCCAGTGGCCACTGTGTTGGATAGCTCAGGTAGATGTGAATAGTTTCCAACCTTTTGCAAGTTATGCCAAACACCGAACCTGAAAATGAGGACAGTGATCCACAGATGGGCTGGCGAGAGCTCCAGCTGTCCCAGGGCTGAGGGCACAGTGTCTGCACATACCAGGTACATGCGCAGGAGGTGGCGGGCGGGCGTGTGACCTGGGGCCCCAGCCGGTGTTCCTGCCTCGGTGCCCAGAGGGTGGCGGGGGATCCTGGGAGGCCAACCGGCCCCCTCTCTCCTGAGGGATCAGTCAGGGAACTGACTCCCCGAGGCCATAAAATTGTTTCCCAGTTTGACTCTTGTGTCCTTTAAAGTTGTAGCACACGGCACTTGGTTTTAAGAGCTAAATGTAAGGCTAATACGGAACACTTTAAGCGTGATAACTCCGAGTTCACATTGTTAGTGGAGATAAGCAGGAAGGAGCAGGTGCTTTTGAATTTACTTATCAGCCTTTCAGCAGGCTCCCGGGCCGCCTCACCCCCACCTGGGCGCTGTGATGCTCAGCAGGATCTCGGGAAAGGAGGCTTCCCCAGGCCCGGGGGGCCTCCGTTTCATCCGCTGACCTCGCTGGTAAGGCCAGGCTTTGTTCCCGGCGGGGGAGCGGGCCCAGGCGCGGCCGGCGGCCGGCAGGGAGCCGTGGCTGAGCGGCGAGCCCCCACCCGCCGGCGCCTCGAGCCTTCGGAGGGGGCCCTGCGGAGACTTCGCGTTTTAAGGTCACATCCTGATCTTGGAAGAGGAGGGTAAGAGGGGACCAACGTGAGCCCTAGTTCTCAGTTATATAATTAAGCCGAGATTTTCCTTCCTGAAGGAACAAAAAGAGGCCAAGGACAGACTAATTGAAACCTCAAGGTTGCTTCTCCGAGAGTGGCCTGAGCGGTGGGCCAGGGCGGACGGCCACCTCCGGCTGGCGCCCGGGGTCCCCGCTGCCTGCCTTCCCGGGAGGGGTGCTGCTGGGCACGGGCGCCTCCCCTCTGCGTTTTTACATTAAGCCTTTGCTTCTCTTGGCTCAAACAGGGAAGCCCACGCGGGGGCTGAGCACGCGGCCACCTCCTGGGCCGCCTCACTCCCGTCCTGTCGCCCTAGCCGGTCAGCCGCTCCGCAAGTGGCAGCGCTGCGCAGCCCAGACGACCGGCCCCAAGGGCCCTTAAAAGGCCCGCCTTTCTCTACGAGGACGTCAGCGGGGCTGGCTCAGCTGAAGCCGCTCATTACCAGATAAGTGATGGTAAAATAGTGATGCTTTATTAATTGCAGATATGGCTGCTAATTAGAACGCAGGCGTGTGCTCTTTGTACCTGTTCTACAGTTGCTCCGGAGTGGAAGGACTTGCTGCCTCTCTTTCCCTCTCCCCACCCCCAGAAGAGAATTTCAACTTTAAGACAAACAACTTCATTTACAAGTGTGTCTCTAATTAGCTGCAGAATTAGGAAAGCTGAGTTTTCCCCCATAGATCGGCTGAACCCTCGAGGGAGACTGGTGGAATAGAGAGAATCGCATTTCCAATTATTTTGTTGAATTGCTAATTTAGTTATTGTGCCTGGTGTAATTGTGATGGGTATTGGGTGTGCAATTCAATTTGTTTTAAATATTTGTGGGAAGGCTGATCAGTAATGGAGCTGACCTATTTTGTGGCCCAAATTGAGGGAAAAAAAGGCTAAAACACAACAGCCACAAAGATATAGTTTGTTTCCATTTTTGTTTTGATCTCGCTCATCCCTTTTAAGACCATTGATGCAACAAAAGGATTAAATTAAAAGATGACAGCGCTTTGATCCTCTCCCTTTGAAAGCGTAACTGTCCTTGGGAGTTCACCGTGCGGACACGTTAGGGGAGGGCTGCGGCCGGCCGCGCTGCCGGAGGTGCGCGCCGCCTCCCCTGGCCGCGCCTCCGCGTGTGCCCGGAAGTGCTTCGGGCGTTCGACTCAGGAGACCAGGCCCGCCGTGGAGATACGGCAGGTCTGGCTCCAGACCACTGCAATAAGGCGAATATCGCAATAAAGTGAGTTGAAATATTTTTTGCTGGAGGAGGGTCTTGCCTTCAGTTCATAAAAAATGCAACATCTGTGAAGCACGAGAAAACGAGGTGAACCTGTGGTGTGTAAAGTAGTGAGGTGCCTGCAGCAAATGCTGCCAAGTCATTCGAGCTGCTGGGCCAAGCCTGAGGGCCCGTTGGAAAGGAAGGAACCTTCCCACCAGGTAGTGCCGTGTGCAGGGTTGGTGACCAGGAGACCCACCTCGGTGGTGTCGGCACAGTCCTCGCCCCAGGTAGGCCCTGCTGCTGCTTGGTTGAGCCTGTGCAGTTGTGACTAGGGTCAGGTGACTCCAGATGAGCTCCTTGATGGCCGAGTGTGAACTCCCCTCTTCAGGGTCTCCCCATGTCCCCACCACTCAGCCAGTGTCTGCACCAGAGGGAGGGTCTGGGTCAATACTGTTTACCCGCCTGCTGGGTGCTGGGCAAACCCATCCAGCGTGGGCCTGGAGCGGGGCTGCAGTTTGCATGGGCTCTTCCCAGCAGGAAGAGCAATGGGTGGGGCTTCGCTGGGACTGAGACCACAGAGAGAGAAGCAGAGTGCAACGCTGGGACTTGAGGGCTCCAAAGCAGGAGCTTGCCACCTTGGTTATTGTGGAATTAGTGTGTGGGCACCAGGTTCTGCTCTGCCCAGGCTTGCTTGCAGGTAAATGGAGCTGCTGGGCCTCCCCAGGTCGCTCACACCCCCACCCGCACCCCTGCTGTTTCTCAGACACGGGGCGAGGTTGGTGGGGCTAGGTCCAGGTCCAGGTCCAGGGTGGCGGACCAGAGTAGATTTGGAGGATGTTAATAATAAAATGGGTATGGAAGCAGCTGACTTTGATTCTAAAAGAATCACTTTGTAACTCATTTAATTTAGGTGCCAGGGTCAATTTCTGTGCTTAGTTGCTGAGTAGAACTTCGTTGTTCCTGTGTGACATGACCAGGGCCTGCGGAAGGCGCTTCGGATGCACGTGGTCTCGCTTCTCTCTACACAGGCTTTTCTGGAGGAACCGGGAGAGGAACCTAGTGGACACATTCTTTTTAACCCTTTCTTTCCAATGCCGATCTTGACAACCTGGGTCCGTGGATGGAGGGCAATCCTTGTACAAGCGATGCCGTGGCGAGTCCAGGAGACTCTGGGGGGAGCACGGAGGTGGGGGAGGAGCTTGTGGAAAGAGGTGTGAAGGCAGGAGGGCAGGCTCTGGGTGTGAGGCCGCCCCTCCCCCGTGCTGGTTATAGTTTTTACAGCTTTGATATGGGGTGTAATTTACCTACCACAAAATTCACCCATTGTAAATACACAATTCAGTGATTTTTAGTAAATTTGTAGTCACGCCTTCATCAACATACTCCTCGCTTTTAGAATGTTCTCACCCCCCAGCAAATGACTCTGCACGGACTTGCAGTCCACTGGCAAGTCCACCCGCCCGGCAGTCACCGGTCTGCTCTCCGTGGCTTGGGTCAGTCTCTTCGGAATGTTTCCTATAGAAAGAGGCATACTGTGTGTAGTCTCTGTGTCTGGCTTCCCTCCCTTAGTGCGAGGTTCATCCGTGTTGTCCAACATCAATAGTTTATTTCTTTTTGTGGCTGACTCGGACCCGGTGTATGGACAGACCGCCTTTTGTTTATCTCTTTGCCTACTGGTGCACGTTTGGGTTGTTTCCAAATTACGTACAGAGCTGATGTAAACAATCACACGGCCTTGTGGAGCATGTTTTCATTACTCTTGGATAGATACCGAGGCGTGGGATTCCGGATCCGATGCTGAGTTTATGTTTAACGTTTTAAGAAATTGTCCGACTGCTCTCCAAAGCGGCCGTACCACTTTACGCGCCCGCCAGCGTTCTGGGAGGCTCCAGGCGCTCCGTGTCCCTCCCTGTTCAGACTCCTGTCATCGTCAGTGTTTTGGTGCCAGCCGTTCGAGCACGTAGTCGACGCCCACGGTGGCTTTCATTCACACTTCTCCAGCGACTCAAGACGTGGGACAGCTTTTGTGTGTTAGCCATTCACGTTTATCTTCTTTGGCAGAATGCGGATTCAAATCTTTTGCTTATTTTTAATCGAGTTGCTTGCCTTATTGGGTTGTAGGGATTCTCTGAGTAAATACAAATCCTTTGTCAGACACATGGTTTTCTCCCATTCTGTAGCATGCCTTTTCATTTTGTTAATGCTGCCTTTTGAATTACAAACATTTAGAATTTCGATGGTCCCATTTGTCAACTTTTTTTCTTTGATGGTTTGTTTCTGGTGTCAGATCTAAGAAAACTTTTCCCAACTCAAGGTCACAAATATTTTCTCCTATGTTTTCCTCCAGAAACAATCCTTACGTTTGGATTTACATTTGGATTTGCATAGTTTTAATCCTTACATTTAGGCCTATAATCCATTTTCAGTTAATTTTTACATATAGGGCAAGGGTCTAAAAATATAATTTTGCATGTGCATATCAATTGTTCCAGTACCTCTTGCTGAAAAGACTATTTTCCCCCATTGAATTGCCTTGACCCCTTTGTTGAAAATCAGTTAACCATAAATGAGAATTTATTTCTAGTCTTTTAATTTCATCCCATTCTATTTGCCTATTTTTATATGACTGAAAGTTTTGAAATTAGATAGGCTAAGTCCTCCAAATTTTTTTAATCAAAATCATTTTGGCTATTCTGGGTCTTTGCATTTCCATACGAATTTTAGGATAAATTTTTTAATTTCCATAGGCATGCCAGCCTGGATTCCGATAGGCGCACACTGCACCTGTAGACCAGTTTAGGGAGAAGTGCCGTCTGAACACCGCTGTTCCATCCATGACCGAGGAATGTCTCTTCATGGATTCACGTTCCGTTTCTCTCAGCAGTGCTGCACAATTTTCAATGTACAAGTCTTGCACTTCTTTTGTTAAATTTATTCATAAGTATTTTATTGCTTTGATGCTATCCATGAAATGCTTCCTTAATTTCATTTTTAGGTTGTTGCTATTATATAAAAATACAATTGATTTTTTTTTTTTTTAAATTTTATTTATTTATTTTTAGAGAGGGAAGGGGGAGAGAGAGAGAGAGAGAAACATCAATGTGCGGTTGCTGGGGTACATGGCCTGCAACCTAGGCATGTGCCCTGACTGGGAATCGAACCTGCGATGCCTGGTTCGCAGCCCGCGCTCAATCCACTGAGCTATGCCAGCCAGGGCTAAAATACAATTGATTTTTTTAAATTTTAAAAAGATTTAAATTTTTAGAGAGAGGGGAAGGGGAGAAAGAAAGGGAGAGAAATATCAACGTTGTGGTTGCCTCTCGTGCACCCCCCACTGGGGACCTGGCCCGCAACCCAGGCATGTGCCCTGACTGGGAATTGAACCGGCAACCTTTTGGTTCTCAGGTAGGTGCTCTATCCACTGAGCCACACCAGCTAGAGCACAACTGACTTTTTTTTTTAATGTTTTCGCATTGTACTCTGTGACTTTGCTGAATATATTACTTCTAGTTTGTAAAAATGAATTCCTTACACAGAATCATGCCATTTGTGAATAAAGACATTTTTAACCCTTTCTTTCCAACCTACAAGGTTTTAATTGTTATTTAGTTAGCCTATTGCCCTGGCTAGAACCTCCAACATGATGCTGAGTAGAAGTGGAGAGAGTCACCCACCGTCCTTGCCTTCCTCCAGATCTCAGGGGGACCAGCATTTCCTCCTCACCACTGAGTATGATGTTGTGGTTTGTCATAGATGTCCTTTCTCGAGCTGAGGAAATTCCTTTCTCATTATAGTTCATTGAGTGTTTTTATCTGGAATGGATGTTGAATTTTGCCAAATGATTTTTCTACATCTGTTGAGATGATCATGTGGTTTTTGTCCCTTTAATTCTGTTAGTGTGGTATATTACATTAATTGATTTGGACGTTTAAACTTTGCACTCCTGGGATAAATCTCACCTGGCTACGGTGTGTGATATTTTCACATGTTGCTGGGTTTGGTTTGCTGGGATTCGCTAAGGATGTTTGTGTCTGTCTTCATGACGAACGCTGGTCCCTAGTTTTCTTGTGATGCCTTTGCCTTTGGCATCAGGATAGCACTGGCTCATAGAGTGAATTGGAAAGTGTTTCTCTTCTGTTTTCCGGAAGAGTTTGGGAAAGAACAGTGTCTCCTCTTTAAATGGTTGACAGAGAACTCGCCAGGGATGCCTTACAGGAGGGGCTGGGCTTCTCTCTGTGGAGAGATGGTTCATTACTAAGTTAGTTCCTTTACTTGTTATAGGTCTATTCAGGTTTTTCTGTTTCTTATGCCAGTTTTGGTATTTGTGTCTTTCTAGGAATTTGTGCATTTTATCTCAGTTGTCTCATTTGTTGGCATAAAGTTTATAGTATTTCTTTATAATCCATTTGATTTCAGCCACTAACAATGATGCCTTTCATTCCTGATTTTGGAAATGTTATCTTCTCTCTTTTCTTTTTGTTTGTCAACTTCGTTGCTATTTCAAATAACTAAACTTTGGTTTTATTAATATTGCCCAACTATTTTTCTATTTTATCTTTCTAATCTTTATTTTCCCTTAATTCTGCTGGCTTTGGGTTCAGTTTGTGCGCTTTTTCAGTTTCTTAAGAGGAAGTTTAAGTAATCGGTCCAGACCTGTTACTGTTGAGTTGTCTATTTCTTGTTTCATTTACTTCTGTCAGTTTTTGCTTTACGTACATACAACTGAAAACAGAGACCCATGAGTTGGGGAGGGAGACCCATGAGTGAAGGCGAGAGCAAGCTATGTTCTGTTTTTTTTTGTTTTGTTTTGTGAAGAGCCATCCTAATGGGTATGAAGTAGTGTCTCATTGAGGCTGATTTACATATCTCTGACTGTTTGTGATATTGAGCACCTTTTTACAAGCTTGTTGGCCATTTGTATATAATCTTCAGAGAAATACCTACTCAAGTCATATACCCATGTTAAAATCGAGTTACTTGTGTTTTTGTTATGAAATTGTAGATGCTTTTATGTATTCTGCATATTGCCCCTTATTAGATTTGCACTCGCCATATACAAGTTAGTGTTCATCTCAAATAGGGAATAACTTTAATTCTTTTCTTTTTTTAAAAGATTTTATTTATTTATATTTTTAGAGAGGGAAGGGAGGGAGAAAGAGAGAGAGAGAGAGAAACATCAGTGTGCGGTTGCTAGGGGACATGGCCTGCAACCCAGGCATGTGCCCTGACTGGGAATCGAACCTGCGATGCCTGGTTCGCAGCCCGCGCTCAATCCACTGAGCTACACCAGCCAGGGCGAATAACTTTAATTCTGGTGAAATAAAAACTTGGTTCTAATATATATTATCATACTTTACATTTATATTTGCTATAAACCCCAAATACAGAGATATATTCTATGAAATCTTATGTCTTTTGACAAAGTTAACGAGAACACACAGTCTTTTATACTTACCTGTATTTACTTTTTCAAATACACTTATCTTTGTGCAGATGCAACTTACCATCTGGGACTATTTCTTTTCAGCCTTAATGATTGCCTTTAATATTGCTTGTAAGGCAAGTCTTCTAACAACGTATTCTTGAAGTCCTTTTTTCTGGGAATGCATTTCATCTTTGTTTTAAGGATAGTTTTGCTGGGCATGGGATTTTTGATCGACAGGTTTTTTTGTGTGCTTTTTTAAAATTTGGTAGCACTTTGAATGTATCAGCCCACTGCCTTTGGCTTTCATTGCTGTCATTTTTTAGTTGTTCCTCTATATGTGAAGAGTTGTTTTCCTCTAGCTTCTTTCAAGATTTTCTCTTTGTCTTTCAGCAAGTTGGCTATGATACAGATCTAGGTATAAAATGTTTGTTTGTCTCCTTCCAGCTTATTGAGCTTTGTAGATCTGCAGATTGTTTTCTGTCAGTTTGGGAGGCTTTCCTCCTTTATTTCCTCAAATATTCTTTGTGCCCCTTTCTCTGTTTTCTTCTCTTCTGACGTTCCCATTACCTATAAATTGGTGCTGCCGATATAATTCCATGGACCTCTGAGGCTCTGTTCAGTTTTCAGTCCTTCTCTGGATGATTTCTATTGCTCTGTCTTCAAGTTCACAGATTCTTTCTTCTGCTTCCTTGAATCTATTTAGTCCCTCTTGTTAATTTTTATTTGCTATTGTACTTTTCAAGTCCAGAATATTTTTTATTGTAGTAAAACATACATAACACAGACAGTACCATTTTAATATTTTTAAGTGTACAGTTCAGCGGCATTAAGTACGTTCATGTTGTTGTGCCACCATCACCACCATCCATCTCAGGGACCTTTTCATCATCCCAAACCGAAACCCTGCACCCACTGCCAATAACTCCCCATTTCTCCCTCCCTGTTCTCCTCTGTGAATTTGACAGTCCTAGATGCCTCATAGAAGTGGGGTGATACAATAGTTCCCATTTTGTGTCTGGCATAAAAGTGTCTCTTAGCATAATGTCTTCAAGGTTTATCCACATTGTAGCATGTATCAGAATTTTACTCAGAATTTACTTAAAAATAATTTCTATGGTAGCTGATTTAAGGTCTTTATCTGCAAATTCTAGCATCTGGACCCACATAGAAACAGTTTCTATTGATTTTTTTTCCTGAGGATAGGTTATACTTTCCTGTTTCTTTGAATGTCTCATAATTTTTTGTTAAATTGAATATTTTAATATAGCAACTATGGATTCTAATTTTTCTCCCTGAAGGTTCTTTTTGCTTTGTTTTGTTGTGTTTAATAACTTGACTAAATCTGTGGATTCTGCCTCCTCAGTAGTTAAGCCTAGCTTCGAAGTATCACCCTTGTGCTCAGTGGTTAGCAATCATCTAATGATCAACCAGTGATTTGGGCAGCTGTTGTGCTCGGAGACCTTGTACCACGAAGGCTTCCATACACTGTTGGTAGTTATGTGTGTGTGTGTGTGTGTGTGTGTGAGAGAGAGAGAGAGAGAGAGAGGGAGGGGGTCGGGGGGAGGGTGAGTATTAGCACATTAAAAATTTAGGCAGGCCTTGGCCGGGTGGCTGTGTTGGTTGGAGTGTTGTCCCGTATACCAAGAAGTTGTGGGTTCAATCCCCAGTCAGGGCAAATACAGGAGGCAACCAATCAATGTTTCTCTCTCACATTGATTTTTCTCTTTCTCTTTCTACTTTCCTCTCTCTTTAAAATCAATAAACATATCCTCGGGTGAGGATTTTAAAAAATTGGGCAGTTTTTAAGCATGCCCTGGCTTTTACTTTCTGATGGGACTGCTTGTACCTCCTCTTCATGTGCTTACAGGTCCGTGGTCAGTTAGGGGTGGGTGGGTAGCTTCCGGGGTGTCCAACCTTTTGGTGTCTCTGGGCCACACTGGAAGAAGAGTTGTCTTGGGCTATACATTAAATACCTTACAACACATAATCACCAAAAAACCTAGTAATGTTTTAAGTAAATTTATGAGTTTGTGTTGGGCTGCATTCACAGCCACCTGAGCCACATGCAGCCTGCAGGTGGCAGGTTGGACACCCCGGAACCTTCTCTGGTTTCCTCTGCGTGGGGAGCTTATCAAGTTCCCTGAAGGGTGTGTCATTTCTATTACATTTTTGGCTAGGCTGCTGATCTGTCCTTTGCCTCTAAGATTACTATTGCTACTAACAATGCCACTGGGTATGAAATATTTTTACCCAGGCTTCAGCTTAAATCCACGATCCTAGATTAGAATCCTTCTAGAGTTGAAAGAGATCGTATGGACTTCTCACTCTGCCTTTTCCTTTTGCACTCCAGGGAAAGCAAGATTCCGAAAAGCCCATGGGCTGCTCAAGGCCTTACTGTAAGGGAGGCCAGTCTTAGAGCTCAGCCTCTGTCTGACTCATTTGTGCTGCTGTAAAAAAATACCACAGACTGAGGAGCTTGTAAACAACAGAAACTTATTTCTCACAGTTCTAGAGCCTGGAAGCCCAAGATCAGGTTGCAACACAGATGGGTGAGGTCTCTCTTCTAGGTCGAAGATTTCTCATTGTATCTTGACATGGCAGAAGGCAGAGGGGATCTCTCTGGATCCTCCGTTATAAGGCATTCATCTTATTCATGGGGGCTCCATTCTCACAGCTTAAGCACCTCCCAAAGCCCCAGCTACTAAGACTATCACCTGTGGGGGTTAGAAGTTCAACATATGAATTGGGGAGGGGCATAAATATTCAGACCATAGCATTCTACTTCTGCTCCGCGCCCCCCGCTGAAATTCATATCCTTATTGAATGGAAAATACATTCATTCCATCCCAACAGCCCCCTAAGTCTTAACTCATTCCAGCAACAACTTAAAAGTCTAAAGGCTGAAATCTCTTTGAAATCTCATTGAAATCTCATCTAAGTCAGAAATGGATGAGATGCAGGTAGAATTCACCCTGAGGCAAATCCCCCTCCATCCCGAGGGCCTGTGAAATCAAACACATGGTTCCCAAACACAAGGGTGGGGCAGCCACAGGATGGGCGGTCCCATTACAAAAGGGAGCACAGGAGGGAGGGAAGGGGTGACAGTTCCCCAGCAAGTCCGAAACCCAACAAGGCAAATGTTAAATCTTAAGACAGAGAGTAATCTTTAATTTGACGCTCTGCTCTTTGGGGTGGGGGGGGTCCCATCTTCTGGACACAGTAGACACACTGTATTTTTGACACGCTGGACCTCCTGGGGTGTGCCTGCCCCCGTGGTTTTTTGCTGAGCACAATGCTCACCGCAGCTCTCCCGGGCTGGAGTCAGACACCGGTGGCACTCCCACTCTGGGAGGCATCGGGAAGGGCCCTGCCCCCTGTGGCTGTGGACAGGAGTCTGGCCCCCACAGCTTTGGGTGGGGGCCATCTGGCCTATTGAAACCCAGGCATTGGCCCCCTTATGAAACTGGGGAGGCAGCCCTGAGGACCTCTGAATTGCCTCTGGGGTCCTTCTTCCCCTGTCTTGAAGAGTAGAGCATTATAGAAGCTGAATAGCTCTATGGTTCGTGTCATCCGGTAAAATCTAAGAAGTTCCCCTCCCTCCCTCCCTGTCATCTTCACTTAAGTCCAAATAGGTTATTTTTCCTTCTATGGAGTCCACGGTTCACACCCATCACTTGGCCACTTCCTTAGTGTCCTCTTCTGAACATGCTTTCTCGTTTGCAACATGGATAGACCAAGAATTTGCCAAAATTTCAATGTCTGCTTCCCTTTTGAACAATTATTTCTCTAAGTCATTGCTCCCTTCTCACATTTTACTACAAGAGCAGGAGAGAAGCTAGGCTGCGCCTTCCATTCTTTGCTTAGAAGTAGCTTCAGTCAAATATCTAATTTCACAGCTCACAAGTTCTACCTTAAGAAAGGAACACAAGTCAGCCAAGTTCCATGCCACTATGTGACAAAGATCGCCTTTCCCCAGTTTCCAACCACATGCTCCTCATTTCCATGTGAGACCCCATCAGAATGGACTTCACTGTCCATATAGCCACCAACATTCTGAGCACAAACCGCTTAGGTATATTCTTTAAGACAGAAGCTCCCTCCATAGCGCTCCTCTTCTGAGCCCTCACCCAGATCGCCTGTTAAGGTTCTGTCGGTGGCAATGTAGGCTTTTTCTAGCAGGGACCTCCCCTCTTCCAGCCTCTGCCCATCGCCCAGTTCCAAAGCTGCTTCCACATTTTTAGGTTTATTATAGCAGCTCCTCACTCCTGGTATCAATTCAGCCCAACTGAGGTATAACTGACATACAAAATTGTACGATATTTAAAGTATGTGTCATGGTGATTTGCTATAGACTATGAAAGGATCCCCTCATACAGTTAACACATCCACCAGCTCACACAGTTACGCACCCTTTCCTTATGTCTTCCTCACCCCACCCCCAGCCCCTGGCAACCACTTTTCTACTCCGTTTCAGTGAATTTGACTTTTTGTTTTTTTAAAGATTCCACATATAAGTGATACCAGGCTGTACTTGTCTTTCTCTGGCTTATTTCACAAGCATAATGCCTTCGAGCTCCATCTATGTTGTCACAAATAGCAGGATTTCCTTCTTTCCCGTGGTTGAATTATGTTCCATTGTGCCTACACACCATGTCTTAACGCACTCATTCACTGAGGGACACTCAGGCTGTTTTCATATCTTGGCCGCCGTGAAGAATGCCGCAGTGAACAGGGGAATGCAGCTGCGCCTTCGATATCCTGCCCTCAGTTCCTTTGGATGGATATACCCAGAAGTGGGATTGTTGGGTCATTTAGCGTACTATTTTTAAGTTTCTGAAGAACATCCATGCTGTTTTCCACAGCGGCTGCACCGATTTCCATTCCTACCGACAGCGCACAAGGGTTCACATCCTTTTCTCCACACCCTTACCAACACCTATCGTCCTTTTGATGGCAGCCATTCTAACAGGTGTGGGCGGGTAGCTTACTGTGGTTTTGATTTGCATTTCCTTAATGATGAGGGGTGTTTAGCACCTTTGTTTGTCCTTGTGCCTTTTATGGCCATTTATCTTTGGGAAAATGTCTATTCAGTTCTTCTGTCCTTCTTTGTATTGGATTTTTTTTTTTTTTTGCTATTGAGTTCTTTATATATCGGAGATTACCTTTAGCAAATACATAATTTGCAAATACTTCCTCCCATTCTGTTCATTGCATTTTTATTCATTCTGTTGACTGCTTCCTTTGCTGTGCAGAAGCTTTCTAGTTTGATGTAGTCCCACCTGTTTATTTCTGCTTTTGTTGCCTTTACTTTTGGGTCAAATCCAAAAAAATCATCTCCAAGCTGATGTCAAGGAGCTGAGACCCTATGTCTTCTTCTAGGAGTTTTACGGTTTCAGGTTTTACTTTCAGGTTCAAATTTTTAATTCCATTGTGAGTTGATTTTGTGTGTATGGTGTAAGATAAGGGTCTAGTTTCATTTTCTTGCATGTGGCTACCTGGTCTTCCCAGCACCATTCACTGGAGACTGTTCTTTCTTCATTATATATTTCTGGCTTTGTTTGAAATTCATTGTCTGTGTATGTATGGAGTTATTTCTGGGCTCTCCATTATGTTCCATTGATCTAGGTGTCTGTTCTTATGCCAGTACCATACTGTTTTGATGACTAGAGCTTTGTAATATAGTTTGAAATCAGAAAGTGTGATGCCTCCAGCCTTGTTCTTCTTTTTAAAGACTGCTTTGTTTACTCAGGGTCTTTTGTGGTTCTATACTAATTTTAAGATAGTTTTTCTTTGTGAAAAATGTTACTGGAATTTTGATACAGATTGTATTGAATCTGTAGGTTGTTTTGGGTGCTACAGACATTTTAACAATATTCTTCCAATCCATGAGCATGGGGTATCTTTCTATTTATTTGTGCCTTCTTCAGTTTCTTTCATCTTATAATGTCTTATAATTTTCAGTGTACAGATCTTTGACCTCCTTGGTAAAATTTATACCTAGGTGTTTTATTCCTTTTGACTGAATTATAAATGGGAGTTTCTTAATTTCTCTCTGATAGTTCATTGGTAGTGTATAGAAATGCTGACCTTTGTACAATATATTACCTTGTATCCTGCCACTTCACTAAATTCATTCATTAGTTCTAACAGTTTTTTTTTTCATGGAGACTTTAGAGTTTTCTATGTATATCATGCCATTTGCAAATGGAGTGTTTTATTTCCTCCTTTCTAATGTGGATGCTTTTTATTTCTTTCTGGCCTGATTGCTCTGGCTAGGATTTCTGTGTTTAATAACAGTGGGCATCCTCCTGGCTGGTGTGGCTAAGTGGATTGAGTGCCAGCCTGTGAACTAAAGGGTTTGATTCCCTGTCAGAGAACATGCCTGGGTTGCAGGCCAGGTTCCCAGTAGGGGGCGCATGAGAAGTGATCACACATTGATGTTTCTCTCCCTCTTTCCCTTCCCCTCTAAAAATAAATAAAAAAAATATTAAATGAGAGTGGGCATCCTTGTCTTATTTCTGATCTTCCAGCTTTACAGTTTAGTTTGATGTTAGCTACGGGCTTGCCATATATGGCCTTATTATGTGGGGTACATCCCTTCTACTCCCAGCTGCTTGCACATTTTTAGGTCTGTTACAGCAGCACCTCACTCCTGGCCCAAGTTTCTGTCAGTCCGTTTGGGCTGTCATAACAAAACACCACAGACTGGGTAGTTTAGAAACAACAGAAATTTATTTCTCACAGTTCTGGAAGTCAGAGATCAGGGTGTCATTCTGGTCAGGCGAGGGTTTCGAAGAGACTTGTATCCCCACCTGATGGGATGGGGTCTCTCAGGACCCTTTTATAAGGCACTAATTCCATCCTCATGACTTAAAGCATTTCTCAAAGTCCCCACCTGCTAACACCTGCACTTGTTGACGCTGGGATTTCAACGCATTAGTTTGGGAGGGGGGTGCACAGATAGTCCAACTACAGCACTCCCTAGCGATACTTTTGCTTCATGTCCACGTAGCTCAATACCTAGTGACAGTCCCTAGACCTGCTTTTTTAAGGGGATGCTTGTCTGAAAATGTTCTATGAGGAAGGCTCTCTTGAGTGACACAGGTCCCCTATCATGTGAGCACAAAGAAGGGACAGGCTATGGAGGAATCTGACATTTGAAAATGTGTTACCAATGCCCACTAATTGGTCCATATTAACTAATTTAGGTAATTTTCAAAAAGCCACTTGGAGGTCCTTGTTGTTGTCCACACTTCACACTTAGGAGTCAGGAGGCTGCCAAAGGGCAGGACTGAGGGATCGGAGCTGAACCCAGGTCAGGCTTCCTGTGGAATCCACACTTTGGGGTGGCCACGAGAGTATCTGCTCACTCAGGGCCTTTCCCTAACTCAGGGCCTATTCATCTTTGGTTGTTTTCGTCTGTCCTCATGCCCAGTCCTTCCTGCTAACTCCGGAAGGCCAGTCACTGAATTACAATGTTTGGGATTAGGCTCATCGCCAAGCCCCTCTGAGGGACAGTCTGCCTCACCTCCTATAGTTGCTAATGGGCCGAGCCCTCCAGCTGGACCAAGTCCTCTCAGCCCTAAGCCTCCATCATCCTTCTGCCCCTCTGGCCACCACAGGGATGTGATGTTTTGGAAGATGTCCCATTCCCATTATTTATTGTTATTGGGTTGGCCAAAAAGTCCACATGGTTTTTTCCATAAAATAAAAGACACATTTTTCATTTTCACCAATGACTTTATTGATTTGGATGTTTCGAGTATGTCGGCCATCTCCCACTACTGGCTTCTAGTGGGCAGAGGCCAGGGTGCTGCTAAACATCTTCCAGTGTCTAAGACAGCCCCACGGCAAAGAATTATTTAGCCAAAATGTCAATAGTACCAAGAAACTTCGCAAATCACTTTTGACACATTCTATCAGTCCCAGCACCTCCATACACTACACAAACCCTTTTTTGGTGTTTCAGTTGTGTTTTTACCTTTCTTGAAATAACAAAGCATAATGTGCTGAAAATGGTGCATATTTTCTTCCATCTTCAATATTGAAATGGCTGCACAAAAATTCAAAATTTTGATTTTTTTAAATGTATGCTGATATGACAGCTGTCACAATACAGTCTATTAAAACTGTTTCAAACGAAGTTAAAGACAACTAAGTACTACTACAGCCAGCGTATGGAAAAAACAAACTTTTTGGTCAACCCAATACTAACTGCCCACTGGCGCGATGGCCAGCAGGTGACAGACAGTGCTGCTTCCTGGCTGTCAAAACCACTGCCGTCTGAGAGACAGAACGGGCAGTGAGCCTTTGCTGCCTGAGGCATGTGCGGGATTTCTGGAGTGCTGGAGCCGACACCGTTCCATCCATGCCGACCGGGGTGGCCTGGGCCTGGTGAGCTCTCCTCCTTGGGACGGAGACACATGGCTGAGCCTGGAGGTGGATTTCTTCGCATCCACGGCTGTGTGCTCTTTTTACTCAACATGGCTGCTTTCTAAATCTTTTTATGCAGGCTTCCCCTGTCCCCAAACCATCCAAGCTGTCCCATTCTCTCCAGGACATACCTGTTCCGTGGCCCAGCGCTGACCAATCTTCACAGTGTTGCCTACTTGCTTCTTCAGATGTCATTGTCCACCTTCCCATGCTGCTTCTGTCGGGCATTCCTAGTGTCCCTTAGATAACTCTGCAAGTGTCGGTGCCCTAGTTTGGGAGACCTTCCTTACTCTCCACTCAGATAATAGGCTTCAGCCCTTGTCACCACCGCTCACACACTGCTTCGCCATGTGGGCTGGGGCAGGCCCAGGTTTTACCCTTCACGTGCCCAGAATGAGGAGCCAGCACTTAACTGAAGGCTCACCTCGCAGGGAGGGATGTGTATTAGGCACCTGCGTCCACCACTTGGTTCTTGTTTTCCAGTTGGGGAAATACAGGTGGGCCTGGGATTAGACCACACGCCCCTCGCTGTTCAATCTTGTTCTTATTACCCCAACGTAATATCAATGGAAGTTTAAAATTTTCTTTTATTAAAGACTGAATATCGCTCCCCAACAGAGGAAAGCACTGTATGTAGCAGGCAAGTTCCCAGAGGCAGAATCTTTTCCCTTTCATCTTGCCCACCTTCCCTGGGAACGCTGACAGGTGCTAGCCCAGGGGAGGGACAGCTGTGGTCCCTGTCCCGGTGCTGCAGGGGAGTACAGTAGCTGGGGGCCGAGCAGTGGGCTCCCCCTGGCTCCCCAGTCTCCCTTCTTACTCTCCTTTCCAGAACATGTAGCTTAGGGTGAATCAAACTGATAATATGCATCATGTTACTTCACTTTAGAAAAAGCCACCCATTGCTTTGCTACGCATCACAAAAGACAGACACAGCACTGAGCTGAATCATCAGTAAGGGTCAGTGTCTCCTGCCCTGCTCTTGTGGCCTCTGCCTTTCTTCCCACCTACTTAGGGACTGGCAGTTCTTTCCTCAGTCACATGGATTCATAGAAACTGAGGCAGAGGGCTCAAGGCACACACTCATGCCTTTCCTGCCCGTAGTGTTTTTTGGCGCCAAAAGTTATCATTCAAAACTCATTAAGTAGCCAAATTATTAAGGGAATCTAAAACCTCTCCATGAAAGTGGCCTGTGGTGGCTTCTGAAAATGGTTCACTAGTCACTTGGGAAATCCACACAACAGCGTGCAAACCAAGAGGTTCAAATCTTCGTGTTCACCGTAAGAACACTTGTGAAACTGCCCAGGCCATCATGGGTTGTGTGTCTGAAAAGCCACCAAGCCTCTGAACACTGTCACTCTGCTGAAGCAGCACGTCCCATTCCGTCATGGCGACAGTTCTGCTTTCAGCAGGGAGCAGGGGCGCCCCCACCGGGCCCCTGCTCTGAGGGGATCGAGAGCGAGTGGCTGGGCAGGGGCTGAAATGACAAACAGTGACTCTTCTACAAAGGTGGAGGTTTATTTCAGCAAAATATGGAAAGAAATGTGACTGAAGCTCCTCGCTCGTTAGAGTGCGTGGCCATCGAATCCTCAGAGACGAGGGAAGGCTGCTTTGTGAACGAGTGGACAGAGAGCACGCAGCCCCAGCTCTCGCAAGTCTTGGTCAATGCGCCGCTTACACTCCCCCTGCCTCAGGGACCCTGCGGGTGGAGCGGGCTGCTCGAATACCAGATCGCTCGCTTTCTGTGGCTCCTTCGGACTTATCCGCGTGAAAATCCTTGTACAGGGCAAGGCTTACTGTGAAGCGCTCGGGAGACGGAGGAACAGGCATTACAGGGCTCCGGAGCAGACATGGATGTGTTTAGTGTTTCACAATTCGGTGGACGGAGTGGGGAGAGTGAACGAGCGTGACCACCTCCGACGGCGTGCTGGGGCAGGCACAGGCGGGGACCAGCCAGCCGGGGCGTCCAGGACATCACACCGGCCAGCGGTGTGGGGAGCTGTGTTTACTGCAGGACAGTGTCGAGGAACAGTCTGGGCCAAGAGAAAGTCAATTCTTACTGGCTAAGCGGACATTAGCAACAGTAGAGGCTTCTTCCTGGGGTGGAAATCATCCCAGACCTTTTCCCGCCCTTCTCTGATGGGCCAAACACTGGTACCTTGGAGCAGGGCAGCCTCGGCTCTGAGCTCCCGGGGCCGGCAGGGCTGCATCGGCCACACAGTGCCCATCTGCACAAACAGTTCCCAAAGGAGGAGACGTGCAGCTCGCTCCTGTGTGTGAGCTGCAGGGTTAAGGCTCAAGACTGCAGCTTGCACACCAGTATTCACACCAGTGCTTCTTCAGCGTTCTGGTGACGTCTTCCTTGGTCGTCAGTGACAAGGGCAATCAGCTGCACTGTAGGCACCGGATGCTACACCAGCCCCGACCGCCTGCCAGTCTTGCTTTGGGGGAATCAGTAAGCTCCTTCCTTGACTAAACTGGTTGCTGAAACTAAACAAATGCTTTACCACCACCTGTGAGGAGGCTCCTGCTACTGGCCGGGGAGGGACCAGCGAGCCTGGAAGAAAGACAGCAGCACCATGAGGGAGTCGTAGGTAATAGTAAGGTCACGTGGATTCTGTGATCCTGGTGCCGAGAGCACAGATGTCACCAGGGTTCCTGCCAGCAGCTGTGGGGAGCCCTGATGCACATTCTGGGAAGACTGCAGGTGCGCCAGGAGGAGGGCTGCAGACGCTAGGAGAGTCGCCCTGGAGACAGACGAGCGACTCTGCAGGCACTATGGACCTCTCGGGACTATCAGAGCTCCAGGCTCAGTAGCAACAGCCTCCCAAGTCCTAAAAGAGAGACTGTTCGGCCCACCGTCCCTGCTTTAACTACTTTCCGTCAGCCAGCTCGGCTCCAGCACTGCCTGTGGGGCCCTGGGAGGAGGCTGGGGCCTCCCACGCCCTGGCCCTGGCCGGTCCAGCAGTGCCATGCCGGGTGGTGCAGGTCACCATCTTTCCATTTGTTCTAAGGGAACTGAATTCAAGGTTGAGGCCCCTAATCCACAACAGTGACTTGGCTTACGTTCTTTCCCTGCTCCTAGACCATGCTTTTGCCCTCATCTTCGAGTTCCCACAGAGCCTGCAGATTCTGTAGTCTGTTTTTCTTCATAAATAGGTACCTTAGTGTGCTCAGACTGGGAATGCATCCTCTCCAGTGCCCAGTGTGTGCCAGGCTGAACATGGGGCAAGGAAGCCACAGACCTGAGGCTTCCCCCCGCCCCCAGCCCAGCCCTCCCCTGCTGCCCGTGCTGCAGGCTCATGGGGCCGGGGGTAAGGGAGGGCACTGCCTGCCTGGCACGTCCCCGGGCCGGGACCACAGCGCTGCAGGACAGGAGGGGTGGCCTGCTCTCGTGTAGGAAGGCCTCGTGGTACGGTGTACCCTTCATTGCCTTCTCAGGTGTGTGCGGGCAGAAAGGACTGCCACCCCCACCAGGGCAATAAATACTGCACAGACCGGAGAGATGTGACCAGTGGGCTGGAGCGGGGCTTCGTGACCCTCTATCCTGGTGTGCTGTGCAGAACCTGAAAGCATTCGAGGGGAAGCAAAACGCCACTTTGATTCCAGTGCTGGGTCTCCTGTGCCTTCTCATCAGTGGGCTCAGCGGTGAGAGGCAGCTCCAGCCCTTCTCTGGGAGGTGGGGCAGGGTAGGCAGGAAGCCCCACTACGTGGAAGGGGAGTCCATCGTGGAGAGGATCCGGACGACTTCTGCTCTCTGCGTGGGGGAGATGTGCTGGGTCATGTGGACGATGGAATCCATGGCGACCTCCGGGTTGGCCTGGACCAAGCTGGAGAGGAAGACGCAGGAGGGTGAACAGAGACAGAGGTAGCTGGGAACACCCCCACCCCCCCGCCCCCAGCACGCCCTAGCAGAGCTCGCTGTGGACGCGCCAGTCAGCAGCTCAGCGGTTTGTCCTCCCTGGACACTGCCCCCAGCAGCAAGGCAGGCACCCAGGGAACCTGAGACATTCTGCTGCGGGAGGAGGCGAGGAAGTGCGCCAAACACCACCGCCCAGACCGACGGGGGCGTGTCACAGAGACCGTGGGGCCAGCGTGAGGGCGTGCCCACTGGCTAAATCCGGGACATCCAAACAAGTATAATGATGAATGAAAAATTATTTAAAAAATAGAAATACATATCGAATATGTACTGAACAATGAATACATGAGTGGAGGAGAGAGGACTCTTGTTTACAGCAGAACCAGAGCAAGCCAAGTCGCCCGTGGGCGCTCAATCCGGGTGAGAACTCTGGTGAGGAACAGGGTGCCTGCACGGCCTTCACGTGCCCCCCACAGACCGCCTGCTACACACACAGGGGAGAACCAGTGATCACACTGGGGAAACTGAGTCCTTTCTCCACCAGCTGATCGAAACTAACTCCAGCAGGGGCAGATGGCGTCGTGTGCCTCCAGATGCAGGACCGTGCAGGCCACCACACCGCGCACAGAATGATCTGGCTGAGCGCAGACGATCCGAGTTCAATCCTGAGGGGACACCCGGCAAACTCAGAACGAGCAGCCCCACAAACGGGCTAGACACTCACCAACGCTAAAGCAGGTGGGGTAAAATGTAAACTGGATTTGTGCTTTGTACTGTTTTTAGTGTTGCAGCTTTTCTGTAAATAAAATGTTTCCAAATAAAAGGCTTTGAAGCAATGCCCCCCCCCCCCCCCCAGTCTCCACCTACCTGCCCTGGAGAGGCCTGGGACTCCAGAAGGAGACCGCTGGCTGTGCGGGGGAGGGGCAGGCGGTGCCCCAGGGAACTGTGCGCCATCGACCCTCCACACAGGGTCGTTCGTCCAGCTGAATGCCTGCACTCGAGAGCATAGCTGGGCACAGCGAACTAAGTCTTTGTCGACTGAGGCTACGGGGCCCTGGGGACTGGAAGCTGAGGAGGAACTGCGCTCAGGGCTGTGGTCTCCGGCAGAAAGAGACCACGGAGACTGTGCAGCATCTCAAGACCTGTTTTCACATTTTTTCTCCCGAAGAAGTGGATCCCACCTCTCCTGGGAGCCCCCCACTGTGGGTCTCACCTGCGGATCTGCTTGAGGACGTAGTCTCTGCTGATGTACTTGATGTTTTCCTCCACGACTGAGCGGACCCCGTCCTCCTCGGTCAGCTGCTTCTCCAGCCATTCTACCAGGTCCTTGTTGTTGTCCCAGACGTAGGCCTGCGAGCAGAGGAATGCTGGTCAGGCCCCGGGGCCAGGCGGACACCCCCGGTGTTTGCCACCTGGAAGGCTCGCTCCGAACTCTTGCTC
Organism: Tonatia bakeri; assembly: GCA_004024845.1. Taxonomy (NCBI): domain Eukaryota; kingdom Metazoa; phylum Chordata; class Mammalia; order Chiroptera; family Phyllostomidae; genus Tonatia; species Tonatia bakeri. The sequence goes on from PVIA01000891.1 coordinate 66,351, forward strand.
ACAATCCTGTTACTGCTGACGTTGTAGAATACGGAGCTTACGGGCCTCAGGCCGGGAGCATCGCGTGTGCTTTCTGAGGAACTGAGTCCCAGAGCCTTGAACATTAGGCTCTGGCCCCGCAGGCCCAGCAAGCAAGTTGCCTGATGTGAGAAAGTCCTGCCGTGAGGGGACAGCCTCCAGGTCTGCCACCTGTTTCACTTTCTCTGAGAGCATTCGAAGGGTCAAGGCGTCTAACCCTGAAGGACTCAACAAACCCCCCTTGCCTCCTGTTTTTCAAGATCATTTAGCTGAGTATTTCCTAGGTAGTTGACTACATAATAATTCAGGAGTGTGTTAGAAACCTAATAGCCTTCTCCTTGCTCTTCTCCTCTCATTTTCTTTACAAATCATTTAGAAATCGTTTTGTTAATGGTTTCCGGAAAACCAAGTACCACCATTAGGGCTCATTCATATTTATGTCATTTTGTTTGGGTAATTAAACACAAAGCTCGTCATTTAAAGGTGCGCTATCCTTCTCTGTTATCACTAACGAAGTCAAAGTCGGAATGACAATGAGTTTGGCGCTGTAATTTAATAGGTGGTGCAGGAGGGACTCTCAGAGGCTCGAGCTGTGGCTCAGAACCTGCACCCACCACAGCTGTGAACGCAGGGCCGCCCAGGCACCGAGCAGGGAGGAAGAGCCTCGCATGGCTCTCTAACTTCCTACTTTGTGCCTTTAAGAGTAATGGATTCTCTTCAGACTCACGTCCCATCTCTAACTGAGCTAGCAAGTTAAATGTGACTGGTTATTTATTGTGTGTCATGTCACTGACTTCCACATTTATAACAATTCTTTTTTTTTAAGATTTTATTTATTTTTAGAGAGAGGGGATGGGAGGGAGAAAGAAAGGGACAGAGACCTCAATGTGCAGGAGAGGCATCAATCAGCTGCCCCTCACACATGCCCGGACCGGGGACCGAACCCACAACCCAGGCATGTGCCCTGGCCTTTTGCTTTGTGGGACGACGCCAAACAACTGAGCCACACCGGTCACAGTTCTGACGATTCTGAGGTCCTTCACAGTTAAAGGATTAAGGAGCCTCAGAATTAAGGATCAGCAATACACCTTTTCTAACGCCCTGTCCAGTTCTTTTCTGCCCCCAAATTTACCCTCCTCTGTAGTCACTAGTAAGAAGGTCAGCTCTCCTGGTCAGGGCGCTGTGGCCAGGGCGGTGCAGACCGGAGTGAGCCTTCCCACCTCCCTGGGTCAGGACTGCTGACACATCTCTGAGGCTAGGCAGCAGGAAAGTTTTCTGTCTGTGGACAAGGGTGGGGGTGCTGCTGCTCTCCCACAACGTGGTCTTAACTCGTGCATTCCAGCTCCTGCTCACCCCACATACGGATGGATACCCCTGGAGCCAACACCTCCATCTCCATCCCTGGTAACTGTGACTTCTGCTCTGTGGCTTGATGAGGACTGTGGAACATGCCCCTACCTATGGAGCTCTGGAGGTAGGAAAAACTAAAACAATGACTATTGCTTGGATTTCAGTATGAAAAAAACAAAACAAAACTAGGTTTACTCAAGAACCCCAAAGCCTTTCGTTTAGGAGACTATTTAATACTCTTATTAATCATTTTTAATCCGTTTGCTTTTAATTAAGAAACAGCATGATGCTTTCCTATCAACATATGCCAGGGAGCAGATTAATTGTGGCTTAAGATAATGCTCCTTGATTGGTGTAATGTATTAGCTAACGAGATGCCTGCTTCTAACGATGCTCAGACACTACACTGGAAACCAGCTACCCTCTAGAGAAAACTCTTCTGCCTTCCCCTCCTGCAGCCACAGAATATGCTAGGTGTTTAAATTAAATATTAAAAAAGTTCCCAGAGAGGATCAGAGCAACAGTCCAAGTTTTAGGACCGTTCTAAAGTCTCCCCTTTGCAAACGTCCTTATATGAATGACCTGCTATTCCAAGTAGAGCAACTGGGTGACAGCCAGCAAGCCAAACCCCAGTGAAGTGTAGATGCCCCTCAGGGCAGGTGAAGGCAAAGGGGTCTCGGATCTGAGTCAGGTGCATTTTTTAGCAAGAACAAACAAGGTTTGGCACCCACAGTGCCACAGGTTTTCCGTGACGGGCCTGGGAGGCTGTCACACACTGTGGCAGGCCAGCTTCCCTCCCCAGGAAAAGCAAGGGTCCCTTCGGCCAGGCTGGGGAGTCTGCAGTCTTTGCCCTCTTAGAACGGGTTATAAGACTCCTCACTCCAGCCATCCAGAAGGATGAACCGATCCTATTCCCAGGAAAAAAAGCCATTATCATTTCCCGCCTGAAAATTATGAAAACATGGCTCATTATTCCTAGTGTCCCAGGGTGGATTTTAAACACACGTGAAGCACGGGGCTGCTGGCCTCATCACAGGCCTGGGCCACACGTCACCTGCCTGACACGCATCCCAACCAGAATGTTTTAAAACCCATAAAATACCCATAACCAAACATCCCAACAGTGGTCTTACAGCAACTTACAGTAAGAGAGACACTCTCTCTCTCTCTCTGCGTCAGCAGATAAGCATCTCCGGCACTACTCAGCCTCACTAATTGTGTGCAGTAATTAGTCTATCTTACGAAATCTAAAGGGCTTGTTTGGAAAGTTTCATTTCTAATCCACCGACAGCTGTTGACTCCTCTTTACTCAAAGGTACCATAGGGCCGGGGAGTGACCAGGGCGGAGTCTGTGGGACCTGAGCCCCCATCACCATGCCCTGCGGGTGACTCACCCTGTGAGCTGCCTGGAGACACGTCCAGCGGCGTGACTGTTTCCCGAGGATTTGGGGTACAACAGTGAGTAGCCATGTGGGCTGGGGCCTCCTGAGAGCCACTCCAGGCTCAGCCCCACCCGGGGCCAAGCAATACTCTCCAGGTTCTGTCTCACCTCCTGCCTCCATGGCCCTAAATGGGAAGTTTGGTGAGCGCTCGTCCCCGGGTAACTTGAGGCCGGGCCTTGGGGACGTGGGTATGAGCTGGCCCGACCAACAGTGCTCCTCCTCGCTCATCCTCGCAGGGCCCCCCGCTGACGACCTCTCATTTGGAAATCCAGAGTAAGAGCGAAGGGGTAGATGCCAGGACAGTGAGAATGTATGACGGCATCTGAGGTTGTGGATAATTAGAGCAAGTGGAAACAAAGAACGTTACTGAGAACCAACGATGCTCACGGAACCAGCCCTCTCCTGCAAGGTCACCAGGCTGACTCTTAGCCTAATGAGCTGTGCTGAGAGGAGGGAGAAACCGGCATATCTGGTCTGCTGAGTGCCGGCACCGGGCTCCGCACTCCACTTATTATGTCGTTAAAAAGCTCCCTGACCCCGCTGAAATAAACATCATCCCACTGTACACACAAGGAAACAGAGGCCTAAATACTACGTCCACACCAGTAGATGGCAAAGCTGGGATCCAAGAAGTCTGTGGGATTCTGAAACCCATTTTTAGAGCCATTAGAGCTGGGCTCTCCGCAGAGTCCCACCTCCGCTTCCACCATTGGGGGAAAGAAGTCGGTCTGAAAACCACAGACCTCATATTTGGATCTAAGAAATAAGAGAAAACAGCCCATGAAACAAACGGATGCTACGTTCACAAGACCCAATTTAAACCCACATTCTTATTTTTCAGGGAGCTACAGGGGTGCGTCTGCCTGCAGTGAAACAATGACCCATAAAGCTATTTCCTGCAGTCAGACTGTCCCAGGGACTCACGCAGATCCTGAAACTCATGGCAGCAGACTCCTCCGAGGTTGGGGTTTTCAACCGGTGTGCTGCAGACTTTTTAAACATGCAGGACCTGACTGTTTAGTCAGGGGCCCTGACCTCCTTTCCCTTAGACTGTCCAATAAAAAAATGACAGCAGCCAACACAACGCTGGCCGTCTGGTGTGAATGCCCCGTCTCAAACCGTAATACAGGTCACGTGATCGAGTTGCGACTCACTGGATAATTCTTGGTACCAAAAATTCTTAGATACAAGTATGGGCACCCAATTTTTAACAAGTCACTTTACAGCACAAAGGGTAGGTAATTACTATTATCATTATTGTTTTTGTAAATCAAAATTATACCTCTTTTGGGTCAGACTGGCAAAACATGTATTTTTGGTGTGCCACAGAATTTTAATAATTAGCTTATGTGTGCCATGAGATGAAAGGTTGAAAAATCGCTGCTCTAAGGAAAATAAAATAATTATATTGCTCGTTCATGTAATATCACAGTGTCTTCAAATTTTTGGTCCCTGAATTACTTTCTTCAGGATTAAAGAAGCAAATTCCCTAGGAAAACACACACACAGCATGACTAATAGATGCCGATTGCTGAGGGTCTTTTCCGACCAGCAACCACAGTAAGGATTAGCTGGTCACTTCTTGGAGCACAGCCAGGGTCCAGACTCAGCCAGTCTTTGCCCTGGAGAGCCACAGCACACGCATCTGCCACTGTCGGGGCCGACAAAAGGCGACGGTTCTAAGGCTTTATGCCATGGCCAAACACAGGGCAGATTCCACACCAGCACTCTGGAGACAGCACGGACAGCTTCTGAACATCGCTACCCTTTTCCTCTGAAGGGCGAGGCACATTTCATCTGCTGCACCCCCCGCCCCCCTGCCACACACACACGCACACTGCACTGAGTCCTGCTGAGCCTGCAGAATCCGGAGGGAGCTTTCAAAGCCATGTCCCAGGATCCCCCGCGCCCTTTCTCTCCTTGCTCTCCTGGACTGAGGGCTCCGGGGAAGGCAAGGGAACCAGCCTCCTCCTGAGCTTCGGGGCTGAGGTCGTCTTCTGTCCCTATTTCCAGCCAGGAGTCTGTCTGCACACAGTCCACTGATCTCTCCGTCATTACGAGACAGAAATGACCTCCTCCAGACATAGTCCCGCGGGTGCAGGACACTGAGGGGTAACTGCGGGGCCTAGCCACTCACTCCGCATGCAGTGGAAAGCGATTCCTTCGCCTCATCCTTGTGCCCACTGAGGCCATGCATGTCCATTAGTGACTAATGTGGTAGGAAGGCGGTGTGGGCCTCTCCTGGCCACACGCACAGTCCATTTACCTAGCCAGCCACTCTTAACTGGAGAACAACCTCTTATTTTACACTTGCGTGACTCTCAATGCCAACTTCCAGTGGAAGCTGCCAGTAGCCACTGACAAAATTGTCTCACTCAATTATGATGCCACAGACTGACCTTAACCTGAACCAAATGTCACATAAGGCTGCACTCCCCTGCTGCACATCTGAAATATTTATCCAAAGAAGCTTTTCAGTCGTAAAAAATGGGCAGAGTTAACACAAAGGTGAATCTTAGAAGGACCCTGATTCACTGACTTTAAAACTGATGGCAAACCTTGGAGTTCCTGAGAACACTCAGCAGAGACTTCAGGCAACGCTTTCTAGAAACAGGCTGGAGTGCCGCCCCCCCCCCCCCCCCCCGGAATCTAACCCAGCGGTTACCACGTTTTGGATCACGCAGCTATTTTTAGCACACACTACCAAATTCTGATAAAACGTTTGTATAATGCATATGACTTACTTTTAATCCATGTACTACTAATAAAGGTTCATTTCTTTTATTTAGTAGAAATAGAAACAAAAGCTCCACGTTTTCCTTCCCATCTTCCCGTGGACTGTCTTGTGCATCTCGGGATCCCAGGCACATGCTGGGTGCCCGGAGCTGGTCGTCCTGGCCTCAGGCCCACCCCACCCCCAGCCCTGGGGTGAGAGCACCAGGGACTCCAGCCCCGTGGGGTGTGCCGCCTGTGGGGTCAGCTCAGGAACACCCAGAGTCGTAGCTCCCAGGTCCTTTCAGCTCAGATCTGAAATCAGAAGCCCTTACACAGGCACAGCACTGGCTACCTAGATGACCGTCTCCTCCCTCTGGCTTCTTGCTCCTGCCTCCTTTGATTCCACCCCCACAGAGAGACCTGAGCAGTCTCCCTACCATGCAGGTCAGACAATGTCTCTGCTGCTTAAAATGCCTCAGCAGCTTCCTGCAGGACCAAGTTCGAACCCCTCAACACGGCTTCCAGCATGTGCATAGCGGCCCTGCACACTCCCATCTCTGAGCCGTCCTGGAGTGTCTGCAGTGCACGGTACTTCTGCTGTCAGGCCTTACAGCATGCGGTTACTGCTGCCTGGAACGTTCCTCCTACACTCCCATGTCCAACCCTCCCTCTCGCTCACTTCTGCTTTGTTTTCAGATCCATCTCTGCTCCACCACTTCTAGAAGTCTTCCCAGACTCCCCTCCCCCTTCCCAAAGGGTGGGCCAGGTGTCCTTTCTCTGTGCTCTATGATGTCCTGGGTTTGCCATGTTTAACACGGGTCTCACTGTTGCACGTGGCCTCCTGACTCATCTGTCTCTCCCTCCACGTGGGGAGCTCTGTGTGGGTAGGGACCCTGTCTGCCTCTTTAATTGCCACATCCCAGGGCATAAGGCAGTACCTGGTACTTAGTAGGTACTCAAAAAGGTTTGCTGAGTGGTGGAACGAGCTGCAGGAAACGCCCTACCACCTCTTCCGATGAGACATCACGGGCCTGTTACTGTGGGAGGAAACACGCTTCATGCCTACGCTTCCTGCCACTCCTGCCCCGAGAGGCCTGGGGATTCTGCGACAGGCCTCAGGCAGCAGTGAGGAGCACGGCATGAAGTCTCCGTTGAGGGCGTCCCCCTACCTTCACCGTTCCTTCCACTTCCACAAACCAGCGCCTTAACATGGCCTGGATCTGGCCATCAGTCAGCTCGGGGTTGGCATTGTGGATTTTCTTCTTGACCAGGTCCTCTAGCAGGAGGCGCCTCAGCCGCCAGTAGAAGAAGGTTCGGGATGTTTTCCAGTCCAGGATGTCCTATGTACAGACAAGGATAAACCGAGTCATCCCAGTCCCAATCCCTGCTCAGTGCCAGTTCAGCGGAACTCCCCAGGCCCAAACAGCCACTCCTCAGCAAACTGCTCAGACTCTCAAGTTGGCTGCGAGCTCCCTGCCCCTGCAGATATGTCCCCCATGCCGTGCTGACCACAGTACGTGCATAGTGATGGGCCTGGCTAATGTTTAACCCCACTCGTGGCCGAGATGGTCTGGAAAGGGCTGTGAATTCCCAGATAACCATAGTGAGGAACTGGGTTTGAGCAAATGGCCCAAACAACTCGCAAATCAACAACGCATGCAAATCAAGTGTGAGTCAGCTGCTGCTGGAACCCTGAGTCTAGTAATTTGCAGCCTGAGTGCCTGGGCAGCTCTCCCTGGGGGAGGCACGTGTGACTCAGTTTCCCACCAGTAAAATGGAGCTCGCCTCCTGTGGAGTCCAGGAGGTAACCTAAATCATCAAATGTTTTAGAATGATAGTGGATACAGAAAAAGGGAAAAGTCTCTCCCCCCCAAAAAAGGAAAGTGGTTTGATCTGCACAAGCTGTTTTAATCTAGCCCTTGTGAGCCTGTGTGCAGGAGACACAGACTTGCTCGCCTGCGGGTCTCTGACAAGTTAGAGGTGGCAACCACTGTACTTACGTTAATGACACCCTTCTCCTGCATCCGGCCTGGAGTGTCGTGCAAGTCAGCAAACTGCACGGCTACCTGATGGTAAATGGGAGTTAGGAACTCCTCCCGCTCCTTCAGCTTGTTCTCCAGCTCCTTCCGCTCAGCAGTGCTGAGCTCCGGGGTACCTGCAATGAAACCAACCTGCCCGTCACACTCTCTGGTGACCAGGAATCTCCCCACTCAGGAGCAGCACTCATGGGAAGCTCAAAATCGCCCCCTCCCTCTGTGACCTGCTCTCCACGGTCCTCACCACTTCTTTGCTGAGTGACAGGACCCTGTGAGGCACCAGACCTGTCTTTACCGTGCCATAGGGAGCCCACATGGCCTCCTTTTCCTGGGGAGGTCACGACTATAAAAGCAGCAAGGGGAGGGCCTCTCCCTGAGCAGGTGCAAGTAACACCTGGAGGCCGTCGTGTCTCATCATCTCACTGACTGACAGCCAGGCCCCCGTTTCCCTCGAAGGACACAAGCCCATGCCCTGCTGACCAGCACTGGGGCAGCAGGACACCAGAGTGTGGGGTGTGGTGAAACAGCACCCCTCTGCTTCGAAGCACAAGCCAGCAGCTCTTCTCTCCTCCCGCCCACACTGGTACCCACCCAGCTTGATAAAGATCTGACAACTTCTAACCTTGAAAGCTGCTTTACTCCACAGCTTCTCATCTCAGGGCTGGATGCTCTTAACCTGAAGGCAGTAGACTCCAATCTAGTTAGAGCCACATCTGTGCATCTCATGCCAGCCCCCAGTCTCCTGCCTGGGCTGCTTCTGACAGAGCCAACCCCTGACCACGGTGACAAAGACAGGACCCTCACTCGACAGACAGGAGACAATTCCTCATAACAGGGCACCCCCACCAGCCCCATCAGTAGTGTCTCAGTCTAGGAGTTGCTGTGTTGTACTTTTATTCCTACTTACTCCCAGAACGGGGCTGGTAATCAACACTGAAAATTTGGTTGCCTGCCCAGTGAGGAGCAAGTCTAGCTGAAGGAGCAATAGGCGATGGCCCCTGGTGTTGAGGACAACCTGAACGTTTTGTCACTGAAGCTGACAAATATATACATGACCACAGGTGACAGGATGCAGAAGAGAAAGGCCTTTTTCAAGCACGTCTCTCTGGGAACAGGCCTTGCTTTTTATGCTACTATGAATCATATGCCATAAACAAGCCTTGGGCTGCTGAGTGAGCCGTAAGTATTATATACAAATACATGTTAATAGAACAGGGATGTAACTATAGTACCTCGTTTCATTTTTATGAGGATTTTGGATGCCCAACTCTACCTTTTTTTTTTTTAGTTCATCACTACTTTACAGCAGTAAAGAACAGTGCTGAAGGCTGTCTTTCCTTGGGCTCTCCCAAGGAGCGCAATCACTGACTTATCACTTTGGGTCCCTGACTCCTCAGCAGCCTTCTTCCCGAACCAGGGAAACAGCGGGCCAGCATGGGGCCCCACGCTGTGGGGTGGGCCGAAGGCCCATTCACTCTCGGGTGGGTCGGCCCAGGGAACGGACGTGCAGAGGGCCAGCTGCTTTCTTCTGAGATGAAACTGTCTCTGTTGTAACACCCTGGATGGGGAAGCGAGCACTTTTCCTTCTCCAGTAAAAGAAACCAAGCCTCCTAGAGAAACAGCTGACACTAGGGCTGGGGCAGGGAAGACAGAAGATGAGCCTGGAACTTATTGTCACCAAGAATGGGAAGTACTGAAAAATGACTGGGACATGTGAAAAGGCCATGATGCTCCCACTGACCAAATATGGGACAACTTGAGTAGCAAATTTATCAAAAAAGAAAATGTGTTTATTATCAGGCAGATCATTTAGGAATCAAGTAAGAACCTGCGAGTCCATCCTGATACAAATGATCAAATGGGAAGAAAGGACAGCTCTTCCCTCTGGCAGAATAACAATCACTACACATAGAGAAGGATGGAATTAGGAAATCACCATTTTACAACCAGCACAGTAACTGCCTTTGCCAGGAATCATCAATGAATGGTAAAACTAGCAGGTGAAGGTTTGATGAGGAACGGGATATTAACACAGTATCAAAGTATCTCCTTACAAACTACTTTTTAAGGGGAAAATGGCAGTCTTACAGTGGATTAGCCTAGTGAACAAAACCTTAAACAAGCAATCAAAGTTACCGTTACCAAAAACTGGACAAACTGACATCACGTGCCTCCTGATACAATGTGCCCAGAGGGACGTATCGCTTTTGCAATTTCTTGCCCAAAATGCACAGCCTGAATCTAATCATGAGGAAATGTGAGGCAAGCCCAAACTGAGAAACAAACTACAAAAATGTGGCCTGTACTCTTTTTTTAAAAAAAGTCCAGATCATGAAAGACAAGGAAAACAATTATTCCAGACTGAAATAGACTAAAATACTTGACAACAAATTGTAATGTGTGGTCTGGAATTAGATCTCAGACCAAAAGAAAAAGAGAATGGGGAAAAACAGCTTTATAGGACATTATTGGAACAAATGGCAAAACTTTAATATGAATCGTGGATTAGACAGTAGTGTTGTATCAATGGTATGATTCCTACACTTGACCTCAGCCCGAAGGCCGAGAAGTGATCAATGTTATTTGATTCCTGATTTTGATAAAGCTCTTGTGTTATGTGAGGGAAAGTCTGCATTCTTAGAAACACACCCTGAGTATTCCGGACAACGGAGACGACGCCTACAGATCGTCCTCCAGTGGCTCAGACTGTGTGTGTGTGCACGAGTGTGTGTGTGTGTGTGTGTGTGTGTGGCGGGGGGGGGGCAGTGAGTGAGCACCTGCGTGTGAGCATGCAGAAAGGAAAAAGCGAACGGGACAAGATGTTAACAAGTGAGTCTGAGAAAAAGGCATTAGAAGTCCTTTGTACTATTTTTATAACTTTTCTATAAAATTTGTTAAATGGAAAGTTAAAGAAAAAATAAGCCCAACTCACAAATGTTTTCCCTGGCTCCCCAATGCATACAATCAATAGTCAAAGCTAATATCCACAGGGTACTGGGCACTATTCTAAGTGCTTTCTATCTGTGAGCCCATTTCACCCTTACAACAACCTTAGGTGGTTGGTATCCTTATTATCCCATCTTACAGGTGAGGAAACTGAGGTACGGAGCATTTATGTAACTCACCCAGGTCACAAGGCCAAAAGGCGAAGAGCCAGCATTTAGGCAGAGAGCAGCGAGGCTCGCAGACCTTCTGGACCCTGCATGATGTTGCCTGTGCTGCTCACTGGGGCGGAGGACACACTGCAGTGGGGGCGCCCCTCTGGCTTCAGGGAAGGCTAAAGGATAACAGCAGACTCCCAGCTGGCGACACTGAAGTGCCATCCTCGTCCCATTCCACAACTGAGGAATCCAATTCTGGATGTCTCCAGAATTCCCATTCTGCAGGTCAGACTTCAGACTTCAGACTTCAGGGTAGCTCCTCCTCTTACTGCGAAGATTAAGAACTAACTCCACAGCCCTGCTGGGGTTGGGGGTGGGGGCAAGGGATGGCAGGGCTGTAGATGTAGCTGAACACAATGGCCCTTACAACATTCTCCTTCTGGGCAAACGACCAACACTGCACTCTATGCACATATGTGTGTACGTGCACCACGTGTAACACATACCACGTACTGAGCATTTACTATGGGCCAGGCGCTGCACAGCACTTTCAGGCTCACTTAGCTCGTAAGTCACCCTGCACCATTCAGACTTACGTCTGCTCTGCTGTTTCCACTGCTGCCAAGCTGATCACCTAAATATGACTGAGGCTTCCAAGCTTCACATACATTATTCCTAATCCTTTTAACAGCCCAACCTTACAAGAAGGGTGTCGATTTTACAAATGAAGAAACCAAGGCTCTGAAATGTGAGTGACTCGCCCAATGGCATCCAGCAGGTAAGCAGCAAAGTCAGCATTTACACTAGGGTCTGGGTGTCCCTGAAGCCTGTGTTCTGTTAAATGCTACTGAAGACGATCGAGCAGGTGTCCCGGCAGTTGCCAAGAAGGGGGGTCAGCTGGAGAGTTTGGTTCATTGGGTCAGAGAGGAGTTAACAGCCCAGCCCAGCTCTGGGTGCAGAGAGGGAGGCCTTATGAGCTTAGGAGCAGAGCGTTCTGGAAACAAGGCCTTGGTTTTTCACCAAGGGGGAAGGACAGAGAAGGCTAGCTCCTGGACTAACAAAGGTCTCGTCCACCTAATCACGGCGCTTTGAAGGAGTAACAAAATAAACACTGTAATGTTCTCCCCCCCGAGACTAGAAGATCACAGAGCACCCCCCAAAGGCTGCCGGGCTTGACTCCTTCAGTCATGCTTCTCAGTCACAGTTCAAGACCTACCTCAAAACACATCGCGGCAAGGAAAAGACAGAAGTAGCAAATGTGTGTCTTAAAATGCACTGAGAAAGCCAAGGGTTTGTGTGCTTTGTTTTAAGAGGGGAAAGAACAGGTCTTCTAAATTTTATTTTCTAAAAACAAAATGCTGCTCCTGAGCCAGTCAGACCTTGCACGGCACACCGAGGGCCCCTCCTCGTACAGCGAAGCAGCCAGCCCCGGTAATGATTTAGGGGAGATTAACAAATATGTCAATGTCTATTTTCTGCTTAATTTAAAAGCGGCGTCTATAAAGATTTTTGACTTCTGAACCCTGTTCTGCTGAAAGAAAGAAGGTAAGAATGAGGAGGGGGATAAAGAGTGATTATCCTATCATTGATCGTTTGTCAGGAGCATTTCTTATTCACTGGACTATTGTAAAAAGCTAAGCTCTCGATCAATCCTGTAAGCTCCCTGTACAATTAAATATCTCGGAATGGTTTTCTTTCTTTTCTGGCCAGATTGCAGGGCCTCGGGGTTTTTAGGGAAGCAGGTTGGGGTGCGTGTGTGTGTGTGTGTGTGTGTGTGTGTGTGTGTGTGCATTTTTAAGACTATGCCACAGAGAGGAAAGTCATTCTTCTCCAGGACCTAGTTTAGGAAAAGGCTGAGATGAGAGTAAGGTTGGGTTACTGTCATAAACTTCCTTCCCAAAATAAAAAGACCCCATGAAATCCTGAAAATTAACTCGACAATAAAAAATTTTAATGTAAAGAGTTAAATACAGAAGTCTGATCAAATGAGAAGAGCTAGCTAGCATTATTGAGATGTTACTATGTGCTAGTATTAAGTACTTTTTTTTTTAAAGACTTTATTTATTTTTAGAGATGGGGGAAGAGAAGGAGAAAGAGAGGGAGAGTAACATCCATGTGTGTTTGCTTCTCACACCCCCCAACTTGGGACCCCAGCCTGCAACCCAGGCATGTGCCCCGACTGGGAATCGAACCAGCAATCCTTTGGTTCACAGGCCGGCACTCAATCCACTGAGCCTCATGAATCAGGGTGTGTAAGTACTTTTCATCTCATTTAATCCTCAACCCTAAAAAGTCACTATCTTACAGATGAGGAAACTGAAGCACAAAAAGTGAAGTAACTTGCCTAACACCACAAAGCCAGGATGTGGTGGAACTGGGACTGGGCTTAGGCAGACTGGCATCAGAGCCCCTGCTCCTTAAATGAAACAAGTTAAACTGACCCACAAGTGTCCATGGGGCAGCAGCCTGCCAGGAGTTCCCAGGGCCAACATAATAAAAAGCCAAATCTCTCCTCCGTGGGGGTCAAAGCTGAAGAAGAGCTGCTGAGGGGAGAGCTGATTTCTGTAGCGGGAGGTGCTTTTTACCCAGCCATGCAGCCACGCCGCTGAGGGAGGGCCGGGGAAGGCCAGTGTTACCCTCTGGGTGAGCAGGCCACGTTCTGTGGAGGAGGAGGAGGGGTGAGACCTTCAAAGCTTAGAATAAAAATCAGGCATAGGCTAACAAATTCTCTGCTCAGCCAAAGGCACTAGATAACCTTGTACAAATCTCCTTCCTTTTCTGAGCTCAGTTTCTCATTTATGTAACAACAATACAATTCTGGCAAACAAGAAAAATGTTTTGTAAAAGAATGTAATATTAAAGTGTTTTAAAACTTTTTTAAAAGTTATACTAAGAAGCTTATGTAAATTAAAACCCAGTTTTAACTTTTATGGGTCCTTCTTCCTTCTCTTAAGAAAGCAATTTGCTTTGATTGGTTAAGTATTTACAAAGCTAAGACAAGAACCAGATCACCCTCCCTTACTAAGCTCCAGAATATCTCAGATGTAGGAATACACACCTCAACCTTGAGACTGAAAAATCAGCATAAAAAAGACTGGAATCTTATTAAGATTCAGAAGTACAAACATAAGTAGCTGTTTAAAAGATCTATGCAATCATATTTTCTATGTTGAAAGAAATTTCTCTATAAAGATAGTAAGATACAGTGAAAGAAAACCTCTGCAAAACTATTTCCGTATCCATAACAGGTGTGCCTTTCCTTACACAAAAGCATTCTTGAAAAACTGCGTAAATCAGATCCTGTTTTAAATGCCTTAAGGGAGCTATTTAGAAGGAACCCTGCAGTGAATCCTTTGGTAAAGCAAATAATCCTTTTGTAATGGGAATAATTTCTCCCAATGTATCTCCGTTTTTTTAAAAAAAATCCCATTTTCATATATCTGCTTTTCTTCAAAGGGGGCCATACCTATCTAAATACAACTTCATTTGCATATTGATTTTAACAGCAAGCTTCTCAAGGGATGTTTAACCCCAAGGTTCCTTGCAATGGTGTTCCTGCTCTGCTGTTCCTATTTTAAAAAAAACATTACAGTAAATCCAGAGATTTCCAAATAGGAATGAATATATATATATATCTATCTATCTCCCCCGCAGCCCTGTGCCCTGTACCCCATGCAAACACCCCACACAAAAGAGTTAGGAGACAGCAAAGAGTTCTCTGAATTCTAGTGGCAATATGATTGAAGTCTTTACTCTTTTCTTCCCCTACGTTGCTCTCCCTGAGCCAGGCAGGTGCAGAAACAGGGCCCTGGGGCAGCTGGGACCAAGTGGGGAACAGGGTGTCTGAGACAGGTTCAGTCTAGCAAAATGCCTGCGGGGTCCTGCCAGTCTGACAGGACCAGGAATCACTGCTTCCTGGGGAGGGGTTAGCTTAGATGCTTTTATAAACACAGTCAGATTAACAGAGCCAACCAAAACTGCCCCTTCTCCTTCTAGAAAACGTGGTCACTATTGCACTAAATTCCACGAGGCCGAAGAGTCTCTGAATCAGGGTGATGAGGGAGGTGGTAAGCTGCTGCTAATTTAAGGGAGGAGGCATGATCCCGTAGTTTCTGCCTTTGCGACAGAAAACCTTACATTGTTGGTCATTGGCTTACCTACCCCAGAGCCCAATGGTTGGGTGGCCATGGTTCCCATGAGGACACTATGCACAATAGGTGACAGGGCCAGAGGCCACTTTTCAAGCATGGGTATTTGAACTTCTTTCTTTCCTTGTCTCAACTTTCCAGTAAGGGTGCTGCCTTCTGCCCCAAACAAGCAACTCTGGCTCTTTTCAGCTTATGATGTCTCAAAGATGGACACAGGAGAGGGAAAAGTACACACAGCTCCGAGACTCTGACACCTCCACCAGAAAAGCAGCCTAGCCCCTGTATCGCCTTAACCCAAGGAAGTGTCCTTCTCCCGTCATCCTGGCTGCCAAAGGGAAGGCCTGGGAGGAAGGCATTCCTGAAGACTTTTATAGACAATTTATCCTCACCCACAGCCATGGTACTCCATCTGCACCCAGGGAGCCTCAAACAGGTGTGTGGGTGCTGGAGAGGCCAGGCGGGGCTCAGAGGGGGCTGCCTCTGCCTGCTATCGGGCCAGCACTCCCGGGCGCACTCCGTGCGGGCACCGGCAGGGTGCTGCGTGGCAGGCCACCTGGCTGTCCGGGAACGGGGCCACGGCTGAGACATGGGTCTGGAACAGGACCAAGTTCCACCGAGAGGCTCCTTTGCCCAAGCGCTCTCTGTACTGAGGGAGACGACGGTGGAGAACTTACAATGGCTTCGCACTTGAGCTGGACAGTTCTCTCTCTGTCTAAATTGATTTGTCATTTCCTTTTGAATGCGAGAGGAGGGCGGGAATACAAGAACGGACCTTGGGTCACAGTGCTCAGGAGGCCAGGCCAGGAGGGCTGTTCCGCTCCACAACCACTCTCCCTGCTCGTGTCTTTGTGAGGAGGTAGAACATCAGAGAGACACAAAGACGCCCTCGTAGGACTCGGCCTATTTCCAGAGGAAAAATTTAGTTTCCTTAAGGCGACCAGAATGGTAGGATGTTAATCCTCCCCAGACAGGCTCTAACCAAGCCCCAGTGTAGAACTCTGGGGGCAGAACTGGTCCAGCAACGAAAGACTCTGATATGTGGGCTTCCACTCCATTTCCTTCTGGGGTGATTTTCCCTTCAACTCTGCCAGGAATTAATGCGCGCCTGTTCTCATACTCACGGTTACAGTTACAGGACTACGAACTGGTTGTTCACCACCTCCCTACCTGAACTACGTATGGAAAATAGTGACAGGTCACCTTCTGTGTTCTGAACCCAGCCCGTGGGCTGTGTGCCAGAACGTCTGAGGGACAAGGCTGAGCCCCGCCCCCACCCCCCATGAAGAGGCCGCTGGAGAAGGGACCGGGAACACATGATAATGCCCGCCCCACAGGCTTCCCCTAAATCTGACTTTTCTCAGTGGACTTGGCTGTAGATCTCAAAGGGAAAGAATTTTTGTTTCATTTTGGCCAGGTTCAGCATTCAGCTGAGGTAAAATCTGAAGAAATCCAGAGAAAAGTAGAACGTATGAAACCGGAATTTTACTCCAGGCTCCATCACACACTTATTTTGTATCTTAAATGGCTCCTGTAACTCTTCTTTTTGCCTCAGTCTCCCAGTCTGGAACATGAGCCATTTCTACCCACTTTGTGAGGAAGCATGTTGGCAGTCTTTGGTTCTGGGCATTGAGAAAGGGGCCGAGAGCCGACGGGACCCTCCAAGGAGCACAGCAAACGCGCCTGGGTGTGCGCGGTCTCCCTGAGAGATGGCAGCGCCCGGGAGACAAGACCACTTCTGTCTCCCTTCCTTCCTCTCCTGCCCCACTGGCTCCGAAAGTAGACCTGAGGCACAGAGAGAGTCGATCCCAGACAGGGCCACCTGCTTCTTCTGTGGGTTAAGTTGGAAAGGAAAGAATGCCAATCCCCATGCTTGAAAATGCAGATTGAAAGCTAGCACACACTCATCTGATCCTCACATTAGCTATAGCCCCCACTTTCTAGATGAAGAAACCGACGTTCAGAGAAGCGAAACAATTTACCTGCAGGCCACATAACCGAGACTTGTACCCGGCTGTTTTTATCCCACACCCACTGCTCACGTTCCCAGGCTGCCTTGGGCCAGAGCCTGCTGCACATTTAGCAGACTCAGGATTCCTTCTCCAGTGCCATCTTGGTCAAGGTTAAATAAATATGGTTTTCTTCAATGTGGACAGTAAATTGATAATGAGATGATTTGTAACAAATGATTAAATGGCCATCACTTGGGAATCTCCTCCCTCTCCCCGTCCTATGTTTCAAAAGTTAAAGGTGCTGGGTGAGGGTGGGAGCTCTATCACTCTCCTTGAAGAGAAAGAAGTTCCACCCCGCACCCCTCACCATCAGTCGTTCTGCAAACAGATGTCGGAGAGGATCCCTCTTCTACCACCCCGTTAGTCTGAAGGGATGATAACAGCCATTGGGGGGTTAAAAAGAGGCAGTGAACCCCCAGTTAATGAGCAGGAATTCAGCAGGCAGTGTAAGATAAATGGGGCTCTCTCTGCTTCTGCTGGAGTCAGCATGAACTGCGGCCCTGCGGCTTGTTTGTGGCAAATGGAGTGCACGGAATATCAAAGGGCAGTGATCCAGAAGAAGACCGACTTTGACAAATTTTAAATTGGCCAGAAAGAAAACCAGCAAAAAAGGGGGAAAAAAAGAGAAAATTATGCAATTTGCTGTGTCCTGCAATTGTGGCATTGCTGCCTTTGTACAGAATTAGTGGTAAAAACAGCAGCAACGATCGTTGGATGCTGGGAGCAATTATGAGCCATCTAAGTGAGATGCTTATCAGTGGCTGAAGCTTTTAGAGCTTTCTCTGTGTACAGTTGTGAGGAACTTGCTCTTGAGCTGCAGTTACTTTAATTAAAGTATATGGGTTGGTCAGAAGTAATTATCCTGTTTGGAGAAGGAAAAATAAACCCAAAACACCTCAACAACTCTGGGTGGCAACAGACTATAGAAACAACTTTGCCAATATCCTGTTGTGTGTGTGCATTTCCCATAAAAGGATCAGGCTGCGGTGGGTTCGGCTTGTTGGTGGTTGTGCCTGATGGCAAACAATGGGACACAAACAGGGTTTACTGTAACCTGAGTCACTGTGTGTGGCAAGCAACCTGGCTCCAGGCACCAAACACCAGGATATACAAGCTCCAGAGTGGCAGCAAACAGAAGTTTCTGTGCCTGTCGATGGTGAGGATACAGAGAGTCCACAAATGGCTCTTCATTAATTAAATTACTATTTGGAACGTAGATGAGCTAGCTATCTCTTTTTTTTACACCTTTAATCCACTGCGTTTCATTACCTTTTAAAGACAATCTCTGCTTCTCCGAAAACAAAACAAACCAATAAACAAAAGAAGCTCAAGCAATTATCTGTACAAACACAGCAAGGGGCTCAATGGGAGATCTGAGCAGAAAATCAGTGTTTTAAAAGAATCAGAAACTCATTCAGACTTTGGCACCCCCTCAGTTTGGTCCTGTGTTCAAATCGCAAGCGTTTCCCAAAAGCCCCAAAACAAACGAGCAACAGAGCCCTGGCTGGACCATCTCGGGCTGCTGACGCCACAGCCTCTGGAGGCAACAGTGCACCACCTTTATTTCCACTTCTTTAGCTCGGGATGGCCCAGAACACTGCCTGAGCAGGTTTCCAGCTCTCCTCTCCCAAGCATGGACTCTCACATCCCTCAGAAATGAGGCAGGTTTTGTCCAAAGAGACAAGCAGAAACAGGACATTTAAGTCCAGCATATTCTCTGATTAGCCTGGCCCCAACGGCAACTCCTAGCTAATCATTCTTTGCAGGGATATCCACAAGCCTAGAAAGACAGACTATTTGAACTATAAAAAACTATCAGAAGAAAAATCAGGTGACTTTTGCTTTTTTAGGGCCCACTTTCCCTCCTATTACACACACTATTTCATTCTACCAGGGTTCTTACCATATAGAGGACAGTAAATAAAGATTATCATGAATTTGATCAAATGCTTCAGTGCCTCTTCCCCTGGCCTAGAATGCACTCATTACAAATCAGCTGAATGGCTCATTGATTTGCCAGGAGGACAAGCAGACATACCCAATCGCTCAGCCAAGTGGATGTAGACTGGGTCCACCCGACGCATGGTTTTCACCAGATCCTTTCTTCGGAATTTGATTTCTACTGTCCCTTCTGGCTCCAGAACTGATGCCCTGGATTGAACAGCAAGGAAAGAAAACATAACAAAATAGAAACAGAGCCACTTTAAAGGAACGAGACAACAGAACAAGGCCAGTTACAATATGTGGGCCAGGAAATAGTTTCATTATGGTTTTGCCCACCCATGGTACGGAAGTAATTCCAGAGAGAGAAGCAGTCACCAGAGAAGTATCTAAGTGAGGTATGAGAAAGGCTTGGCAAAAGGCAACTAAAATAATTCTCATCACCACACTAGTCTACATCCATCTCAAAGGGAGAAGAATACAGATTCCACCACCTACAGCTGATAAGGATAACGGCAGTCACATTATTTTCCCATGGCAGGGGAACAGCCCCCAGCACTTAGGCCATACAACGAGGGGCCGATGCTGATGAGTCCTACACACAGCTGTCAGTCTGCTGGTAGCACTCAGACACATGAGGCCGTTCTACTGCTTGACCCGCTTCATGTGTCTGCCTACTGCTATGGAAATGACAAAGTGAAAGGTCTCAGGTGACTTCTAGTGCATACTAATGATATTCTATTACCAGGAACTTACCCTAAACACCTTTCTTTTTTCTAAACGTTTACATTAAAAAGAAAAAAAAATACAGCTAACACTGACTGTGTATGGCACTGTTCTAAGTGCTGAGATAAAATTTTTCACAGCAATCCTGTGCCCAGTCCACATCCACTGTGAAGTCAGGCACGATTATCTCTATCTCACAGATAAGGAAACTAAGGTACGGCAGGTTAAGAGACTTGGGTAAGTCTAACAAGTGACAGAGGGGGACTTAAAACCACAGTCTCATTCCAAAATCTGCAGAGGAATCATTCTTTGATCTGGTATCAGATCAGGGGCTGGGTTAGAATTTAAGAACAATAAATTCCTAGGCAGTGAACACAAGCCTAATGATTTGACAGTAAAACTACTGGACTCTCCTAAGCAGCTTTTGAAGCAGGAGGCTGACATTTCTGGGAAGAGAAACACAGGTGTTGTAATAAAATGAATGGATACAGGAATTGTAATGGAAGAGGTCAAGGAAATACGATGTGAAATTTACCCACTTTGGAAAAAGCTGAAGACAGATTATGAAAGGAAGCTGGATTGGATCTGGTTTACTTTAGGATTTTCAGCTATCACCTTTCAACAAAAACCTGGGATTTTCTCTTGAAGTTCTTTGTGTGCTGCAAACACTGTGTTTTCCAAGTCTCTTGAAATGTCAGAGGGAGACACAGGACTCTGAAGGAGAAGCTCGGTTTGGAATCGCAGAATGTGGGTGCCGCGGTGGACCTCAAAGACCATGCTGCTTGTCCTGCAGACAAGAAGGAGCAGCCCGGGAGAGTAGGGGCTACTCCCAGCTCCTCCCAGTCAGCAGCAGAGCTGGATTAGGCTCTGGAACTAGACTAACAATTCTGTCCTTCCACTCCAACTTGCTTTAAGCTCCCTCTGCCACATACCTGAGAGAGATCGTGAACAGGCATATCTAAACAACAAAATGGAAGGGAGAATCACTCTGAGTTTGGGGTACCTGGAATAGAAGACTTCGGGGTAAAAGAGTCTGGGGTGGGGGATCACACTGAGAGAGCCTGACTCCAGCCTGGTTTCCTTCTCATGCCAACTTGCACTATTTGGAAAGTCTATTTTTCTGACCTTGGAGTCCTCTGGGAATGGACAGGTGCAAATAAAGTTCTCCCAGTTATAATGTTCTCCAGGAGGAAACCAATAACTAGAGGATCCCCAGAGGCAGTGAATGGAAATAAGCAAGGAGTGCTACCTGCTTTCTCGGTCAGCGTACATCTCCATGTGCCGGGGGTTGATGGTGGAGTCAATCACGACCCAGGAGCCTCCCCGAAGCTCGGCCTGGGGAGGAATGTAAATCATCACAGGCTGAGAGCACTCCCGTAAGCCATCAACGATGTAAGCACCAAATTTCAGCACTTGGTCGTACATATCTATGGAGAATGAGACAAATTAGAAATCAAGAAATAGCACTTCCAAACATTGTTCACATCATTGTATGCACAGAAAATAATATTTATGATATCTTGTGTCTCCACGAGGTGGCCAGAGGTGACAGGTCTGAGGGTTCAGCCACCCCGGGTCCTGTTTGGCTACCCTGAAGACTAAAGGGATTGGTAGTTCCACCTGTATTCAAGACGCCAGGGGATCTTCGAAAGCACAGAGAAGTGCATGATCTTTCACAAGATTCAGTGTGCAGGCCCCATGGATGGCATATCCATTTCATGTGCTCCCTGAATTTCTGTGCTCAGGTCTCACCACATTAATTCACACTTGCTCTACAAAGGTTGAGTATTTTTCATGTCAATATGTGATCTCTCTCACTACATTAAGTTTTCTGAAGGAAGAACTATTCAAGCTCTCTTCAATTCTTCTCATGATACTTAGCATATGATAAACCGTTAATATATGCAGCTAATGGAAAAGGATCCTTCAAAAACTGAATCTTTCATCTTTGCATCCCCAGTGTCCCGTCCAGTGCCTGGAACGCAGTCAGTGCTCAGTCAGGATCTGCTGAGTGAATGAGCACATACACACTTTGGAAAGCACACAGTGAGAAAGAAAAACTAACTCTTTACAGGCTGCATTTTTATCAGGGTTTCAGGGAGAGAAAACATTTAAATGCACATGTATTTATTGGAAATGTCCCACAGACACATAAAGAGGAGCTAGCTCTTCACTCTGCTAAAGAGTGCACTTTGCAATGCCTCCAAGGCCAGGAGCAGCCTGAAGAAAGGGAGACCTGGTACATAAATAAAGTGGGTCCTTGGAAAGTAGTGTTGGTTATTTACTTCCCAGTAATTTATGAACTTCTTCCCATTTCCTAGCTCACCGAAGTCTAAACATTGCTAAAACTTGAGGTTTATGATGCCAGATGTTTAATGAGTACTTCAATGGATCCTTTTTAAACACCAAATAACAGGTTCAACGGGGTTCAAACTTTCCTATCAAGGAGAGGATCTCAATTTGGAATAAATCAATTCTGGAACTCCAAAGCAAAGAAGCATTTTCCAGGAAGTTAAGAGCAAAAACCAAATAGAAATTGCTTTCAATGAAGCAACTGGCAAATTAAACTGCCACCTTCTCCAAAGTAAAAATGGCTCTATATAGAAACCCTTAGTGAGCACCGTCCACTGCAAGTCTGTGAAGACTTCAGAAATTCCAAAAATCCAGCTGTTGACCCAGAGAAAACTCCCTATTCTATGAGGAATGTGTATGATCATATACACTGTATGTATGATCAGAGGAAAGACATTTATTCCTTTGGGAGGAAAGCAAAGACCAAAAAAATTTACTGCTAATTACACAACTGCTGTATGAAGAGCAGGGAATAAAGGACTTTAAGCGCTTTACGCTAATTCTGTGGTTATGAAAATAATTGCTCAGTTCAAATTATTTTAACTAAATTAATTCTTTAGTGGATATTTCAACCAGTGCCACATAATAAAATAATTGTGTAATTAGCAGTGCATTTTTCAGTGCTGCCAAGACTACAGTCTCAGAACAAGTGACAGAAAGGAGTGACCCTCAACAGTATCAGGTACAGAGGAGAAATGGAAAGCACAGATGAAAGAGTAAAACAACAGAAAAACGGCACCACAAAAGTCATCCTGTGTAAAAAAGAAAAAATCAAATTAGAGGCAAACGAAGGGAAACTTTCCAGCCTCTTCATTCACTTGTTGGTTAAAAGATACATCTTTATCAAAATCTATCTCTGTTTTATCTATGATTAAAAGACCCGGGTCCTCCAAAAGAAAGGGGGGGCAACTTTATTTAAAATGTACTTCCACTTAATTAATTTTAAAATGTTGATTTCTAGTATATGCAAATAGTTTGGGATGAAGCTGAGTGTGTGTGAAATGGACTCTGGTCCCTCTTTTTCACCATCATGGCTAATTTACTGAATACCAACAACCATGACTTTATACACACACACACACGTAAATTATTTAGTCATCAGAAAATCATCTTGTTCTCATATCCAAGTTACAGGTGAGTAAACTCAGGTGTAAATAAGGAAGTTGCAGAGCTAAGACTCAAACCCAGATCTTCTGGGATCTAAAGTCTACCTTCTGCTACCTCATTCTTAACTCATCATCCTTACTGCATGGAAGGGGCATGAGGCTGAGGTAACCTGCCTTCTAGCATCTGATTCAATGGCTGAGTGAAACAAATACCAGAAGAGACTTGAAAACGATTCAATATTTCTGAGTTTTGCCTGGATTCTTTGTATGGTCAGAAATATCAGAAATTATACTAATGGCACTACCAGCTTGTATGTGACGGCCAAACAATTACCTTCAGGCCCCAAGGTTGAGCAGAAAAGGGGCATCAAGGCTGATTACAGCTGACAACTGGGGACTGAAAACAGTACCTCTGTGTAACCTGGAACACCAGCAAACTCACAATTCAACCATCAAGACACCCAAAGAGCAACAAAGGCTATTGAAACATAAACAAACACACAAACAGACACTCTACAAACACTGGGCTCATATTGAATCCCAGCTGCCCCAAACCACACATTTTGAAAGGCAGGCTGAAGCACCTGGCAATGATCTGACACACACTTGTCTGAAATCCATATTTAAAAGACAGAGCAAAATCACAGCCAAGAATAGCAGGGGAGGGGCTATTCACAAGAGTTTAGGCTAGATATCAGTCTAGGGAATTTTAAAGCTATGCATACACTGACTCTCAATTCTCAGGCCATCAGAAATGCAACTGGGAATATAAAAAACTGATAGGTTCTTCATTGGAGAGGTGGGAGGCTTAGAGCCTTGTAAGCATTCTGAGCAAAGAATATCTGCATGAGTGGTGATCACACAGTCTTTCCAGTGTGTTCTTAGCATCCAGACACCAGCCCTGCCTCAGGCCTTCACTGTTACACGACATGGATAATCCGTGGCCGCCACATGTACCAAACAAGGCAGCAGGGTGGTAGGGTATTTCCACAGTGCCCTACACTCTCGAAACTGGAACAGATTATACTGACTTGGGAAGAGATGCTCTGTCAGAAGCTGGAGGTAAACACTAGGCATATACAAACTGCATACACATAATGTCTCTCATGAGTTCATTATGCCTGGCTGACACTGTATTTCAACATCCAAGTAATCAGAGACTTTAAAATAGACTCTCATTCCAGTTAAAGTTTTCAATAAATGTTTTTTTATTGTTATTTATAACCTGTCCCAGGAAAAAATAATAAGTATAACATGAAAAGCCAACTGAGAGTGACCCTGTAGCACCAGCAGTGAGGCGGCTTAATATCACTGGGATTTGCATCCTATCAAGCTATTCATGCTGAGGCTGGGACCCTGGTGCTAATTTCTAGTAAATTTCACGCTTGATGTCTCCCTGTTGTGGGTCATTGCCGGTTCGTCTAAATAAACTGCTTCCAAATGGCTCCTCCATCTAAATATTCAGCCAGTTTTTATAATTTAATTTTGCATTATGCTGAATAGCCTTCCGGCCAGATAGAGCTCATTGGAAAAAAAGCACCAATACCATCTTGACATGCTTTTATTTATTTATTTATATTTTTACTGCTCGAATTAGACCTCCTAGGCCGACTAGTAAAGAGTTTTTTTTCCCCCCTCCACTAATGTCAATTTTCAGCATAGCAAGAGCTGTCTCTAATCTTTTCCTACTCATTACACACAATTTTGGAGCCATTTTACCCACAGTGCAGTCGGCTCCTGGCTGTGTGTTTGTGTGCACTGGGGGATGGCATAATTGTTTATTTTCCCTCCCTGCATAATCCCCAGCCAGTGCTGAAACCAAACTGCAAACATCTCCCCAAGGGATAGGAACGACTCTCAGCTCAGGCCCCGTTACGTGAGATAATATGTGGAAAACACCCTGACCTGTATGTAAATATGAAAGGGGATGCACTTCCTTCCACCTCCTTCTTCCGCGCCCATCTCTCCCTTCCCCAGAGCTTTTCTGTTTTAAGTGATGTGTAAGCAGATGAAGCATCACCAAAATTCAGAAAACAGAGCCGGCCCTGGTCTGTATCAGGCCAGTAACTCATTTTTGACCAGGGATGGGGGGAAGGTTATTGTTTAACGAGCACAGATTTTATGTTGGGGATGATGAAAAAGTTGAGTATATGCATATATATAGCGGTGATGGTTACATAACATTGTGAATGTATTTAATGCTGCCGATTGTACACTTAGAAACTGTGAAAATGATAAATATTGTTATGTATGTTTTACTACAGTAAAGAACCATAACTCATGTCTAGGCTCTTGTCACAATAACCAAGGACAACTCCAAAGTAGAGGGGTGGCAGGTGAATAATAACTTCTCAGGAACCTAGCTCCTCTATTCTAGGGGTATTTTAGTAGACGGGGCCTGGTCAAGATTCTAAAAATCAGCTAACTGTGCTGCAGGAAGTCAGACAGAGCTGTGTTCCTTTCCTAAATCTGTCATTTCTAGCTAAATGATCTTGGAAAATTTACTTAACCTAAGTTGCAATTTATGTAAATTGCAGATAATAATACAACCTACCCCTCAGAGGTGCTTGTTGTGATTATTATGTAAGATAATGCATGTGAAATGGTTAGCCATAGTTTCCTGTGGAAAGAGCTTAATGAATCTTAACTGTTGTTGTCCTTTTTGTTACAGGGTTAGCAGCCCATCTAGGCCTGAGCCAAAATATGCAGTGGAATTGAAGCTTTTCCTACAAGAGGCACATGGCAAACCTTTGAACTCTGAAGTTGTTAGACAAAATAGTCAGGCTGACTTATCCCTAAGTAATGTCAGGAAGAGTGAATTTGCAGTGGCCCCCCAGAAGAGATGTAACTAAGAACTAATAGCATTGCATTCTCTCTTAAATGTTAATGTAAATCTTATAGCCAAGAAGTTTGGGATCAAGTGAAATCTCATACTAAATGAACCTCATATATAAAAATGAAAAAAGTTTCAGGCTCCCTCCCCCCAAATTTAATATAGTATCATTCTCTTTTGAACACTGTGGTATTTTGCTTATACTTTATACATTATAGCTTTATCATTCTTCCCAAGACATTTTTCTTGACTCCTTGAGGCTATGTCTGTTTTTGCCTTATTTTTGTTTTGTCTGCCATAGCTAGCATAGTTTCTTGCACATAGGAACTCAAAAGAAAAATGTAGGATTGACTTGTTTAACCTATACTCTCAATATTTCATGATATTACCACTGCTTTATTATCTTGGTCAAAAAACATTTTACCTTGACAGCTATGAAAGTATACATACAAACATTGATTTGCATTTATTGTCTAAGTCTCCCCTAAGAAAAGTACAGAATTTGGTAGTTCTCCAGCATATATGGGCAAAGGGGAACTTTTCAACTAGAATAACAAAAAACCACTCTAGTCTTCTACATTTTGCCAAGAAGACCTGGCCGTCCAGGGCTTTTCCAAGTCAGGTAAGGGAAAATTATTGGCATAAGGCTCTAATCTCTCTGCAGGCAGAGCTGATAATCTATAAAAGGGTAACGTCCTCAGAGCAGAGATGCTCCTGCCCCAAGGTATTTCTGGGTGCCCTACCGAGACTTCATGCTTCCACACTTCTCGGGTCACTCGGTCACTCCACTGACGCTGGCAGCATCGACTCCTCCCTCCCTCCATTCCCCTAGCCCACTTGGCTCCACTTCAGAACCCTGAGTTCTGTGATGCTCATCAGCATCTTCATCCTCTCCTGCTATGTAGTTCTGGCCTCAGCACGGCCACGAATCTCTGGCCACTGGAGAGAGAGGGCTTCACTATTCAAAGAGGCAGAGTGCGCTTCTGGTGATGTTCCCCGAGCTGTCCACAGTGGTTCTGCACACAGGATTCTCAGTAAACGGGGACCCTGGCTGCCTAATCACTAAGCAATTCCCACAGCGCAGAGCAGAGTCTTTGTAATAAAGGTCTAATATGCCAGAGTCACAGGCCCAGGGCTGTCATTGGGTAATAAAGCATATCACAAATTACCACAAAGAACAGCCTCTGGTATGGACTTTGTTTGTTTTCTTCTGGTAAAGGCTAATTTCAGTATCTGTCTTGGTCACTGCAGAGTGTTAAAGAGTAACAGCAACAAAAAGTATGCCCAGAAAAGAGGGACAGAGACTAGTACAATCATATTTCTCCAGGACCATTATTCACCTGTGAAAGCTAATCCATAACAGCAGTCCACCTAGATAACACTAGCAGACTGTTCTATGTTGTATGGAATTGTAAAACATATTGAATTTTCCCATTCAAGTTGCCACTCAGAAGATATCTCAGAAGGTGCATAATCCCCTGAAAGGCTAGGGCAATGAGCTGCCAAGACACCCAGAGGCTCTGCCCAACACAAAGCCTTCCTCCCCCTGCTGTAGGGTTCAGGGGAATCAGTCATGCCCCTCCAGCCCAGAGGCAGGCCAATCACCTTTCATCCCACCAGAGAAGCCTCTCCAGTTAGCAAAGACCATCAGGGGCAGCCCTTCACGGTTGAAGTCCTTGATGGCCTGATAGGTCTTAAATGCAGAGTCTGGGAACCACACCTGGCCAGCTTGCTGGATTATCTATTGGGAAAAATAAAAGAGGAAGACACAATTAACAACACCATTTGAAGGGGAATCTCTCCAAGGCAAATAAAGTTTGACTGATTAAAAATTCTAAATCAAACTAAACAAAAATTGTTATTCATCATGTTCTTTGAAGTAGAAGAAAGATCCTGGATCTCTGACTTTGGTACATACCCCTCTTTTTGAGTCCTGCTTGTATCACCTCTCTTTAGTCAAAAGAGGGAAACCTCACTGCATCTAATGGAAGAATGCATTCTCAGGATCCCGTTCCAGGCTTCCCGAGGGCACCTTTACACTCAACTCCACCACCCCTCCGAGTGGCCCACTGCACACAGGCTCCGGGCCCTCTCCCCTCCATGCTCGGTGCAGCTTTTCCTACCCTTGGTGGGACCCTGCCGAATAACCTCCTCCCCAGTCTCCCTCATTCGTCATTTTCTGGATCTTATCATGATGTGAAAATGTTACACATCCTCTTAAACACAGGTGGGTTGTGGTGTTCACAATTTGGCAGACTCCATTATTAATTCTAGTAGCAGTTCTTCTGTATGCGTGTGTTCGGAGAATCTGGGGCCAAACAGGCCTCAGCATCGTCTCCGCTGCCTTTCTGTAAGACCACGTCCCCAACAAAAGCAGACTGTTTTCTAGCATCAACAAGACAACTGCAAAGGCCTATTTAATTTTTCAGGCAGAATTTGTCTTGCAGCACATTCAGAGTCCCCTGAAAAGTTCAGCACACGATGGTCTGAAATCATTCAAGGCTGCTGACTGCCCTTCCCTCTAAAATTGGTGGTTTGCAATGCTCCCCATACATCCACAGGCTCTGCAGAAGGGCAACACTGCCCTGAGCAAGCACAGGCGTACACAGTACTCGAGGTGACCCACCTTGGCTTCAGAATCCAGGTTCGCAGGATCAGCTGGGATACTCAGTTCCACTGTCCGGGTTTCTACGGCAACCACTCCCACAGGTATTCCTCCTAGTCTGATAAAAAATGAGCCACATAAGAACCTAATGAATGTCAACATTACAGTTACTCATTTGTTTTCCATGCTCACGTCAGAACATTGCGGGGGCGGGGGGGGGGGGACTAGAAACAAATGCAGAGAACAGGGGGGAAATCTGACTTGCCTAGGGATAAAATGTGAGATTTCAGATTTGGTGAATATGGTAAGTTTTTGTAAATGTGGTGGGAAACTACCCTCAGAATCACTCCAGCTCCCTACCACTGAATAAATTCAACCCGAGGGTTGTACTGAGGGAGCACCTAGCACTTAGGCTCAACAGCTTACAACAGCCTAGCATGTGTGCACACACACATCCATCGCTGTGGTTGGCAAATGAGTTTCTCTGTTTACCACAAAGCCTCTCTGATGAAGATGGAGGGAAATGGTCCAAAAGGTAGCAGGAATCTGAAACTCTCAGGAAGTGTTTTATAAAGTGATGGCATTGCTGAAATGGAGCTGTAGTTTTCTATGGAGTACTAACAGCATGGTTCCAGGTAAGATTTGAGGGTAGAGTAGGTCTCACCATTGAATGTATGGAGAATGTGTAGGTATGTAACAGGCATGAAGAAAAATATGTGCCAAGCATAGGGATGTGGCTAAACAACTTTCTTTTTCAGTGGAAAAGGGCAATGCAACAGGGATAACTTTGACTAGTAATCTTGGTGAAACAGGTGATTTGTATTGGAAGTATATATTTAATTTCCGAGCTTCATTAATTTTAAAAACTGTCCAGGAGTTCAAAGCCTGTGCATCTATCTCTGTGATATCCTCCCAACTTGGTCCTCATAAAGATTTCCTAGTAAAAATCAGAGAGAGCAAGAGAGTGAGAGTGAGAGTGAGAGAGAGAGAGAGAGAGAGAGAGAGAGAGAGAACACGGCAAGGTACAGGGTGAGTCCTGACTTGGAAATGTAATTCAATCTCCACTTTTGCAGCTGCATTCCTTGGGGTTGGGGCTGGGATGGGTTATAGTCTCTCATTCCCCCAAAGCATCTCCATAGCAAACTTTTCCATGAAGGATGGTCTTTGGTTGAAACATTGGCTACTGGAAATGGATTCTTGTCATCACAAGAGGCCTGACAGGGGCCTGAGTGGGGACCACCCACCCCCTTGTCACTTGCCTGCACTGAATCAGAATCAAAAGCCCTCTAGACAACCAGACAATGAGCAGGAGGTACACAGGAGGGTTTAGAAATATTTCTGTTCACAATGATTAACAATCCAACTGGAAACTTGTAATTGCAAAAGCCACCCTAAATCGGTAACTTATAACTTATATATTAGGGCCCATGTGACCTAATAAAGAACATCTTTATCCGAGTATTACAGTTATTTATTGAACTTGAAAACAGCTCAGAACAACTTCTGTTTTCTATTATACTTCATATAAATTTTATCAGGCTAGCACATGAAGATGCTACATCTTGTTTTATAGTGTGTCCCTGGACAAGGTGCCACGGAATAATAAAAGACAATTTACAGCCAATAGCACACATATTCCAAACATACATACCAAAGATGAGTTTTGGCAGCACTTACAGTAACAATCCCAGAAGAATACATTTATATTTATTTCTTGAAATGC
This sequence comes from Tonatia bakeri, assembly GCA_004024845.1. Taxonomy (NCBI): domain Eukaryota; kingdom Metazoa; phylum Chordata; class Mammalia; order Chiroptera; family Phyllostomidae; genus Tonatia; species Tonatia bakeri. Next base: position 96,456 of record PVIA01000891.1, read on the forward strand.
CATTGCTTTTGAAAGAAGCTAGCTCCATTTGTGTTTTATATACTGGTGGGCATGTGTATGTGTTTGGAGCAAGAAGCCCAGAACTCATCAGATGGAAAGAAGGAAAGAAGTCAGAGTGAGTGTCGCAGTAAACAACGGCAGAGCTAGCCAAAGCCAAGCCTGACTGATCTTGCTCACAGACAATCCCCGTTCTTCCAATCACAAGTATAAACCATCATTCTCTTGTTTCCCGTGGGAGAATCTTAAAAAGCTTAATAAAAGTTTGGCTTTTGGGGGTTAAAATCTGTCATGTTTTTTTACAGATAGGAAAACTGAAGTAGAAAAGATAAGAACCAAATTTTCAGAAAAGTTGGTCTGAGTGTGGTGTGAGGACTGTCAATAGCAAACTGATAGGTCCTGGCTAGGAGGGTTTTCTTTCTAGTGTAACACCCACCGTCCCCTCCCCAGTGGGAATTTTACCAGGCACAGAGAATGATAATTCTCACCAGGACCCAGAAGCCTGGGTTTAGGTGGAAGACCTGAGATGCAAGAGTAAACGGGAGCAGGTCCCTGTGGGTTTCAGTCTGGGCTGAACCCAGGCCTGACTGTTAAGAGGCACAGTGGAAGATCCTGTCTGTGGGATCTGCCATCTGATGGCTCCTTGTCGCTGGCAGCATGAGCCATGCTGACCTGCTGTACTGAGAGAACTACAAAGCCTGGAATTATTTTCAAGGCTAGAATCTAAATCTCAACCCAATGTGGCATGTTTGAGAATCTTGAGCAGGTGCCACTTTTCACCAAGATAAGAAAAACGGATTGCCCCTGAGAGGAAGGTGAGCTCCAGATGTGGGTCCCTGGGGCAGCATGTCTCTGCAGTGCAGGGAGAGATTAGGATCAGCCTTGGCAGGTACGCGTTATGGCGAGTGCTACAGATTATTTCGTGCAGAGCTTGCTGTTGAGTGAAGCACTTCTTAGAGTGGGCATTAAAATTTAATAGAAACTTCAATTTTCTACTTGAAAAATATAGGTATCCCAGCTTATTTTACTCATTCCTGTTTCAGGTAAACTTTTTTTTTTCTTTTCTTGTAATTCTAATTTGGTGATAAACCAGTATAGTGCACTTCTTACTTAAATGATCCAGATGCCACGATGGACCTTCTTTCTACTTACACAGAGAAGTAGATGGGACTGATTTACTTGTCACCTGCTTCTGAAAGAAAATGGTCTTTGGGAAGGGGGCAGGGGTCACTGGTGGGCTGTTGCCATTTACAGCCCTCAACTAGCTTTTCTTTTAGCATTAGAAGAAGGTAATATTGTCAAAACCAGATTTCAGATCAAACACATCACTGAAATGACACACTAAATGATTATTGGGGACCAGTGCTCCGGTTATGCTGCCTTGGATGTGACCATAATCCGGTATTCGTAGAAGTTTAGACAAAGAGACTATTATCGGTAAGGACCTATGTAGTCATGGCCCTTCCCACTCGTTTTTAGTTGGGAGGAAAAGAGCTTCCAGAACAAGAGAGCTCTTACCTGGCTCTGCCAACCACCACAGTCTGTGCCCAAGGCTGCATGATTTCTGAGAAAGACCCATAGTCAAAAAATCCACTTAACCATTGACCTTTCTGGGCTATAGAAGGAAAAGAAAGAAAACAAGAGAGAAAAGACAGTCAATCCATTAAAAATGCATTACAATTGGCGAATTTAAGGTTGGATTTGGGCAATTATTAGGGGGAATTTGTTGTGTTTTTAACCATAGTGTAATAGATGGAAGCATTAGGCAGCTGCACCGTTTGTCTGCCTTCAGACATCATCTCCTATTTCATTTGCTGGGCTGCATAAAAAGACTCATTTATCAGCAAAAGCATCATTTATTGTTAAACGATGGAGTTCAGCTAGCAGAGAGAGTTTGCACTGCTTTTAAATAAGTAAGTCGGCTTTTTTCAAAACACCACAAACATCTGTCAATAGGCAGCCAAGTCATCAAAGATGGTTTCAAAATGTCTATTTCTATTTTAAAACTCAGCTGACAATTTTGTTTGATTCCATTGATTTTCTTTTAATGGAAAGCTGAAGACAGCTGAATGATAAGTATTAAGTGGTCAGATGAAGATCCAAATTTGGGGAAAAGAAAAGGGACTCAGCCTTTTGCTGGAAAAGCAACGAGATATACATCTACTTTATTTACAGCTGACAAAGTATAATCTTCCCATGAGAGAGGGCCATGCCCACACACTCTCAACAAATAGCAAAAAATATAATGGTTAAGATGCACACACTTAATGTCATTAACCTCTCTCGCACAAAGAATTTTCTTCACTGGCGACACACGGAACTTTCGACATCTTACTTTAAGAAAAAGCAACAAAAACAAAATGTTTTGCTCCACAGGTACCCGTGTTTGACCAGGACCCCATAAAAGCTTCTGCAAGTAACTTTCTAGCTTGCCCTCTCAGCTCATGGCTTCTCAGAGACTCTTCTAATTTGAACATGGCCCTCCGCCCCCTGAAAACCCAAGCCCAAAACCAATTAAAAGTGGAGATCCCAGCAAGCTAACCTCTGCTGACTTAAACAGGATGGAGAGTGTTTTATCAGGACTAAACTTGTAATTACTGTGTTCTACATTCCTTGCCTCTATGGCCCCAGTGTAAAATGTGATCATCCATTTCAAAATTATCTCTCTATCGTGAGCCCAAAGCTGATCGTTTAGATTCCGGTCTCGTGTTGGGCGTCAGTTTGAAGAATATCACAGCACTATCTCCTCTAATAAATGACTTTAACTTTTCACCTAGAAGATATCTGCTTTAACTTATCACGGGGAATCATCTGCTTTCTTTAACGTTTCCACTAAATTAAAATCTGAAGTCACTCGATTTGGGAGCGAGTGTTAGCAGCACATAGACAGCAAGGATGAATTACTAGGGAGCTGATGAAAAAATATTATTCAAAAACTAGAAAACTTAGTTTATCACAAATTCCATTTTATTCTGTAGATCTCATTAATAATGACCAAGATAATGCCCACCTGCCCATACACGCACACTCACACGCACTCACATGCACACACACATGCATCTGTTCACCCCATGAAGGAGAGCTCAATTTTTGATGGTGGTTCTAAACCAAATTCTGAATGCATCAGGATACTGTAATTTTAAGTTCTATGCTTAGATCACTTTGTGATTCTTATTTCAATAACAATGATTTAGAATTACAAAATTCATTTCAAAATGGAAATGCTTTCTTCTTTAAAAACCTTCCTGCCTTATATGTTGACTGGGGGCTATACTAGTGTGGGGGGGGCTTTATTGTCCTCAAAGAACAGGCTATGTTCAGTTCAAAGGCAGAACTCAGAAGCCAGCTAAGGCTCCCAATAACTCCAAGGAGAACACTCACTGAATCTTGTTCTGAACTTTCCCAGAAAAGCCCTGGATTTTATCTTGGACTCATAGTCGTCACCACAATAACAGTATAAAAATGAAAGGGAGGGAGAAGATTACTATGGTGAATTTCCTGGCTATGTAAGAAAAACTATTTAGTTTTATGAAGATTAATAAGAAAAGGCATTGAAAGACAAGAGGTAAAATTTTAAATTAAAATCAATCTTCCTCTGGTGATTTTTCTACACCATCTATAATTAGGCTTCAGATGAAGCCCCAGCTCCTAAGTAACAGCTGTGTGACCTTGCACAAGTCATTTTAACTTCTCTGATCTTATAAAATGATGATCTCTTTGTATCTCTGAGAGGTGGTGAGCCCAAATAAGATAATGTATACAAAAATGCTTTGTTGTCCCACCTGGCTTAGTGTGGGTGCCCACAAAGGTTTATTAGGTCTTTCTTATGAAGACCTCTTTCTCTTTCAATAAAATCACAATGACTCAAATTTAATTATCTTCTGCATTCCACTCTTAAGATATAGCCTTTCTCTGAAATAGTTGCAAAAAACATGCAAAAAAGAACACTTTCTCAAACAATTTGAAAAAAATAGATTCAAAATGTAGCAGGGGGATTTGGGACTTCGTAAAAGAGCTTCCTAATAAGTATGGTTTGTGAAAACAGCCTAAGAGACTGACAAATGAAAGTGTACAAATGAAAGTCTTATATGGAGTTACCTTTGTTTTTGTTTTTAAAGTTAGATGAAATCAGCCACAAGACAGAGGGGTATATTGGATAAACATGGAGGAAGAACTTGTTCCTGTTCTCTATATTTGTAAAATTAAAAGTTCTGGACAGTCTCTTCATGAATAAATGATCTCACATTAATAACTAAAGCAGTGCCAACACTGTTACCAATGTTGTGAGAAGGGAAGGGGGCGTGCAAGGTCAGTGCTCCGCAGTAGCCTGAAGAGGAAAGTGCAGTCACACTGCACACAAGGGATCTCAGAGACCTTTTCTAAAACTGCTCTGACTGCTCTGTTTATAGAAACTGAATGGTCAAAGATTCTGTTTCTATAGTTCTAGGACTTTATGGCTTATAGTTGACTGTGCTAAAGTCTTTGAACCCACTGAATAATAAGTGCTTTAATAGCAGAATAAATAGAAGAAATGTATTGGTGACTAGACTACTTATGACTCAATGGCTGATTTGTAAATCTCATCTTATTATTTTTCATTTGTTCTTGAAGAATTTTCCACCTTGTTCTTCAGAAATCATTTTCCAGATTTTCCTCACTTCCAGGTACTTAGTAGCTGTTTTCTTGGTCACAAGCTATTGTGCAGAAATTGGTTAGTGCTGGAAAAACAATGGAAAGGCTGAGGGCCAGGGGCCATAGAATCCTTAGACATATACATACTTGGGTGAGGACGGCCTGCCAGCATCCATCGAGGATCATACGGGGTCTTTGTGGGAACAAACTCGATGATTCTATCTATAGGATCCTTGGAATTCAGGATGGGAACTGAAATGTTTACACTCTGAAAGGAGATTGGGAGGGAAAGAGCACAGCAATCAGTAAACAACAGTCTTATACTCCAACTTGGCAACACTCACAGCAAAGGCAGCATGGCCCACGTACAGAACGACACCCATGAGTCCCAGTCATCAGCCAAAAGCCCTGGGGAACATGCGGAGGTCTCAAGTCCCATGTAGGAGCCTGGCACAGAGTGGTGCCTTCTGAGTGTTGATTTCAGTGTGCCCAGGCCTTCTGGGAAGCTCCCCAGAAAGAGGGATGGCTATGGCTAGAAATGAAAAAACCCACAATGAGGAGAAAGCCCTAATATGCTGGGATTGGAGCCCAGAGAGGCCATGAAAGCTTCTGTGGCTGGAAAACATCAGAAAGGGGCCTAGCCAATGAAATTCGAAGGCATTTTAAAGGAAGAAGGCAAAAGATGGCTCTAAGAAAAAAAGAAATAAACCACTTTCAGAGGTATATTTCATTTAAAAAGTCCTGCACTATTAAGAGATCTCAAGTGCAGAGGCAGGAGGCAGTGGCAGAATGGCCGGGTGCCATGTCAGTGCTGGGTGGGAAGGGCTCACCTTAGGCATGTAAGACAGCCAGTGCAGGACAGTGAAAACCCCCTCGAAGTCATCACAAACAGTGCTGTGGGTCACCCCATTGTTGTGCATGATTTGGATGCCACCGAGCTGGTTATTGGAGGTATAGACTTCCCGCCCGAGGACCTAGAGAAACAAGCACAAGAAGAGACACTTGTCTTGACAGAAATAAAGGCAAAGTCGTTTTTGTGATTTTCACTAAAATGGGTTCTTTCCTCCACAAGACAGAGACTCCAGTTTCTGGGACTTGTTTTTTCAAAGGGACTATCTGGACCTTCATCCAAAAAATAAAAAAACAAAAACAAAAACAAAACTTAGAAAACAAGAACAACAAAAAAGGGAAAGGCTTTTAAACAATCACATATACAGTCGCAATTTAAAGACCAGCAAGCCTCTCCTTCCCTCTCTCTGAGCCCTCACAGGTATGCACAGCATATTCCAACTCTAAGCTGAAACCAGGCGGTGGGTGAGGCTGGGACCCCGGGCCAGTGGCCCCCTCATGATCAGCAGGCCTGGCAGAGTTACTGCATGGACACAAAAGAGGTAATGTGCCTGTCTTCAACAATCTTCAGTGACAAGTCTCAGTTAAAGAAGTGCTGTCAGGTTTGGGTGCCTCTTTTTCTTTTTTCTTTTTTTAAGGATTACTTTCCCCCTTGTATTTGATTTTTGAAGGTGGTCCCCACACATAAGCCCTACAGCTAGCAAAATCCTAAAGCAACTCCTGATGCAGACCTGAACCCTTGAGTCTACATTCCTTTGTGTGCTGGGTGCAGGGCAGTGATTTATACCCATGCCCGCCTCTCCTCCCTCTGTCCTTCCCTCCCAAGGTTCCAGGGAACTCGGCCTCAATCCCTGGGGCCTCCCTGGAGTTTAACCCTTGTAAGGTTGAAGGGCATCTGCAATTGGAAACCACAAAGTGTCCTTTAAAGAAGAAAAAAAGGAAGAAAGAAATATTCTTGAACTTGGAAATTGTAGGGTTTCTTTTTCTCTTGAAGACTGGTTAATAATTTCTTTTAGGGAGGGAGGTTTTCTGACCCAGCAGATGGAAGCCGGGCAGCCTGATCACTGACTGTCGCAAACTGCTGAGTGTGTAGTAATTGCCAGTCATCTAGGGGAGCCCTGGAGAGCTCTAAACAGTTGTAGAGCGCTTACTGTATTTTACCTTTTCTTCTCCCTCTCCCCTCCTCCTTTAGAAAATAACTATGGCACAACATTTCTTCCTTACCAACTTTTATTCATTTCCAGTCTCTGGGGTAGAAGCTAATGAACCGAAAGACCAGCAAGTTCTGCCTGTACATTCCCATTTCCCCCTTCTTGTTAGGAGCTTTGAGAGGTTCCCCTGCATGCTGCTGGGTCAGCCCCTACATTAAGACCCTCCAAAGGCTGAGGAAGTTGGTGACCAAAGTAATCACCGCAGTGTGACCCAACTGGCACTGGTTCCATTTAATGCTTCATCTAGGAAGGGTGGAAGAGACTCTTCGGAAAAGAATAGAGAGAGCAAAACTGCTTTCAGATTACCGCTTTCCTTGACAAGGAAGTGCAGAGAACAAGCCTTTGCAGGCAGACCTGAGCTGAGCAACATGCCGGCAGCTCCTCTGAAGGAGCCCCAGGAACCGGGGAGACCCTGTCTGACCACTGGGCTCCCATCCTCCTCTCAGCCTGTCTTTAATCTCCGCCCAGGCACTGCGGCTCTTTTCTCATTCTCCTGCTGTCTCTTTCCATTTGCCCTCTCTCTGACTGATACACTGATCTCTCGGTCACTCGGCTTTCTGCTCCACTGAGTCCATATTACTAATAACACCTCCGCCACGGCCAGTTTACCTCATGAAGGCAGGAGCACATCATTACAAAATAAACTCATAACTTTGACATTCTAGCAAATACACGCCGTTTGTTATTTTTATGGCTTTAGTCTTTCTAACAGGCAGAGGGCATTACATACCTGTTTCATTTATATCTTTTAATGTGTGCACACATGCACACTCGCACACGTATCAGGAAATAAAACGGAATAAAAAATCCAAAACAAAACAAATATCCAAAGCAGTGAATGGATGGGGGGCCCTCGTGGAGCAGAAGTCCTGTCGCTGGGGGAGGCTGTGCTCCTTCCGATCTGGCTCTGGTTTTATGGGCGTCATAAACCTGATGGCCCACAACTGGTCCTTCTGGGACAGACTGCCTCTCTGCCAGAAGTCATTCAGTGTGATCAGCAGTATTTTTAATTATTAAAATAAAATTGAAAAGGGGGAAAAGAAATAAAAAGGAGACATGCTGCTGACCCTGAATATCTGATATTCACAATCTGTGTCAGGAGCCCAGAACTTGCTTGCCTGACAGAGAGAGCTGGACCACTTTCTACTGAGAAACACTTTTCTCTCCTATGAAACACTGTCTTTAGTGCTTGATAACACCCAACCACTTAGAACCTCACATCTCTCCAAAATTAGTGAGGGGCCGGTGAAGAACCAGCAAAGGGACCAAAGCAGACCAAGAGCTGCTTAGCTGATTGACTAGCCCTTCCCCAGATGTCCCTGCCCCTCCTTTCAGAGAGGAAGAGCATCCTGGACTGGGCTACTCCCAGAGGCTCTGCTGCTTGCCCATTCCACCCCATATTCTTACAGATGAATGGGACACAAACTCGGAAGAAGCAAGAATGTAGTAACTCAGCAGGTCCCCTCACAAGTGGAAACTCAGGCTCTGACACTTTGGCATTGTTCCAAAAAGGCAGCAGGAGCTCTACATTTCTCCTCTTCTGGATTCGGAAAGAAACCTGACCAGGGGTCATCACAACCAAGAACATTATCTCTGGCCTAAAGAAACGTTTATCGTGTGAGAAGATTCATTTAATTTGGGAATTGAAGAGAAAAAGTATAGGACAGACTAACTGAGTATGTGAATGGCTCTCTCTGTCCAGCCTTATCTTAGGTCGGAGGTCGGGAGGGGAAGGACACAGAGAAATGAAACCTGCTTCTCTAACCACAAACAAATGCTAACAATCATAGCTACTTAGCAGTTGGGGAAGAGAAAGCAGGACCCTCCAGTTCATCTTCAATGACTGTGTGTGTGGAGCACGCACCAGTAGAATGAGGGCGCACACAATAGCTCCTGATTTATAGGGGTCATTGCTGACTCAAGTGGTTTTAATGATTTTAGAATACTTCAGAACAAAAGCTCCAACCGAAGAAGCAGAATCTGGGCTAGGACAAAACCCATTCTGTCTAATTCTGAAACGATCACGCTGGAACAGACACACAAACCCTGAACAGCATCCAGGAAGACACAGACAGGAACCCACACAGACAGAACCACTATTTTATTCCTTGATATGTTGCCCTACCAACCTTCTACAGAAAAATCTGGGGGTAAACAACTCTCATCACTATAGTATTTTCATAAAGAAGGTGAGTTTCATTCATCGGTTTTTCTCAACTTTGACATAGAGCATTTCTATATAAGCCAAGTTGCTTGCCATGTTCCATTCCCCAAGTTACTCCTCTCACATTGTCTACACCATGATAAAAACTTTTAATTTATCTGCCCAACAAGCATCAACAACCATTTAAACACAGGAGCCATCCAAACAGAGGCAACTCTTCTGAGGCTCCACCTTGCTGCTCCCCAAGTCTAAGTGGAGAAGCAGTACCAGGTAATATTAAAAACAGGCACCATCTGAAAGAGTTCCCATGCCGGCAGAACTGAATAAGGGCTGAGTCTGAGAGGAAAGAGGATCCTCATCTACTCTCAATAAACTTAAGCCTCATCCAGCATTGTATTCACTGGGGCTGGCAGACCTGAGAATTACGGGCACCGCACATAAGCCAGTGATTAGCAGAGACACAACTGTTAAAGGTTCTACCAAAGACCCTGCATAGCCTCTAGGAATTTTTAGGCACATAAGAAGTACAAGTGAATGCAGTCACACATACATGCCACGGCCTCTGCTGTTCTTGCCGCTTATCTAGAGACACTGCGAACAGCTCAGGTTTACCACAGCCGACAGGCAACAAAAACAGTCTAATATACCGCCTGCTCTCTCCCTTAAATCCCTTTTTGGTGATCAAGATAAACTTGTTCTTCTTTTCCCCAGTGCTCCCGACGTTTGACTGAAGTGGCAGAGCATTGTGAAGTTTTGTGCAAATGAAATCACTATGTAATACGGAATGAGGGTAGTATTTACTTGTCAGGATATTTGTCAGCTCAGGCACTGAGATTTTCAAGTTTCACAGATGCAACTTAGCTCAATTTTGTTAAAAATTGCTTTTGTCCCGATATACACATTACGTTGGGGACTCTCAGACTTATAGGCGAATGTTTGCAATCATATGCTCAAGATGTGAAAAATAATGATGCATATCAGTGGAATAAAAAATGAAATCTACCACTGCTTTCCCCTCCTTTATCCAGGTTTTCCCCCCGTTAAACGATTCTAGGTGGGTCAGGGCAATCTTTTATTTAAAGAAGCAGGGAGTATAAAATTCTTCCTGCATCGGAGAATTGAGAGACACAAGCTGGGATCTTGTTGCAATCCTCCTTCTCATTAGGATATTTCCATTCTCAAGAGGGTCTGAGGAGGGGTTTTGTAAATTTCCTGAGCAATCGTCACCCCTGGACTTCACCCATGATTTTAGATTCACTCTGGGATCTGTCAGGTTATTGATAAAGGTTTGGCTAAGGCAGAAAGAGAGATAGAGGTGAGAAAGAATAAGTGGGAGCAGGGAGTGATAAAATAGGGACGAAAGAAAGGAGGGAGGATGAGAGAGAGGAAGAGGGAGGGGGAGAGACAAGAGTACAGGAAGAAAAAGTGCAATAGCTCATCTACTCATGCTGCTAACACCTTCCTCCCTGACCTGAGAGGACTACATTTTTAAAAGCTGACAAGTAATTCAATCTCCAATTAACAATTTTAAGTGGTGTAGCACATATTACTGTGTAAATGTTTCTCCAGGAATATATCCAAGGGTGAGTGGAATTAAATCTCTAGGGAGACAGGACCAGTGCCCATGTGACCAAGGATGTTTGGGGTTCCGAAACACTGTCTCTTAATACACAGACCCAGGGTTACGACTTCCTTCTCCTCCCCTTTATTGCCATGATTGTTACTGGAAAACTTGAGTGCTGGCTGGCAGCTGGTAGGCTAGGGCTGGGGGTAGAAAAGGGGTACAGTGACATACTGCTGGCACAGGATGTGAAAGCCTCTGACTTGAGCCACAGATGGATTTAAGATCATCCACTCCAAGACCAAAAATCGCTCCATAAGGAGCAAAGCTCTTAAGTGATCCGTTTGGCTGATGGAGAAATTAGAGGAAAGGGACTGTGGTACCTGTGGTAGGAAGAGATATTTAGCCAAAAAGAGACTCAGGCCCAACATAACACTGGAAAGCCAGAAGGATGGTAAGGATTTGAAGGTGGCCTGGGTGAGGAACAGAGATTCATTCTGAATGTAATGGTGGCAGAAAAGAGCCATATGACAGTTTGTCAAATGCTTAAGAAAAGGCACAGGCTTCCAGAGCAAAAACTGTCTGCCTAAAGAAATCGCTCATCTCAGGGATCCCTCAACTGCCCATTTAGCTACAGACTTGAGCATTATGACAATAAATTACTTCCAAACACGGAAAAAAAATTTTTTTAAAGATTTTATTTATTTATTTTTAGAGAGGGGAGGGAGGGAGAAAGAGAGAGAGAGAGAGAGAGAGAGAGAGAGAGAGAGAGAGAGAGAGAGAGAGAGAGAAACATCAATGTGCGGTTGCTGGGAGACATGGCCTGCAACCTAGGCATGTGCCCTGACTGGGAATCGAACCTGCAATGCCTGGTTTGCAGCCCACGCTCAATCCACTGAGCTACACCGGCCAGGGCCAAACACGGAAAATTTTAAAAGTCTGTTTTTTGGGGGTACAAAAGTTTTCATCCCAAAATTTCTCTCATTTCCTTTGTAATCAGTTCCCTCCTGTCACACATAACCAGTGATCTTTCTGTCACAACAGTTTTGTCCATTCTAGAATGTTTTATAAAATGGAGTCATACAGTACATAGCCTTCTGAGTATAGCTTTCAGTTAGCACAATGCATCGGAGATTCAGTCGTGCTGACGTAGGTACCAGCGGTTCCTTTTTACTGCAGGGTAATATTCCACTCTATAGAAATACCATGACTTGTTCATCTGTTTGACCTCTGGGACACTGGGGTGGTTTCCAGTTTTGGGCAATTACCAATAAAGCTGCTCTAGATGTTCATGTACACGCTTTTGTGTGGATATATGCTTTCATTTCTCTTGTATAAATGTCAAGGAGTAGGACTGCTAGGCTGTATGGTAAGTGCATAACTTTATTTTTTTTAAAGCCAAACTTTTTCACAGTGGCTGTACCATTTTGCATTCCCATCAATGTGTATAAGGGTCCCAATGTGCTCTGCATCCTCATCAATACTTAGTATTGCCAGTTAAAAATCTTTACTTTAGTGATAGCTGTGTTTGCATTTTCCTAATGGCCAATGATACGCATCTTTTCGTGTACTTATTTACCATCTTAGTATCTATTTTGATGAAATGTGTTTCAAATTTCTTACCTATTTTTAAAATTACTGGCTGGTTTTTTAATATTGAGTTGTGAGAATTCTTTATATATTCTGAGTACCAATCTTTTATCAAATATGTTTTGTATAGATAGGATTTTTTTTAAACTCCTATTTCTCAGTCACCTCCCAGTAGTTTTTCTGAATTGGATAGGAGACATGAGGTTGGAACTGAAAGGCTACATGACTCACTGCATGTGCCCACGGGTGGCTAGGCACCGAGTTCAGTGAGTGCTGGGCCTGCTTCCTGGAGCAGTACTGACTGTTCATCTCTGCAGCCTTTCTGTTTTGCGAGCTGGCATGAGTGAGCTGGCCCAGCCACACCAGCCAGGGCATTTTTCAATTGAATTTTTTCCTTGTTTGTCATTGAGTAGTATAAGTTGTTTATGTATTTTGGATATTAACCCCTTATAATTGGTAAATATCTTTTGCCAATGTCTTCTAGGAGTTTTCTTCAGGACTTACATTCAAGCCTTCAATCCATTTTTAATTAATTTTTGCATATGGTGTAAGGCAGGGTTCAGTTTTGCCAACACCATTTACTAAAGAAACTGTCTTTTCCCCACCGTATATTCTTGCCTTCTTTTAAATAGATTAACTGACCATGTAGGTCAGTTAGGCTTAATTTCTGGCCCTCTATTCTGTTCCATTGATCTACTTGATGTCTATATTCATGCCAGTACCATACTGTTTTGATTATTATGGATTTGTAACATATCGATAGTGTGAAATCAGGGAAGGGGATGCCTCAAGCTTTGGTGTTTCCTCTCAGGATTGCTTTGCCTATTTGGGGTCTTTTGTGCTTCCATACAAATTTTAGAATTATTTGTTTTAGCTCTATGAAAAATGTCATTGGAATTTAGACAGAGATTGCACTGAATTTGTAGATTGCTTTCATTAGTATGGGCATTTTAACAACAGTGATTCTTCCAATCCATGAGCACAAAATATTTTTCATTTGTGTCTTCATCAATTTCTTTCATTAATCTCCTGTAATATTCAATATACAGGTCTTGTACGTCCCTTGGTTAAATTTATTCCTAGGTTATTTTATTCTTTTAGATATAATTGTGAATGGAATTGTTTTCTTTTCTTTTTGATAGTTCATTATTAGTGTACAGGAATGCCATAGATTTCAGTATATTAATTTTGTATCCTGCAACTTGTATCTAAGAGCTTCCTGATGGAGTCTTTAGGGCTGTCTACATATAGTGTCATGTCATTCGCAAATAGTGACAGTTTTACTTCTTTTCTAATTTAAGCCTTTTAATTTCTTTTTCTTGCCTAGTTATTGTGGCCAGGACTTCCGATACTGTGTTGAATGAAAGTGGTGAGAGCTGACTTGTCTCGCTCCTGACTCTTTCAGCTGCTCACCACTGAGTATGATGGTGGCTGTGGGTCTGTCACAAATGGCTTTTATTATGTTGCGGTGTGTTCCTTCTAGACCCAGCCTCATGAGAATTTTTTACCAAAAATGATGTTGAATTTTGTCAGGTGCTTTTTCTGCATCTGTTGGTGTGGTCATATGATTTTTATCTTTCAATTTGTTAGTGTGGTGTATCAGGTTGACTGATTTGATTGAACCATCCTTGCATCTCTGGAATAAATCCCAGCTGAATGTGGTATATAATCCTTTATTGTAAGATTGATTGCAGTTTGCTAATGTTTTGTTGAGGATTTTTATATCTATGTTCATTGGGGATACTGGCCTGTAATATTCTTTCTTTGTGGTATCTTTCTCTGGTTTTGGTATCAGAGTAATGCTGGCCTCACAAAATAAGTTTAGAAGTATTCCTTTCTCTTAAATTTTTCTGGAATAGTGTGAGAAAAATATGTATTAAATCTTCTTTAAGTGTTTGGTAGAAGCAACCAGTAAACCCATCTGGTTCTGGAAAGTGGTGAGAGCTGACTTGTCTCGCTCCTGACTCTTTCAGCTGCTCACCACTGAGTATGATGGTGGCTGTGGGTCTGTCACAAATGGCCCACAGGGAACTGATTACAAAGGAAATGAGAGAAATTTTGGGATGAAAACTTTTGTACTCCAAAAAAACAAACTTTTAAAATTTTCCATGTTTGGAAATAATTTATTGTCATTATGCTCAAGAACCCATCTGGTTTTGTTTGTGGGGAATTTTTAGATTACTAATTCAATCTCCTTACCAGTAATTGGTCTATTCAGATTTTCTTTTTTTTATGATTCATTCTTGGGAGATCGTATATTCCTAGAAACTTACCCATTTCTTTTAGGTTGTTGAATTTGTTTGGCATATAATTGTTTATAATAGTCTCTTATAATTCTTTGCATTTCTGTAGGTATCAGCTGTAACATCTTTATTTTCTGAGTTTATATAGTTGGGCTCTTTTTTTCCTTGATGAATCTGATTTATCAATATTTATATTTTCAAAAAATCTAGTCTTACTTTCATTGATGCCCCATCCCCCATTTTTAGCGTCTTAGTTCCTTCAGATATAGGTTAGATTGAGTTTTTCTCTATTTATTGAGATAGGACCTGTATCTCTATAAACTTCCATCTTAGAACTGTTTTTGCTGTTTTCCATAGGTTTTGGAATATTGTATTTGTATTTTCATATGCCTTGGATTTTTAAAAATTTTCCTCTATTTCTTTGTTTTGACTGATTGGTTATTTAGTAGCATGGTGTTTACTCTCCATATGTTTGTAATTTTTCCAGTTTTTTCATGTAACTAAGATCTAGTTTCATACCATTGTGGTCAGAAAACATATTTGATATGATTTCAATCTTCTTACATTTATTGACATTTGTTTTGTGGTCTAACATGTGATCTATCCCAGACAGTATTCCATGTGCACTTGATATAAATGTGTATTTTGTTGCTTTTGAATGGAATGTTCTGTATATATCTAATAAGTCCACCTGCTATAATGTATTGTTTACGGCTGATGGTTCCTTTTTGATTTTCTGTCTAGAGGATCTTTCCATTGATGTAAGAGGGGTATTAAAGTCCCCTGGTATTATTGTATTACTGTCAGCTTCTCCATTTATGTCTGTTAATATTTGCTTTATATATGTAAGTATTCCTATGTTGGAAGAAATATTTACAATTACTATATCTTCTTGTTGGATTGACCCCGTATCATGATGTAATTGCCTTCTTTGGCTTTTGTTACAGGTTTTGTTTAAAGCCTATTTTGTTGGGTATAGTATTGCCACCCCAGCTTTCTTTACACTTCCATTAGCATGGAATATCTTTTCCCACCCCTACACTTCTAGTCTGTGTATGTCCTTAGATCTGAAATGAGTTTCCTATATGCAACATATAGATGGGTCTTGCTTTTCTTATTTTTAATCCATTCAATCATACTTTACTTTCTGATTGAAGAATTTAGTCCATTTACATTTAAAATAACCAGTGACAGGTATGTACATATTGCCATTTTGTTCATTGTTTTGGTAATTCTTTGTTCCTTTCCTCTCTCACTCTCCTCCCTTGTGATCTGATGGGGTTTTTTTTAGATTCTTTTCTCATTTGTTGTGTGTATGTATTATAGGTTTTCAGTGTGTGGTTACATAAGGTTCATATATAATGATCTATATCTATACCAGTCAATTTTAAGTTGATAGTCACTTAAATTTGAATATATTCCAAAAGTACTACATGTTTACTTCCCATCCACATTTGTTTTTCATGTCACAGATCACATTTTTCATATTGTATATGCCTTAACTGGTTACTGTAGTTACAGCTAATATTACCACTTTTGTCTTTTAACCTTCATACTATTTTAATAAGTGACTGACCCACTACTTTACTATATATTTACTGTTACCTTTACCAGTGAGATATTTTCTATTTGTTTTTCTTATTTCAAATTATGGCCTTTTTTTTCAGCATAAAGAACTCCCTTTAACATTTCTTTTAAGGTGGGTTTAGTGGTGATGAACTCCTTAAGTTCTGCTTGTCCAGAAAACTCTTTATCTCTCCTTTAACTCTAAATGACAACTTTGCAAGGAAAACTATTGTTGGTTAGAAGTTTTTTCCTTTCATGCCACTACCTCTGGTCTGCAAAGTTCTGCTAAAAAAGCAGCTTATAGTCTTATGAGCATTCCCTTACATATAACTAGTTGTTATTTTCTTGCTGCTTTTAAGAGTCTCTAGCTATCTTTAACTTTTGCTATTTTAATTACAATATGTTTTGGTGTGGGTCTCTTTGGATTCATCTTATTTCAAATTCTCTGTACTTCCTTCCCCAGGTTAGGAAGGTTTTCTGCTATTATTTTTTCAAACATGTTTTCTGCTTCTCTCTCTCTCTTCTCTTCTTTTGGGACCCCTATAATGTGAAAGTTAGTATGCTTACTGTTGGTTCCATAGGTCCTTTAAAGTATCCTGGTTTTTAAAGGTTTACTTCCTTTTGCCATTCTGTATGAGAGATTTCCACTACCTTGTCTTCCAGGTTGCTGATTCATTTTTCGGTTTCTTCTACGCTGATGCTGAATCCCTCTAATGTATTTTTCAGTTCACCTATTGTATTGTTCGTGTCTAAGAGTTCTGTTTGACATTTTCTTATATTTCCAATTCTTTGTTAAAGATCTCACTGTGTATATCCATTATCCTGAGTTCAATGAGCATCTTTATGACCACTACTTTGAACTTTTTATCAGGTAAATTACTTCTCTACTTTCAGACCTATGGGGGTCAGAAATGCAATCTCCTCTGGCCATCTAAACTTGGTACTCAAAGGTCATCCCCCTGTGTAGGCTGTGCACACCCAATGACTTCCGTAGAGTTGCATGAGTGTCTCAGGTGGGCCAGCTCACCAACTCTGTCTGTTGCTACTGTGAGAGCGGCATGGGGGCGGAGATTAGGGTAAGAATACAAAAACTGTGCCACACAGTGTAGGTGCTAATGAAGTCCATAACGATGGCATTTGGCAGTGCTCTGTTCCCAGAGAGAGTCTCAACAACTTCCGCCCCTCTGGCTGATGCTTTAAAATTAGCAAATATATCTGATAAACTAAACTTTAAAACAAAGGCTGTATACTAAGAGATAAATAAGGACATGATAAAGAGAACAATGCAATAAGAGGATATAACCATTGTAAACATTTATGCACCCAACAAAGGAGCACTTAAATATGTAAAGCAAGTCTTGATGGACATAAATGGAGAGACTGACAGTAATACAGTCTTAGAAGGGGATTTTAACACCCCATTGACATCAACGGATAGATCTTCCAGACAGAAAATCAACAAGGAAACGGTGGCCTTAAATGACACACTAGATCAGATGTATTTAATTGATATCTTCAGAGCATTTCAAGTGCACATGAAACATTTTCTAGGATAGACCATATGTTACAACATGAAACAAGTCTCAACAAATTTAAGAAGACTGAAATCATATTAAGCATCTTCTCTGACCACAATGAGATCAAGGAAGAAATCAAAAGATACCTTGAAACAAATAAAAATGAGAACACAATACCACAAAATCTATGGGACACAGTGAAAGCAGTCTTAAGAGGGAAATTCATAGCACTATAGGCCTAGTTCAAGAAACAAGGAAAATCTCAAATAAACAATCTAACTTCACACTTAATGTTACCTGAAAAAGAACAACAAAGTCCAAAGCGAGTAAAGAAAGGAAAAAATAAATATCAGAGTAAAAATAAACAATACTAAGTTTTTTTAAAAAAAATTCAAAAGATTAATGGCACCATGAGCTGGTGCTTTAAAAAGAAAAGGAAAAAAAAATCAAGACTGACAAACCTTTAACCAGAGTCATCAATTTGAAAAAAAGGGAGAGAACTCAAATAAATACATTCAGAAATGAAAGAGAAGTAACAACTGACACCAAAGAAATACAAAGGATTGTAAGAAAATATTAAGAACTACTATATGCCAACAAATTGGACTATCTGGAAGAAATGGATAAGTTCCCAGAAAATCTCCCAAAATTGAATCAGGAAGAATCAGATAATCTGAATAGACAGATTACAACTAGTGAACTGAAGCAGTAATAAAAAAAAAACTCCCCCCAAACAAAAGTCCTAGACTAGGTGGCTTCATGGGTAAATTTTACCAAACATTCAAAGAAAAACACCTATCCTTCTCAAACTACTCCAGAAATTTCAAGTGGAAGGCAGACTTCCAAGCTTACTTTACGAGGCCAGCATTATCCTGATTCCAAAGCCAGATAAAGACACTACAAAGAAAGAATATTATTGGTCATATCTCTGATGAACATAGATACTAACATCCTCAACAAAAGATTAGCAAAGTGGATCCAGCAATACATTAAAAAGATCATATACCATGATTAAGTGAGATTTATTCCAAGGGTGCAAGATTGGTATAATATCCGCAAGTCAATAAATGTGATACACCACATAAACAAAATAAAGGATAAAAACCACATGATCATTAGATATAGAAAAAGCATTTGATAAAATCCAGCACCTATTTATGATAAAAACTCTCAGCAAAGTGAGAATAGAGGAAATATACCTCAATGTAATAAAAGCCACATATGACAAACCCACAGCCAACATCATACTCAATGGGCAAAAACTACAAGCATTTCCCTTAAGACAGAAACATGACAGGGATATGCACTTTCACCACTCTTATTTAACACAGTACTGGAAGCCCTAGCCACAGCAATCAGGCAAAAAGAAGACATAAAGAGCAGCCAAATTGGAAAGGAAGAAGTAAAACTGTCATTATTTGCAGGTGACATGAATATACAGAGAGAACTCTAAAGATTCCACACACAAAAAATTGCTGTAACTGGTAAGTGAATTCAGTAAAGTAGCAGGATACAAAATAAATATCCATAAATCAGTTGCATTTTATCCACTAATAATGAACTATCCAAACGGGAAACTAAAGAAGAAAATCCCATTCACAATTGCTCCAAAAAGAATAAAATACCTAGGAATAAATTTAACCAAATATGTCAAACACCTACACTCAGAAAATTGCAAGACACTGAAGAAAGAAATTAAAGAATATACAAGTAGAAGCATATACTACGTTTATGGATAGGAAGAATTCACATCATTAAAGTGTCTGTACTGCCCAAAGCAATCTATAGATTCAACAATATTCCTATCAAGATACCAATGGCATATTTCACAGAACTAGAAGAAATATTCCAAAAATTTACATGGAACCACAAAAGACCCTGAACAGCCATGGCAATCTTGAGAAAGAAGAGGAACCATGCTACCTGATATCAAACTACACTACAAGGCCATAGTAATCAAAACAGCATGGTAATGGTATAAAAACAGACATAAAGATCAATGGAGTAGAATAGAGAGTCCAGAAATAAGTCCACACCTTTATGGTCAATTACTATTTGACAAAGGAGTGAAGAACATACATGGGGTAAGGACAGTCTTCAATAAATAATGTTGTAAAATTGGACAGATAGGTGTAAAATAAAAGAAATTAGACCATTTTCTTACAACATACACAAGAATAAACTCATAATGGATTAAAGACTTAAATGTAAGACTCAAAAACCATAAAAATCCTAGAAGAATACATAGGCAGTAAAATCTCAGACATTTCTAGTAGCAGTATTATTTCTGATGTGTCTCCTTGGGCAAGGGAAACAAAAGAATAAACAAACAAATGAGACTACATCAAACTAAAAGGTTTCTGAACAGCAAAGGAAACCACCAACAAAATGAAAAGACAACCCACTGAATGGGAGAACATATTGACTAATGATACATCTGATAAGGGATTAATATCCAACATCTATAAAGAACTCATACAACTTAACACACACACACACACACACACACACACACACTCCAATTTAAAAATGGGCAAAGGACCTGAATAGGCACTTCTTCAAATAGGACATACAGATGGCCAATAGTCATACAAAAAGATGCTCAATGTCACTATCATCAAGGAAATGTAAATTAAAACCACAATGAGATACCACCTCAAACCTGTCAGAATGGCTGCCATCAATAAATCAATAAAAAAGTGTTCGTGAGAATGTGGAGAAAAGGGAACCCTTCTACACTGCTGGTGGGAATGTAGACTGGTACAGCCACTGTGGAAGCAGTATGGAGTTACCTCAAAAAATTAAGAATGGAACTGCCTTATGACTCCACTATTCCACTTCTGGGAATATATCCAAAGAAAACCTAAACACTGATTCAAAAGACTATATGCATTCCTATCTTCATTGCCTTGTTATTTACTATAGCTAAGATTTGGAAGTGGCCCAAGTGCCCAGCAGTACATGAGTAAATATTAAAGCTGTAGTACATTTCCAGAATGAAATACTACCTGGCCATAAAAAAGATGGAAATCTCACCCTTTGTGACAGCATGGATGGGCCTGGAGAGCATTATGCTAAGTGAAATCTAATGGACAAAATAAACTAACCAACAAAATAGACTCATTGATAGAGGATAGACTGACAGCTCAGAGGGGAGGGAAGTTGCAGGGCTGGATGAAAAAGGTGAACAGATTAAGCAAAAAGAAAAAAAAACATCATAGACCCACACAACAGTACGGGGATTACCAGAGGGAAAGGGGGTGGAATGAGGTAGAGGAGGGTAAAGGGGGGATAAACAGTGATGGAAGGAGACTTGATTTGGGGTGGTGAACACACAATACAATATACAGATGATGTCTTATAGAACTGTACACATGAAACCTACATAATTGTGTTAACAAATGTCACCTCAATAAATTCAATTAAAAAATAAAAATAAAAAATAAATTTTCAATTACCGTTGACATTCGATACTGCATTACTTTCGAGTATGCAGCACAGTGACTAGACATTTATGTAACTTACAAAGGGATGCCCCCAGTAAGCCTTGCACCCGCCTGACACCATACAGTTGACTGTATCCCCTAAGCTGTACTTTACATCCCTGTGACGACTGTGTAACCGCGACTTGTGCTTTTAGCCGCCCGCCTTCTTTGCCCAGCCCTCTGACCCTTCTCCCATCTGGTATTCATCAGTTTGTTTTCTGTATCTATGAATTTGCTTCTATTTTGTTTGTTAATTTATTTTGTTTTTCACATATAAGTGAAATCATTTTTTATCATTTCTTTAAATAGGGTTTCAACCCCTTGCTTTATCTCTTCTTCTTCCAGTACCCCTATGATACAAATGCTGTTATACTCAATGTCCCACAGGTCCCTTATGCGTCCCCATTTTATTCGACTCTTTTTTCTCTTTACTGTTCCGACTGGGTGACTTTAGCTACCTTGTTTTCTAGGTTGCTGATTCAATCCTCTGCTTCATCCAACATGCTGTTGATTCCATCTAATGTATTCTTCATTTCAGTTACTGTATTCTTCATTTCTGACTAGTTCTTTTTTTTATGTTTTCTATCTCCTTTTTTATTTCCTTTTTATTGACATTCTCACTGGTATCATCTATTCTTCCCCTAAGTTGAGTGAGCATCTTTATAAGCAGTATTGTGAACTCACAAGTGGTGATTGCTTGCCTCCATTTTGTTTAGTTCTTTTTCTGGAGTTTTGTCCTATTCTTTCACTTGAGACATATTTTTGTCTCATTTTGGCTGCCTCCCTGTGTTTGTCTCTATGTATGAGGTAAATCTTCTGTGTCTCCCAATGCTGGCAGGGTGACCTCAGTAGTCAGTTTCCTGTGGGGCCCAGTGGCGCAGTCTCCCTGGTCACCTCAGCTGGGTGCTCCACAGGTGTCCTTTATTGTGGGTTGTGTGTTGAGGTTCAGCCTTGATTTTAGTCAGCACATCAATGAGGACTGGCTAAGACTACAGTGGACAAGAGGTTGTGCGGGAGCTTACCCCATGGAGCAAGATTTGTTTTAGTGGTGTTCTGGGGCCTGCTGGGTCCACCCTGTGGGTGAGCCATTTGTGGTACTAATTGGGTGTTCTGTTGTGATCTAAAGCCCACCACCAGGTAGGTGTGATGGTTTGGGGCCTCTTGGGAGGGGCTCCGGTGCAGGCCAAGGTCAGCCGCTGCCTGTGTCCAGCCCAGAGCCACCTGGTAAAAACTACAAAGTGACCTGAATTTGGTAACTGCCGAATAAGGGCTTGGAGAAACCTGGGAGTGGCTATTCGGTGAAATGAGCCTTGCTGCCACAGGTGCCAAGTTTGTGGCCACTTAACAAGAGGTGTAAGGCACACTGAGGCCAGCCACTGCTTGTTTGGGGTTTGTGGACCTTTGAGAGATTTTTGATATTTTAAAATTGATTTTAGAAGGAAAGTAAGAGAGGGATGGGAAGAGAGATAGAGATAGAGATAGAGATACTTCTGTTCCACTTATTTACGCATTTACTAGTTGCCTCTTCCACGTGCAACCTGCAACGAGATCAAACCCGCAACCTTGGCATACTGGCACAACACCCTAACCCGCTGAACTACAGGCCAAGGCTTTCGAGAAATTATTGGGAAGTCCACAGTGCGGGCCTAGGTTGGCCACTTGTGAGGATTAGCCTCTGAAAGAGGTTCAGGCTACGCATATGAATTGGATGGGGCAAGGTCTCAGAGAATCAACAGAGTGGGGCAAGAGCAGTATTAACCAGATTAATAGAGTCAGCTTTGGCACTACCCTGTGTCTGCAGGCTGTTTTTTTTTGTGGGGGCGAGGGGGGCAGAGGAGGACTCAACAAAGGAACAATGGTGCCTGCTGGCATTTTAGTCCCAGAGAAAGCTGCCCCTCCAGACCTCACCCTGCAGCCAGAGAATTCAATTCCTCCCTGTATGTTCCTGGACCCTTTCAAGCTGCTGACCCTTCTCTGGATCAGACAGTGAATATTTGTGAGCAAGTATGAGCTCAGGCCCTTTAAGAGGGTGCCTGAGTCTTAGGAGCCCTCCATTTCACCCAGACTGAGTCCCTGCTGATTTTTATAGCCAGTTTTTGGGGGGAGTTCCTGCCACTGGTGCTCTAGGCTGGGAGCTCAATGTGAAGTTGGGACCTCCTGGCTCCTTGATGGGGACCTCCACAGCTGAGATATCCCTCCTGATTCTTAATCACATGTGAGTGAGGAACTAGCTCACTTTGTGCCTCTGTCCCTCCTCCTCCGAGTCTCAACGTCACTTCTTTATATCTTTAGTTATAGGAGTTCTGTTCAGCTAGTCTTCAGGTGGTTCTTAAAGGCGATTGTTCTATACTCAAGCTGTAATTTAATTTTGATGTGGTCGTGGGAAGAGGCAAGTACAGTGTTTACCTACTCCACCATCTTGACCAGAAGTTTCCCGTTGGCTTTCAAAGCCAGACATTTTGGGGGCAGGATCCGAGGGTTGGGGTGTCTGGTGCAGGATACAAACCCCTTGTCCACTCCTCAGGGAGTAGCTTCTTCTCTTTTTCTTTATGTCTCTCCTGATTATGGGGCACCACACCAGGGGTGGGGGGTGGGGCACCACTCCAGGGGTGGGGTTTTGGGCAAGACCCTGTCTCTTCCTCTCCTGCCCATGTCATTGTAGCCTTTTTACCCTTTGTTACGAAGCAGGTGTTTGGCTAGTTCTCGGGTTGTTTTTAGAGGGAACTGCCGCACATGTAATTGCATATTTCTTCATGTGTCTGTGGGAGGAGAGGAGTTCAGGACCATCTTCAACTGCATCTTGAAACTAGGTTTTTCTTTCAACATCCTTATCTGGGCTAGAATTAATCTAGTAACTCTAAATAAAATGAAGTTGTATTATACCACTGACCCTTGAAGAATACAGGTTTGAACTGCATGACTCGACTTACACACAGATTTAAAAAAAATATATAAATGTATAATTGCCCCTCCACGTTCCCTGGTTATGAATCCACAGATCCAACCAACTGTGGAAAATCACAGCATTTTTGATCTATGGTTGAGAATCTATGGATATATATAGGGCTGACTGTATGCACTGTCTTACCCCATTTCACATAAGGGACTTGAGTGTCTGTGAATTTTGGTACCACTGGGGGGACAGGTGTCCTGGAACCAATGCCCGTGGATACTGAGAGATGACTGAAGTTTTGGGGAAGTCAAAAGTTACAAGAGGATTTTCAACTGTGGGGGGTTGGCACTCTTAACCCCCTCATTGTTCGTGAGTCTACTGAGCTGCACAAACCTGATTTATCTGTTAAGAAAGGCATATTTTATCAATGAGTCATACAGAAAACAAAGACACTCAAAACTTGATTATATATTCCAATGCTCTTGACTTCTCAAATTTGCATCTTATGCTATTGGTTAAATATGGGTGGGTTCTTTTCCTTAATAAAACCAATTTTTCAATTTCTTTTATGTGCATAGTATTTTAAAGGGCTTAAATTCCAGACACTGAAGCATTATTTAAAGTTAGGAAACAGTCAAGAATCGACCAGAAAAACTTGAAGCTGAGGCATGGTAATCTGTAGTTCAATCTAAACAGTTCCGAAAGCTTCTCCTTTCATAATTCAACACTCCGAACTGTGTACATTAGCTGATTAGACTGTGCAAGGATGGCCACTCTGAATGAAAGGGAACATAGCTAGATTTGGATCCATGCACAGGGGACATTCCCTATAATGATGAACAGCCAGAAGGCAGGTTTCTAAACAGTCTCGTTTCCAGAGTCTTTATCATATTCACACAGCAGTTTGTGCACAGCCAGGGCCCAGGTCTGTCTTCTCAGAAAAGACTGGAGTTCTTGCATTTCTAATCTACCAACATGTGCAGTTCTTGCACTTTTAATTTACAAGTGTTTGGGGGGGACCTCTCTGACTCGGGAACATATTGGCTCGGTCTAATGCTTGGAGATTATTAAACTCAGAGCTACGCTCCGCTATCAAGTCTACAGATCTTTTATTTAGAAGATATGGTGCTCTAAATGCACAAAGAGCTCCCTGTCACCTTCACATTAAAGCCCCTAGTGCCTGGTAAATGGAATTATATAGCTGTCATCTCCTTTCCCCAAAGTTTTAAGAGTACAATGGGCTCATTTTTTCACACTCCATCCCAGCTTCAGAACTAAGAGACCTACTTTGTATTGATTTAAGGTCTCAGAAATAAATAAACCTGCTTCACTGCTGTGATTCACAACAAATTCATGATACACTATTGCATGATATATTTCAAGCTCTTGCTCTGGCTCTCTTTTTCCTCTGGTGAATGATGGGGGAGGCGGGAGGTAGTGGGGAACTGCAAAGCTGACAGCCTGACGGTTATTGGAGATGGCTGCTGACTGCAAATCCAAGAACAGACACTGTTGGAGGAGTACAGGATTTTTTTTTTAACTGGGGGGCAGGAGTGAGAAGCTAATTTACTTGGGTTTCAGGCTGGGGTTGGAAGAAAAGAAAGGTTAAGGGGAGAAGGGTGAGACGGATGGAATAGTAAAGCTTCAGGTGAACACTAATTGGCAAAGACAGAGCTATGAACATTTGTAGAAAGATAGAAAGGTGAAGAAAATGCAGCATAAGAAGGTGTAACACATGATGGACAGGAAAATGAAGATGAACCATTCTGCCTTAGGGACCCTGTCCCTAGTCCTAAGAGGGCATTTAGCTTGGGTTCAGAGACAATGTTGCATTAGGGGCAGAAACTGTAGAGACCCGACATGCCACAGAAGCTGTGAAGTAGAGGCATTTCTTCATTCCAATACTTAGGAAGCAACACAATCCTGGAGGCTGAAGTTGACACTCTGGAAGTAGGGCAGAGGTATTATGGAGGTCTGCGTGGAGGAAGTGAGCCAGAGACCACTCACTGAGGTGAGAGGGTACTAAATTCTGGCATTAAAGATTGTGTGTGCCCTTAGAGTTTTAGAGTATCTCAGTCTAGATCACCTTACTGATTCCTGAAATAAGTACCAACAAACCTTAGACCCAATGAGTTTTAACTATTATCTAAATATACAGCACCCAAAAGACCTACCCTCCAACTGTGTGTCAGGATTCTGATTCTCGCTAGGCAGGTAGGTGGTGGGAAAGCAGGAGCCCACCAGGCTCTGAAAGCCTGATTCTGACTCCAGGCATCAGACCCCGAAGGCCCCACAGAGTGCTTTAAGGTGGAGTTAAGTTTCAGCTGTTCCTCTTGTAATTACTGCTTATTTAATACTTTTAGCTGACAAGAACGTTATTTATGAATCCAGTTTCTTTTCTATCTTTGAATTGCATTTTCATCTTTACTATGTTCCTGAGGCAATACCAGATGCTGCAAGCAAAAGTACATGAGAAAGATTTTGGTTCTGTTCAGTCCTACACAGGTGAGACCATAAAACAGGGAGTAGTTTTGTTAATTTTGAACACTGCTTTTTTACAGGAGTTAGTACAGAGAAACAGACTTTTGCTATTAAATACAGGAAATAACTTTGTACTGATCAAAGGAATTGGCTCAAAAAGTACTGAGCTTCCCTTCAGTTGAGTTTTTCAAGAAGAAGCAAACGAATATCTGGCAGTGGTGCTGCAGAGGACATTCAAACAATGGCTGGGCGGGGAGGGGCTGGACTTTAGAGGAGGCTCCACTCCAACAATTACAATTCTATGGCCACGTGTCATCACGGATACCACCAGCACCACCACCACTGCCACATGGCACTTGTTTTTCTATAATATAGATAAAAAACAAGATAAAAAATTAAGTCATTATACTTTACAACTCCTATTTCTAATCTCACCAGCATGTAACAATTTTACATATCACTAATATGTAACCTCACTAATATATAATACCTTAGTATGTGGTAGATTTTGTAGACCCCTGCCCCAGTCTAACATGGCTCCCTGGCTACAAATCAATATCCATCTTCATAGAATAACAAAATACTAAAAATTAAAGAGAATTTAAGATTAATAAGAGAGAAATGGATTTTAGAGGAAAGTGAGGCCCCAAAAGATTAAAGACCTAAGCTGCTTTACCCATGGGGGGAATAATCTAAAGGTCTTTGTTCTTTTTATTTTTATTTATGTATTTGTAGAGAGGGGAAGGGAGGGAGAAAGAGAGGGACAGAAACATCAATGTGTGGTTGCCTCTCACATGCCCCCTACTGGGGACCTGGCCTGAAACCCAGGCATGTGCCCTGACTGGGAATCAAACCAGCGACCCTTGGGTTGACAGTCCAGCTCTCAATCCACTGAGCCACACCAGCCAGGGCCAGTTTGCCTTTTTTTTTTTTTTTTAAATCTAAAGGTTTTATGATTTCAAAAAGCTTAAGAATGTTTATAATAGGCTGTCAAACATGGTAATTCCTTAGTCTACATTCAATGCCCCAGGCAGGGCCTCAGAGCTTTCACTTCATCTAGAAGTTCTGGACTGACACTGACTGCATGTTCTCCCTGTTACTAGTCTCTAGGCCACCATACCTAGGTGGCGCTGTCTTAGAGAGTCGGAAATGACTTCTGCAATGAAGCTCTAAGTGACGATTCTATCCTGCAATTTTTCTAAACCAGGGAGCTTGGGATCAGGCCTCTGGCAGACTACAAGTCACTAATTGAGTCACACATACTTAGAACAGTTTTCTACCAAACTTGAAAAATATCAAATGAAAAACAAACAAAACCTGACAATGGAGCCAGGTTCGCTCATATTTTGTGTGTAGGGGTAGGAGGAAGGCTTAGAAACTAAGGAGATGTTTCCACTGCAATCCTTTCTGAAAACTCATTCATAATGCTAGAGCAAGGCTTGCTAAGAAAGGAAGCACAAATGCCCTCTTTAGAAAGGAGAGCGATCCCATCTGGAGCTTCAGGAGTATAGGGGCTGTCCATCGTGAAAATAGGTAGTTAGGGACTTTTAAAAATGCAAATTGCTAGACTGATCCTTAGCGTGATTATGGGCTATTGTACCAACAAGTCCTTGGGGACTCCTGCAGACAGATGACTGACACATATACTACCCTATCAGAACTGAACATGGTGCCATTCACATTAAGGGCTTTCCCAAGGGCGGTGATTGTCTTTAGATAACATCTACTGGGAAAGTCAATACAGGAACGTACTGTACAGTGAGGACTGACATCTAACATTCTCTAAAGGAATTTTTGCCTTCAAAGGACCAGAAAGTACAGAAAATGTTGTGTTTGTATTTCTTTTCCAGGGCCTGAATAATGAGTTGCCATGAGAAAGGACCCTAAGTACATACACCTCAGGAAAGACTACAATGCTAGTGATTTACTTACACTAACTCATTTAATCCTCACAAGAATCTGGTTGATGGGTACTATTATTATCCCCATTAAAATGTGACCCCAAATGGTAAGCAGATTGTCTGAGGCCACACAGCTACTAGGTGGTACAGCCAGTTTTGCTCTAGAGTCCATGCTCTCAACTATTCCACCTTGTTAAGTTACGTGGGAGTTGCAGTGCGGCCTCAGAGTGAGAGCTAAGTCTCCCCTTCCCTCCTCGAGCCTCCATGACGCTCTTATGCTGCAGGTCACAGAGCCATGGGTGAGTATGCAGAACGCACAGTGCAGGACCCTGGTTCTACAAGCGCCTGCGAGGGTCTCTGATACTGTACCCAAGAGTCCGCAACATCTTCACGTTTCATATTGTGCAGATACATTAAAACATATCTTTGGAAACTGAAATCAAGAGAGGAACTCAGACCAAGTCTTAAAAGCAAGTTGGGCAGAATTAGCTCCCTATCAACCTAACAGAGTCCTAGCCACACCCATCATATACTTTCTTCCCCCCACTTCACCCCCGTAAATGCAGCAGAAACAGGGGCCTGATCTGGCTGAGGAGAGGAGATTATGAGATTCCCATTCCTCCCCCCAAAGCAGAAGATTTCAAATGCTTATCACAAGGAAGTCACAAATCACACATCCTGAATGAATCTATAACACATCTATCACAGCCGCTGGCACCTGCCTTACTTCCATAGATAGTTACTGTCCAGAGGACAAGCCATAAACTGCAAATTCTGTTTTCTCTGTGTACAGAGAGAGCTCTCACCAAGTCCGGGGCAATGGACTGAGAACTAGAAGTCTCCAGTCTGCATCAGTGTCCCTTATAACACTTCAAGCTTATCCACCACCTGAAATTATGTTAAACGTATTAAATAGAAACAGAGAGGAATTGTGGGGGAGGGGAAGTAAATCAGAAAATCACTGCAAATTTC
Organism: Tonatia bakeri; assembly: GCA_004024845.1. Classification (NCBI taxonomy): domain Eukaryota; kingdom Metazoa; phylum Chordata; class Mammalia; order Chiroptera; family Phyllostomidae; genus Tonatia; species Tonatia bakeri. The sequence continues at coordinate 125,518 of PVIA01000891.1, forward strand.
CAGTGGCACCTTGATTTTGGAGTTTATGACTCTACAAATCGTCTCCGCCCCTTAAGGGTCTATATAACCAGTCCCCCAAGCACATAGGTCACTGCCTTTGCCAGGCCAGCATGAGTCCCTTCACGAAGGGTAGTTTGTCACGTCCATCAAACCTGCCCTTCCCACTCGGTGAGGCATTTCAAGGAATCGCCCACTCACGGCCTGCAGTGTGTAGAGCTAGGAACCTATGATCTACTACTTTGAGTGACATGGAATAGCAGGCCACAGACGCTTCTCTTATTTATGTCATTGCTCTCATGATATTTGGACAAAAAGGAAAATGACCAGACTACCTTCTTGTCTCAGGCTTTATGGTAAATAAGCACAAGGGACTGAGCCCATCTTAAATGAAACTTGGGGACATGCAAGTTCATGTTCTGATGCTGATCTAGTTTCTGTCAATGGAACCAAGCCACTTTACCTCTTGCAGTTTTAGCCTTCACCTGAAAAATGGCCCTGGCACCACTAGCCCACCCAGAAAGTAGCAAGGAGCCAGACAGATGTTCTTGATTATAAGTTTCCAATAAAGTCATCAAGACTGCCCCTAGTCACCAGCCCACAGCCTTTACTGCAAATGTCAAATCTGCTGCTGCGACACTCCAGAAAACCCAGATCCTGTCTCTCTCCTCAACTTGGTAATATTTTACAGATAACTGCAGGCAACAGAGAGCAAGACAAAAAAAAAAAAGGAGAGAGAATACACAAATACTGAGATCACACGGGGAAAGGGATAAAAACACAAATGTGGGAAGCACTTTCTGGTTTCAGAACAAAGGGCAGTGGCAAAGGATGGTGTCCGTGAATGAAACATGTACGTGAACAGTAAAACCACTGAAAGTGAAGCAGGAGACCGCGGGAATATCTTCATTTTATATGCAGGCTACTGCTGTTGACTACAAAAAGAAATCCTTTAAAAAGGAGGAGTCTTTGGAAGCAAAAGGTAGGAAGGTCTAAACTAATTACAAGCAGGTTGGCTAACGACAGGGCACTAACGCGTGTGCACCGAGATGGAGTGTAGCCATAAAAGCTGGGCGCACACATGCAATGTATTAAGTCAGAAATGTGTGTGTCTCCAGCTTCATATCTATTAGAGGAATAAACGATTTATATGTTGCTACATTACAGCAATATAATATGTGGAATATCAGTCCTTTCTCTTCAAATTAAACCATGTTAAGTCAAATCAGAGGTGGAGTTTGGGGAGGGTGGAGATGGGTGGAGAAAAGCAGGGAGAAAAAAAGTTTTTAAAAATCTCTGCCTCAGCAAAAGTTTTCATTAAAATTTTAGACAAATGATCCCTGTGTCCTTCTCCCTTGCTGCCTGGGGCTCCATGCTATTTCTATGCAAATAACAACCTCGTGGTTTATATCTTATTATTTCCACTGGAGCTGCAGCGACATGACCTGAGACGTGTAAGGGGTGGTGGGGGGAGTTGATGAGGGTGACGAGAGAGAAAAAGAGAGAGGGGGAAACAGGAGAGAGAGATGGAGTGGGTATTCACTCAAGTGTGAAAAAATATTGTCAGGAGTGAGCATCAAGAACAAAAAAAAAATTGCAGGGATAACGTGTTTATTTCAGTCCCCCCACCTCCAATCCTCCCTCCACCCCATTTGCAAACCGGCACCTTTTAAAATTCATTGGGCATCAGGCGATCATGCACAATCCATCTGCTTTCACTTTATCATTTGCATTTCATGCCTCCTGGCTTTTGATGTGCTGATACTTTGATGCAGTCAGGAGACGCGCATTATCATTATTTCAATTTTCAAAGGGGTCAACGGGATCGGCACTTGCACACACAGATTTTTTCCCCTACAACCTCTGCGCACCCCCTCCCTTCTTATTCTTCACCCCAATGTTTAACATAAAGGATGAAGACTCAAAAAGGTGGGGGTCAAATGTTTGCAATCTTAAAGCTCGCATATACCACCTACATTTCCACTCTACAGTGTTTCAGACATACACAAAGAATTTCTCACACATGGATACTCAGGGAGGCACACAGACAGAGAAAGAGGGATCTAGAAGCCAGATACAGACACAAAGAGAATGAGAGACCAGCACTTATACAGAAAGAGATATACACTTAAGTGAACTGCACACACCCAGAGAATGGGAGACAGCGACTATTACAGAAACAAAGGTAAACAATGTGAAAAGTCACCAGTACACACAAAGACAGAACCTGCACAATGGGTCAGAGGACGCAATCTGAACATGAAGCTCCGGTACTGTTCCCTTTTTCATACCTCATAGGCAAAGGGGCAGACAGGACATTCTTAATGAATTTGCACGTAATACGGGTGTCTTCCAGCAATACGACTCTATACTTAAGAGGCAGTGACATGAAAATAGTGCGGCAGGAGGGGCAGGATTAGGTAGCCTCTGTAACTGATGGTTCCCTTCAGCTACAAATGATCCTGTCCTGGCAACGAGCACTGTTGGTAAGTTACTTGTCTTTTCCTGTGCAACCGGACCTCTCCTTTAACAAGCAGCCCTGCAGGCTAGGAAGATGGCAAATATAATGAATTTGATTGGAACAATTTAACCAGGTTTCGGGGGAAAAAAAATCCTTAAAGCTTTTTTAATAGCACAAATGCAATTCAACTAGCAAGTTTCTAGGCACACACACACACGTACACACACACACACACAACCCCCCAAAAAACCAAACCAGCAGCAACACCCCAACAAAACCTTTGCTTTTTGTAATATTCTTTGTGTATAACACAGTATCGGGGGAAAATAAAAAACTCAGTGTAACACGATACATTTCAAAAATGCGCTCTTTGTTCAGGTATGAGAACATTATGGAAACACAGGTGCCTTCTTTAAATTCCATCCTCACCGATAATGATACCGACAGTTCTCTTCAACATTTGTCGATATCTTATCCTAGGAAGGTATCTAAAAGAGCAACTTGAAAAAATCAGGACACAGCAGTTTCTCCCACTGCGATCATCTCCTTCAGTGGTGGCAGTTCACAATCTTCACTTCTAGCTACTCAAAAAAGAGAGCAGGACATCCAAGTTCACCATTTCTCTGGTGAGACAGGCAGGCCCAGAGGAGGACACAGGAACGCAGAGAACGCGCTGATCACATCAAACCATTCTCATTCCTGACATCCCCAGAAGCTAACTGGACCAATGGAAGTATCAACATTTTCTAAATGGGAGTGATAGGATAGGACACTTAATTCCTATCCTTCCACCTAGAGGTCAAGCCTTGATAAAAAATTTGTGCATGTCTAGTAAACACAATATCCAAGACAATTTAGCATGAATGTAACTCCACCAGCTCAATCACCAAACCATGTAAGAAAGAGGAAAGGGAGCTGAAATTGTAATGAGATCCAGCACTTTGTGTCAAGTACTATGTACTTTTACTTATGTTTTCTCATCTGATCTCCACAGTATCATTTAAAGGTGTAAATTATCCCCCTTTGACAGATAAAGAAAGCTGAGGAACTGAGAGGTTATATGAGTTGTACAAGGTCAGCCAGCTGGCCCCAGACTATTACATATTCCTGTGCTCTAGACAGAAAATAATTTTTCTATGCCTGCAAAGAAGTCAGAACTACATTGTCCTTTGTATGTTCAGCTATTCTTAGATAGTTTTCCCTCTTACAAGAAATAACCTCACCACACCTTTCTAACCCCTTTGGAAAAGCCCCAGTGAGCTTGGACGGAAAAGACATAAGCATTTCTTTTGAATGAAGAGAAGCCTCTATGTCATACTTCGCCTGCAACCCATCCATCTACCCATCTTCCCGTTCAGGATTTACCGAGTACTTCCTCTATGTACCAGGGACCAGTTACCTGCTCTTGTTTAGAGGTGCACTCACAAATTTCTCAAAACATTAAAACTTGATTATCCTCAACACATTCAGAGGATGTTTCAGAGACAGCTCTATGTCTGGAACTAGATCCCATGCCCCTTACTCGTAGATGAGAAAAAAGGAGGAAAGGCAGAATAGAAGCATTCAATTAATTTTCTTTCTTCTAGAAAGACACACTACAATGTAAACTCTTTGGAGCAATTTTAGATGGTTTGTACATTAACCTAGCCACAGCGCTTGAAACAGTGCCCAACACATAGTAGATATTCAAAATATTTGTCAATGGATGACAGGATAGGCAAGCCAGGTAATGGGCAGGTAGGGAAGATGGAAGGAAAGGTGAAGAGAGATCAAGGGAGGCATGGACTGAATGGCTTCCTCCCTGTCAGGATCCTGAATCAAGACTTTGCAATAACCTGCAAACAGCTTCACATACTTCTCCCAAACCCTAGAAACTTACTTTGTTGAGGGCCCCGGCTCCTGTCAGAATTAAGTGAGAATTTTCAACTTGGATGGTTCTCTGTCCCAGCCGGACAAGGTAAGCACCAATTCCAATGGCTCGGCATGTAACCTTAAAAAAAAAAAAAATTCTACACATCACATATTTATGTCCCCTCCCAAGCTGTAAAAACTAAGGCACAGATATGTAAAACCCACATTAACAGGGAAAAAAATACTGCTTTTATGAAGCCTGCTTGATTAATAACAATATAAAACAATAATAATTTCCTGATTAAAGAAGAGAAGGTACAGAACTCATTGAATGATTCAAGTATTAAGACACTTGAAAGTTCATAGCCCCTTTCCTTCCCTTACACTTCTGCCCATTTCACAGATGCTTAGCATCTATAGTAAAGGTATAAATAAAGAAAGCAACAAGAGGTAAAGAAATTCAAGCTGTTAAAACTCTGGTAGAATATTTGGAGAAATAAATTAAACTAAAGGCTAAAAGGGGGTACTACATTTATCTGGGAAATTCAATTATTTACACAATCCTATCTTCTCACGCAGAATTAAAATCAAATTGTAGATATGCAATTTTTAAAAACTGCTCTCATTTTGGACTGAATAGCAGTAATGGAGCAAAAAGAAATCCTAGCTACACAGTCAGTGCAGACAAGATTTACCAGGCTAATGGTGATGATCTCATCATAGGCCAACGAGGTTTCCCCAGCAATCATTCCAGAACCTCGAAGGTTCTCTGCTCCAAGTCCCTCTTCCTTCCCAATAATATCGGTTATCTTGTACCTATTGGATACAGACATGCCAAATTATAAAGGTTAAACACAGTAAGAACAATCTCTGAAAAGATTAATCATCATTAAAAGGCTGTTAAAAGCATACGAAAAGCATACTGGTAGCTTATATTCAAGTATAACACCAGGGTTCTATATTCTTTATTCATGTATCTTTCCTTCTTAGCTTGGTGCCTACTTTGTCTGGAGGCAGTGTCATGTAAAAGCAAGAGCACATCTGGAATTAAGTGGATAGGGTTATATCTCTGCTCTGACACATACAGCAGTGTGATTCAGAGGATAGCAGTAACTCCTATAAAATGGGGTAACAGGATCTACCCCTAAGGGTTGAGATGAGAGCTAAATTAAAGCAACAAGGAGAGGGCTGAACACGTAGCAGATACTCAGATTGTAAATGCCCTCTCCTGCTTTCTAGAACAGGTTTCTTAAAGGCGGGGTCAATATATGAGGTCCGTCCAGAACAAATCCAGCTATTGTTAATATAATGAATATGGTTTGCACAACTTCAGTGTCACCTGGCAGCCAAAGGAGAGTGGGCTGGAGTGTGCGTGTGTGAATAACAATGACTGTACTGTACTAGTCAGTGGGCAGGTAGATGCCATTCAGCACGTGTGTGTGTGCCCATCGCATTCAAAATGACTGAGCAAGTAGAGTGATGAATCTGCATTGAATTTTGCATTAAGCTTGAACATTCCTTCATGGAAATTATTCGAATGGTTCAGAAGGCCACAGCTCTGGGCAACTGGTGACTGGCAGCTTCACCACAACAATGCACCTGCTCATGCATCACGTCTTGTGAAGAGTCTTGGGTGAAACATCAAATCACTGAGGTGACTCAGCACCCCCTATAGCCCAGATTTGGTGCCCTGAAACTTCTGGCTTTTCCCAAAACTAAAATCACCTTTGAAAAGGAAGAGATTTCAGATTGTTGATGAGATTCAGGAAAATACAATGGGGTAGCTGATGGTGATTGGGAGAACTGTGTGAAGCCCCAAGGTGCTTACTTTGAAGGGGACTGAGGTGTCACTGTCCTGTGTACAATGATTCTTGTATCTTCTTCAATAAGTGTCTCTATTTTTCATATTATATGGCTAGATATCTTCTAGATAGACCTATATATCTCTCTATAATAAGAAATAGCCACTAAATTATCAATTGTAGATAAATTTTACCTAGGAATAAAAAAATCCAGAGGGGTAATAAGATTGCCAAGCCTGATTTCTAAAGTTAAAAATCCTTTCTCTTTCTAAGACAGGGATGAAAGGGAAGGTCAAAACAGTGCACTCCCATCCCTGCTCCTCTGTAAATATCAAGTGTATGCACGAGGGTTCCTGGCTATAGGCCTCTGGAGGGGCGGGTGGAATGTGTGTAGAAGTGAAATGCTGGCCAAGTTGTCCAGAAAGCATCCTGTGGATCCAGTGGGAGCCACTCATCTGTCTTCTTGGCAGGGGATTAGGAGTGATAGCTGATAATGGGAAATGGGAGATGGGGAATGCAACTAATAAAAGAAAGGAAAAATACAAAGTTGGAAGTAGAGATGGGCATATATTATTTATTGTTCCATGTGTACCCAGAAGGCTTGGCAGAGGGCATAGTTTTATAAATTGAAATAATAAATATCCCATAGTGGCTCTTAAACTACTTTTTTTTTGGCCCCCATATTTCTTTGGTCCCTTCTTTACTCTGAGCCCTCCATCAATTCCCTTTCTTTGCCCTTGCTATTGGTCTGTGGCTTTGCATCTTTGCTTCCCAGTTTCTCTTGCCTTTCTATTTTTAGCCTCTACTAAAAATTCTCCAATTCTTCCTTTGGCTCTGTATCTAGATTCTAAAGTTATATTACAGGTAAAGCTTAGCTCCCTTAAAGAGATAATTAATGAGCCATATTAAGTTGGTAGGGGGAAGGGAGAAATTAATGTGTTCTTTTTATAAGGCCCACATGCCACATAGTCACAAACTCTCATGGGCCCAATCAGCCTTCCCTGCAAAGCAGATCTTTTCCCTCCTAAGGACTGCATATTACTTCACAGGCATTGGTGATCTGTTAAATGCCATCTTCTTTCATTGTATTACATGAAAAAGAGTAAACGTTTTCCACATTCTGTGCTATGATCTGAGTTTTCTATCACTGAGGCTACCATTCTTTAAGTAGTACCAAGTTTAATGTTATTTATTATGAAAACCTTTGTATAGTGTAATAGAATTAACAAAACACATTCACAAATATCGTTTGTGATCCTTGCAACAAACCAGTGTGATAGGTAATACTATGTCCATTATTACAGGTAACGATGACAACAGCCAGGACTTCACATACATTAGTTTGCTTGATCTTCACCTTATAGATGAGGAAACCAAAGCTCAAAAAAGAAAAACACCTTGCTCTAACAAAAGCAATATACACACTCAGTAACTTTTTAAGATACCAGTAATAAAGAGAAATTCATTCAGAGTGGCAAGGAAAAATGCAAAACATTTAGGAATGAGCATGCAAAAATTGGCAAAATCCTACCAAAGCTGCACTGTGCACCAAGGCATCCTGCGGTGCCACCGTGAACTGCCAGGGGCCCCAAAGGTATTTTAAATTTTTGAGAGAAATACTGTGATCTCTGTTAAACTCCATGTGAACCATATGCTTTAGTTAGTCCAGGACTTAACATTAGATAGTGCTACATTCCTTCTGACAATGTCCTATCTTCACAAACCTACGTTTTCACAGTTCTGTGAAAAAGAAAAAAAAAGTTCTGCACAAATTCAATGCGGGACAAGAAATGAGGGTGGCTCATTCCAAGGTTTTTGAGATGTTGTGCAGATGGAAATATCCCATTAGTAAGTAACAGTAATTACTTAAGAATGGAATTAAAAATTTTTTCAATTGTGTACATTACATTTTTAAATGATTAGTAAGCGGTTAGGGCATGAATACTTATGAAGATACTTAAGAAACTGTTTGGGTCTAACTACCTAATAAACAGAAATGTCGGGTATAGCTTCTTGTCAAAAGGTGCTACGATAAAACTGCTGAGGCAGTAAGGGTGCCATGAACAAGAAAGATCGGTAACCTCTGGCACAAACTCTATGCAGAAAACTACAGAACTTTAAAAAATACACCTTAATAAATAAAAAAATACCATATTTCTTGTTGGGAAGAGTTAACATAATGAAGATGTCAGATCTTCCTAAATTAATTTAAAAACCAAATTCAATTTGAATCAAAATCATTGTGAAAATTTTTGTGAATTAAAAAAAAAATAAGCCTATCTATAAAAAGACAAAAATAGTTAATAAAACTTAGGGAAAAACTAAGAACATGATGAAATCTGCTCTAGTAGAATAGTTAATATAGTGTGGCATTAGCCTAAGAACAACAGAACGAAACACAGAATACAAAGCCTAGTAATTAAGATTACTATAAAAGTGAGGAAAGTATGAATTATTCAATAAATGATACTGGAGCAATTGATTAACATTTTGGAAAACACTTGCACATAGATTATAAAAATGTTCAACTTCATTGGTAATCACAAACACCAGTTAAAATAACAATTGTTTTTATCCTATTTTATTCACTGACAATAACTGAGGTTGGCAAGGGTAGAAAAAATTAAAGAGGGGAAACAAAGAGTATTATAAACTGCTGGGTGGAGTGCAAATCTTGAGAGGGCAATTTGAAATCACCAAGAAAATCTTTAAAATGGGCCAGAATTCCACTTTTAGAAGTTAACCCAAAGGGAACAGAGATAGTCCTAAAGTTTATATAACAGCATGCTGAACCCAGGGATATAACAGTAAAATATGGAATAGTCTGAACATTCAAATACAATATATTCATTATGATGAAATACTACTACAACCATAAAAAACATCATATTCTCAAATTATATTTTAAAAATATACTTCCTCAAAATAGTTTTTAGTGAAAAGAACAAATTAACAAAAGTCTTCCCATTATGACCTAATTATTAGGGAAAAAGTACATATATAGAAAAGACAGCAATATAATATAAAAGAATATAATATACATTAATAATTGTGTCTCTTGGCAAAACAAACGAACAAACAAAATAGAAGCAGACACACAGAAACAGAGATCAGACTGATGGCTGGCAGAGAAAATGGGGTTTGGGGGACTGGGTGAAAAAGGTGAAGAAATTAAGAACTACAAATTGATAGTCACAAAATAATCACAGGGATGTAAATCATAGGGAATGCCAGGTGTACTTGAAATACTGGGAGAATCACCTTATAAAATATATGACTGTCTAACTACTATGTTGTATACATAAAGTTAATACAAAATAATACTGAATGTCAACTGTAATTTAAAAATAAACTTAAAAAAATAAATGTGTCTCTCAGTAGGATTGTAGCTGATCTTTATTTTTAGTTATAATTGTTTACATGTTCTGACTTTTAGAAAATAAATAAATACTATAAATATAATTAAGGTCTTTCGGCTAATAAGTGGTAGAGGTCAGATACAAAACTAAGGCCTTTAGATAAGTAACAAGCAATCTTGCTCTTCACGGTCATGATCAGCAAGACAGTGAAGAAAAAAATAATCATATTCTCCTTCCTGTAAACCACGGCCAAATGATTCTGATACATATATACCTACCTGGATTCTCCTTCATCCTCCACGTGTTCACAATAGACAGAGTTGAGAGCACTGACTCTCTTATAATCTTGAGGGGTCAGGTATAAATATTTGAATCCCTGTGAAGCACAAATAGTTTTTAACTCATTATTTGCCATTGTCACATAACCAGAAGATACAGCAGAGCACGCATAATGCAGCTTGTTTCAAAGCTAGCTTTAAACTGCCATGTCGCTTTTTGGAGTTGCTGTCTAACAGAATATAGCATAGACAGTTCTCCTCTGAAGGATGGAAGTGCCTATTTCTCCAGTCACTGCCTGTCTGTCCTTGAAACAAGATGTCCTGCAGCTGCGCTGCCAAGTCTATTCCATTTATTTCATTTTCACCAGGGTTAAAAGGTCATTTTCTGATTTTTAGTGAGATATATTAAAGATATCAACACAAAATTAAAGAATTCAGTGAATTACTATGTTTCATTCTCTCAAGTCCATAGTATCATAAAAATATATATGGGTATAGAATAATTAAAAGGATCACAATACTAGGATATTCAATATTAAAATCAGAAGTCAATGCAATGCTAATAATCAGTGACCACTAAACTCCCGCCTTATGCTTTTTTAAATAAACAACTCATAATTCCTATTTACATTTAAAAAATTATACTGACGCTTCAGAATTGATTTATTTTTATACATACAAATACACACTCGCATACAAAGTAGAGTTATATGACAAGTGTGTTTAACTTAAGTGAATTAGTCACTCAGCCAAAAAATATGTAAACAGAGAAAAACATTTTAAATATTCTGAGAAATTATGCCCACCATTTAACTCAATTAATTAGAAGCTACATTTAGGCAGACACAGTGAGCACAATATGGAAGGGACATGAATCTGCCATTGATTTCGCATGACTTATGACGAGAACACCTGTGGCACTGAGTGTCATTAGTATGTCAGTCACATATTTACTGAGTATCTATTATGTGCAAGGTACTGTTCTAGGCACTGGAAAAACAGGGACAAAACAGATCATTTTTGGCTGTATGGAATTTATCTTCTAGTGAGAGAGAACATATACAAAATAATTAAAACAGAATGCTAATGGGAATAATATTTAAGAAAAAAATAAAATAGAGAATCACCAAGAAAGGCTTCATTGAAAGTGTGGTTTGAGCAAAGACCTGAAGAACTGAGGAACACATGAAGATACTGGGGGGTGAGGGGACGCACTCTGGGCAGTAGGAGCCACAAATGCAGAAGTGCTGAGGCGTGAGTGTGCCTGGCACATTCAGAGTAGAGCCAGAGCATGGAGTGAGGCGAGCTGCAGCAAGGAATGAGGGCAGGGTAGTAGTGGAAGGTCAATCTATGTAGGGCCTTGTAAGTAACTACACGGCTTCTGGCTTTTACTTGTGTGAGTTGGGAAGCCACTAAACTGTTTTAATCAGAAGGAAGTTCTGAGCCATGATCTGATTTATATTTTAATTGGATCATTCCACTTTCTGTTGAGAGTAGACTAGGTAGGTGGGTAGCCAAGGCCAGAAACAGGGAGGTCAATTAAGAAACTACTGCAATAATGCAGGTACGAGATGAGTGATTTGGATTACCACTGGAAGTGGTTAGAAGTGGGTGGATTCTGGATAAAGTTTGAAGGCCAGGATGCAAACATGATTTATTGACAGAGTAAATGTAGGATGTGAGAGAAACAGAGAAGTCAAGGAAAACCCCAAGGCCTTTTACTTAAATGGAAGAACCGAGGTACCATTTACTGAGACTGCGGGAAGAACAAATTCACAGAAGATTAGAAGCTACATTTAGGCAGACGTGCAGGTAGAGATGTTGAATATGGATATATGAATCTGAAGATCAGGTATAGGGCATAAATTTGGGAGCTTATCATTTTATAGATGGCATTTAAAGCTTTAAGACTGGATGAGGTCACCAAGGGAAGGCAAACACATTAAAGAGAAGAGGTCCAGGGATGGCACCCTGAAACACCCTCTTTCCTTCTACCCCATCTTGTACATACAGGCTATCCTGCCAACACGCCAGGTGAGAGGGCTCTGGGCCCTGGTGGGTTGAGACTGGAGAGCCTAGGACTTCTTGATCTTGCCACAGCCTCTGTGGCCCAACACCTGTCTCCATTTTATTTATTTATTTATTTTTGTAATTTAAAAACTGGGATAAACTTGAACAACAATTAAAATAAAACAAAATTTAAAAAAAGAAAAAAATTGGGATAAAATTCATATAACATAAAATTAGCCATTTTGAAGTGTACAATTAGTAGTTTGTTGTGCAACAATCACCACTACGTAACTCCAGGATATTCCCATCAATGCCCCCCTGCCCCCGCCGCAAAAAAACCCAGTACCTATTAGTGGTCACCAACCATTTCCATGCACTTTTAAAATGAATTTTACTGAAGTATATAATTTACATGCAATACAATTAATCAGTTTTAAGTGTTGTAGTTTGATGAGTTCTGACAAATGTATATACTTGTATAGTCACCACCACAATTAAAATACAGAATATTTCCATCATTCCCTGAAACACTCTTATATTTAAAGATGGGAAAGGCAGCAAAGAAAACAGAAAGTATAGGTAGGAGGGTAAAAGGAAGACTCTGGTGTTCTGGAGGCCAAGAGAAGAAAGTGTTTCAGGAATGAAAGAGTGATCAACTGCATCAAATGATGCTAAGAAACCAAATAACTAAGCTGAAGATTGAGATCCACAACAAATTCAACATTGTGGAATCAGTGGTGACCCTGACAAAAGCGGCTGCACTGGAAGGGTGAGGGTGCAAGCTTAAAGGAAGTGTGTCCTGGGGAAATGAAGGAAGAGTATCTAGAGATAGCAAGAAGAGACAGCTCTTTTAAGAAATTTCGCTGCAAAGGGAAGGACAAAATAGGGTGGGTTAGTCACTGAAGGGGTAAGTATCTGTATGCTAAAGGGACAGATCCAGTAGAGAGGGGGAAAGTGATGGTACAAGAAAGGCGGGGCGGGGGAGTGTTTACTAATCTACATCTTTAAGTTGGGAAGAAGGGAAAGGATCAGTGAACAAGAGACTGGCCTTACATAGGAGCAGGGAGGGACACTTCACCCAGAGTACAGGAGAGACTGGACAGTAAGGGCACAGATGCAGGTATGTGGGAGCTCAGGGAAGCTCTCTTCTAATTGCTTCTGTTTTCTCAGTAAATTAGCAAGGTCATCAGTGCAGAGTGAGGATGGGAGAAGACTGTGTTAGAGGTTTGAGGAGAGAAAAGAAGATGCAAAAGTATCATTCAAAAGTTGGTAAGCTTGAATTTAAAGTAAGGCCAGTCAATAGCACTTTGTGCTTTTCTCTATCAATGTTCAGCCACATAGGTTCAGGTTTGGGAGCACATGGAGAGAGCTGGATTTAAACAAGGTCTTTATAAAGGCACAGAGTAAGCAGAATGAAGAGAGAAGCAAAAAAGTTGAGGGTGTAGGAAAGGTGGTAACTATAAAGTCATAAAATGATTAACCTTGGAATTTAAGCTGGATAATAATAAAACAAAGATGTAAGGAGGGAGTGAATCAGAGCAGGAAAGTAGCAGGATTAAGAGTTGCAGATCCTGGTGCGTTCAAGGGACTGTTGGACTTGGGGTACTGAGGAGAGTGAGCTGAAAAGACAGGATAGAGGAGCGGCAAAGAAAGGGATGCTTGAACTTGACATTATGCAGAATGAGAGGCTGAGCTGGGATGGAGGATGGGACCATTAGAGGAGAAAAAGTAAGATCATGGGATGGATCATCTATGTAGACATAGTAATCACAAAGAATTACAACCGGACTAGTGGTACTGCAGAGATAACAATGTGCTAGCAACTAAAAGATGAAAAGAATGAGAGGGAGTGACTAAAGGCTAAGGAACACTACAATAAGGAGCAGCGCTAATACGGTACATTGTGATGACGTGGGATTCGAAGACGGAGGTTTTCAGAGAGAAGAGGAGGGAAAGGGTGCGGAAGTAGCAGTGAGGCACAAGGAAGACACTCTTCCCCCCCCAGGCTCAGTGATACAAGGAGAAGAGAAACCAGTCACTTCTTGGGAAGGCAGTGCCTTTAAAGGATAGGCAGGCTTCGAGCAAAATAAGAGGGCTGGAGTACGGTCAGAGAGGAGGCTAAGGATATAAGGGATTTTGCTGCTGACAGACTGTAAGTCCCAGAAGCCACAGTGGAATAGTTTAAAGATACATATTTTTGGCTTAGTATGTCTCATGCTAAATGCATACCTACTATTTCACCTAATGTTCAACCAAAAAAATCATCAATCTATTTTCAGAGGTAGAGGAAAATTCAGGTGAACGTAATGAGAGACAATTTGTTTCCAACATGGTTCACCAAAAATACTGACTTTTGAACTTAAACCTCTACCTCTCCCCATTTCTCTACACATGTACACACACACATATGCATATCCATACAGTGTCTTGAAGTATTAAGTTTTCCTAATCTGTACCTTGTAAGGATCCTCAGGATCTACCCAGGCCACATGAAACATATGACGAATTTCCTCTGCCAGTCCAATTCTTGCTCCACTGTTGGCTGCTACATAGATGCGTGGGATTCCCTCTGCCCTGGCAAGCTCAGAAGCTCTGAGAAACAGCAAATCCTCCTGAGGCCCGAAGGACCCAATTCGGTATGTGATGTCATTGCCAATAACAATGATATCTCGACCTTCTGGATATTCAGGACTTTTAAGGGTCATTTTCCAAGCTACCATGCCAATCTGCAAAAGTAGAAACAAACAAACAAACAAATAAATACAAGTTTCTTACATGCAGATTTTTTTCCCCCTGCAGGTTCCTTAAAGGTATCAGACACTGCCCTCAGGTGAAGATACGCACTTGCACTGCTCAGGAGCCAAGCTCCCTGTGGGTAACTAGAACAAACATTCTAACACACTTCTCTAGATTGTGTTGAGAACAGCTGATTTACTGTGCATTTCAGTTATATCAACTCCATCTTTGGGCTTGCTCAAAGAAGGTGAAAAAAAACCCCAAAAACCCCAAAACAAAAGCCTAAACGTACTCAGAATACCTGTGGAAGAATGCTATGGAACTGGGATTTAAATCCAGAATCCTGAACTAACCACCCTGTCTACTAAGTAGTTCATTTTTTTGAGATTCTTTCCAAGAAACCTTCAACATGCAAGAGGAGAGCAGGAGAGAATCGCCCTTCATGGACTGTGTAACTTTTGTGATTCTGCATCCTTTTACTGTCCTCTAGCATTGATAGGAATAACAGCAATATTCTTTACTGGCTTGCTTCAGGTATCTCACATTTCTGCAAGAATTTACTATAGCTCAACATCGCATCCTTGTGAGTATCTCTTGTCACTTTCTCCCAGAACCAGAAAACCAAAGGATGCAAGGAGCTAATCTCTTGCTGCACTGTGACATATGTAAACCTCTGCTTTCTGTTTAGCAGCATCTGACCAGTCACACAAATAAATGATATTGACTTAAAAGGCAGAGGTGACATGTCTCTTCCCAAACCTCATAGCCCTCTCCTTTTAATCTGTTTCTATATGAGAACTAGTCAATCCTACTACTTGTTTATTCACTAGTTCTATTTTTTTCAGTTCATTCACACTCCAGTTATAGCTGCGGTTTTTCATGTCTGCCTGTCTGTTTTCCTATACCTGAATAAGTAATGTTTCCATTCCCCACCCCCCACCCTGTTTCTTTCTGTCTTCTCTCCCTTCCCACCCCCAGTACTTGCCCCCAAACACAAAGCCCACCAGATGATCGTTCCTGGTCCTGCCTAATGGAGCACAGCCACATCTGCAGCCTTGGTCCCTCATCCCCAGGCTGCTGCATATCACCTCATTGGGGAGCCGGCCATCAAGAAGGGCCATTAACAGATGTAAATAGCAGCATCCCTGGAAAACCACATGCATCACCCAGACTCAACCGGGCCAGTGATCATAAGCTCTGAGTACACATTCCTCAATCCAATTGCACATCCACTGTAATCAGGCTGGTTGAAGCTTTTCACACAGCTATTTGTGATTCTCAGCATTAAGAAATATATATATGAAGTACCCACAGATAAATATAAGCTATTTAATATATTATACCATTGGCAAAATACAAATCAAATGGATGTAATACACAGAAAAATCCAATCATCTTCTGAGATCAGATATTACGCTATCTGCTCATTAAAGACAGAGAAAGGAAGGAGAAACACATCATCCAAAAAAAAAAAAGGCAAGCAAATATCAGGATAATTTTAGTCATGATTTTAAGAAGCTGGTTAATATTATGTAACGCCTGTGTGGGGAGAAACATTTCACCTGCCTGCTCACCCGGCCCTCTGGCCCGACATCTCCTTTGTTTTTCAGGAAGGAAAAGCTATTTCCTCTAAACGCATTTGTAGTTAGAAAGACGGTGTTTTACACCAAATTTTATGATATATTAACTTTAGCCACCTAGGCCAGAAGCAGCTTAGATGCAAGCTCTGAAGAATTTACTTCAGCATTTGCATGCTAATGCAAACATTGTGTCTATGTGGCACTGGGCAGGCAAATAATACTCTTATCTTTTGTTATTACCTGGGGACTCTAACTGTGTCACTTGGGCAGTCAGTTCAGCAATTGGCCAAGTCATTATGTTTGCAATATTGACTTCTAATTAGGTGTCAACACAGCAGCACCAAGAACACACGAGTCTTTATCAATGTTCTTTCCAAAGTGTATTCCTCATCGATCACCCCCTCCCCCTTTAAAAATGTACCATCACAGAATGCAGCATGCTCGCCCAGTCTTAGGATAGCAAGATTCCTTATTAGAAGAGATTAAGTTTCGAGTAAGCATAATGAACAAACAAACATCTAAGAAAGTATCTATTGCTCAATTTACATTAAAATTTAGATTTTAACTCAAATCAGATGACAGGCTGTGTAATGGTGGACATGGGCTTTGAGATCAAACTTGCATCCACATCCAGGCCCTCTCACTTATTAACTGGGTGACTTGTGAAAATAACTTTACTGCACTTCAGTGTCCCCATATATCAACTTAATAATACCTATGGCTTTGATGTACAAACTCTTAGAAGCAGCAATCTGTTATACTAACTTTAACATACAAAGTTTTGCCCCTTTCTCTCCTCTCAAATGGAATGGGTATCTAAATCTACCCATTCGAAAAAGGTTCATTCAAATTCTATTTCCTCAGTAAAGCTTCCCCTAGCCTAAAGTGACCCCTTTCTTCTCTGATCGCCTACTAAGACCTTCGTGTAAAGAATTTATTTGATAATTAATCATATACTGCCTAGGACTGCTTTTACATTGCCAGCTTGAACCATTATATCATCTCCTCCAGTGCTGAGCAGACTCCCTACACGTAGTATGGGAGCAATAAATATTTGCTCATTCCATAGTCATTTCATTTTTAAAATGATACTTGGAAAACAGTCAACATCAAGGGCTTAGAATATTGTCCATGACTTATCTCTAGGGATCATGGAATAACAGTCCTAAACATCAATCACCTACCAGTATTTATTTTTTTTAGTATCAAGAATAGCTACCATTAATTGAACACGTATTACATGTTGACAAATACTGGTAGTAGTTAAAAGTTTAATCTGGGAGTGTCGGCCTGTCTTGGTTCAAATCTCAGCTTTATACAACTATATAACCTTAGACCAGTCACTTAACCTCGTACAGTCACAATTATTTCAATTATAAAATGGTGATAACAGTATCTTTCTAGAGGGAATGTTGTGACAAACACCAGCCACATCAGATGTGTACAGAGACTGGCTTATAAAAGTCCTCTAACAACAGCTGTTTTTATTCATTGAAAAGCAGCTGTTGCTATTGCCACGAGAAAACCAAGGCACAGAAAAATTAATTTGCTCTTATAGCTACTATGAATTATTTATTTTTTAAAATAAGGTTTGCATGAATTCCTTTTCTGGAGAAATTAAGGAAGCGTGATCCAGACTAGTGCTACTGCACTTAGCTGAAACATTGTAAAAGATAAATATGAATTATAATACACACATAAACGTCACTGACACCTAAATGCACAATATGGTTCCTAGATTGGATCCCGGAACAGAGCAAGGACATTAGTAGAAAAACCTGGTGAAATCCAGAACAAAGTGTATTTCATTTAATAGTATTATACCAATGTTAATTTCTTAGTTTTTATAATTATACTATGGTTATATAAAATGTTAACATTAGGAGATGTTGGGTGAAGGGTATGTGGCAACCCTCTGTACTATCCTTGTAACTTTTCTGCAAATCAAAATATTTGAAGACAAAGTTAAAAGAATAAATATCACATTAAAAACATTTTTGAAGGGAACGAAATTGGCTACTGAGGTCATTGCTAGTGTTCTGGAGGCCTTATAAGATAATGGCTATGAAGACTACAAATAGCATTTTAAAATACCCACGAAGTAAATGTGAAGAAGTGGCAAAACGAAACTACATGTGTACCCTAGTAACCAAATAATGGTTACGGGCACAGACTCAGGAGCCAGATTTGGAGACTCTAAGTCTAATAGAATCTGACTCTGACAGAATAGAGATTCAGTTAGTTTTCTAGACACATAACCTTAGGTAAGTTACTAACCTCTGTGCACCTCAGTTTCCTCATCAGTAAAATGGGGTAATAATAACCTACTCTATTAAGTTGGTGAGGATTAAATACATGGTAAACCTTAGAATAGTACCTGGTACACAGTAAATGCATGGTAAGTATTACAACACTCTAACAAAAAGCATGTTAGGAGGAAAAAACAGAAATAAAGAACATAGCAAAATGAGATAATAGTTATCTTAGAATGATGGGATTCTGTGTTTTTTTCCCATTCTCCAAATTTTCTTCAGTATGTATGTACCACATTGATAACTTAGACATTTTATAAAGTAAAAAAGTAACTGAGATAGGAGTACCAAGTACCTTTTTATTGGGTAACAGGTACATGGGAGCTTCTGTTCTTACCTCTAGTGCACATTTGAACACTTCCATAATTAAAGAAGAATCTCAACAGCCTAATAGATTTTTTGTATTTTACAAGAACTGAGTCTAACTTTTAGTCATACAACAGGTCCTGTTTTATAATGTTAGAGAGATTTAAACATATGAAAATTAAAGATCAGGACTCACCTCAAGGGAGAAGAATATCGGGAACTGTCTTAGTTTGTTGGGGGCTATCATTTCATTTTTTTAAAAAAAGAAATGCTCTGCACTGATGTGGTAGAATGTAAACATATGTATATATAGGTTTATACAATATTAATATCTCTACCTGAGAAGTAACTGCTTCAGTGTTTTTCTGGTCTGATGGTTAAATACATATTTATACTTTTAAAGTCAATATTTGTACAATAGACAAGAACAGTGCCTATCAGCTAAATACATATTTAGGACTGTACCACATGTATTACAAACATGTACTAAAATCGAAAGCTTATATTTATACAGAGCCTTTCATCTTGAAGGGGGCTAAAGAGCTTTACAAACATATGTACACAACAGGACGTCTGCTCTGATAGGCAGACAAGGTATCAGCTCACCCACTCCCCTACTCCTTCCCGCAGACCAGGGCAGGGACACATGGTGCCAACAGCTGCAGGTCTGCAATGGCTGCGAAGGCGTGTGACACAGCCACCCGCGCAGCTAGGCGCCACCACTGACAGAGGGCTTCAGCAGGAGAGGAGCGACTGCTCTCCTCAAGTGCAGAAGCACCACGGCCGTCCAAATTTGTGTTTTTAAATTATTCTCTACCAAACTCAACTAATCACTTGACAAAATTGAATTTGATAATGAAAATGGCTTCTGAATGCAAAATACTTTCTGTCTGATGATGAGAACTAGGTTGAAAAACGCCTCCTCCTGCCCTTGTTAGATTTAGAGGGAAAAAAAAAGGGTCACAACATTCAGGAAAAATGGTTCAAAATACTCTATCTAAGAATAGCTTTGTCTCAGCGGATTGGGTCATTACTTCAAGACAGTCATTACCCCCCCCCCATTAATTAGGACACTAAGTTTTTCAGTCAAATTACTTTATATAGATGGGCCTATCTATATTTTACACACAACAGAGATATGCTACTGAAAATTCTGCAATCATTATAAAAGCATATACAAAGTGCGACAATGTGGTTAGGAATATGACATTCACTGATTTCACCTAAGCCCAAGTTGTTTTGTATATTAACAAAAATAATAACGAAAGGAAATGCCATCACCGAATCCCCTTGTTTCGGCTTCTCTCTCCCCCGCGTGTTTTTACGCAGGTGAAACCTAGTGAAAAGGCCACTCCAAAACTAAAGGATAAGGCAGCAACAAAACAGCCACATGTAGCCAAAAAGGGGCTTGTGAGGGTGAGTGGGTGGATGGTGTACAATGGGCTTCAGACTCCGGCTTTTGGTTCTTTCAGCCACCGGTTTCTCTCCCTGACCACTGAGGCACTGACTAACCAAGTGGTTCTGGGCACTTACTGCCAATCAGGTTTTCATTGATATGGTCATAAATCATTGGCAAAACATTTCAGATGATTTTTTATAAGAGAATGTTCCAATTAGCAGGTTTCCTAGGCTTCAGGTTATCAACCTAAGCTAATTAACATAAAGCAAAAAAGGGAAGAGGACCGGAAGAGTTACTGTGAATAAGCTAAGGATAAACAGAAATAATGATCTGTTTTCCTTATACGAGTTCTAAGGAAGAACATATTTCTCCGGCCACAGTCTGATTCTGGAATAAACACGTGCCACTTGAGGGAGGAGGGAATGGGGAGGAGAAAGCGAACAGAAGACAACAGTCTTATTTAACTGTTTTCATGTGGGTAAAATGATTTGTGCTGCAGTATTTCCATAAGAAGTGGGACCATTATTTTCCTGTAGGAACACATTTGGTTTGAAAAGTATCACTGGACAAGACGTGAAAATCAAACCGAATGAATTATTCACAACCTCCGATCAGAGGTGATCATTATTTCTGATGCTCCAAACAGTGATTAGGATTCTGCCCTGAGATGTCATTTTCTCGCTGAGTAACACCAGCAATACAGAAAGACATTATCTATCTATCCATATATATATTTTTTTCTCCTGGGAGGACCTTGGTTTAATGTTACTATAACAGATACTGAAAACATGATAATATTAACATTTATTCTGATGGTGCCCATAAATGCCATTAGTCTGACATCAAGTGTCAACACTAATTATGACCCAAAGTTAACACCAAAATTGACATCAACATTAATTGTACTATCAATGTGAACAGAATGTGCAAATGCACACACACACGCATGGATGCACACACATACACACATTTTCCAAAGCTGCTGCTACTACAAAATAAAACAATATTAAGCTCAATAAAGAAATGTGAAGAGAAAGCTAAGGGCCCAAACAAGACAGGATTTTGTTTTTAAGGATATAAGAAGCATCCATCAACTTTAGCTATGCTGTGGGAAGCAGAAAGGAAATATCTTTGCCACGGTTGTCTTTCTTATATCTATCTCATTTTGAGTTCAGCTGTAATAATATAAAGGTTAGACTGTGGCTGAGATGTTGCAACTTTATTTTCCATGCTAAAAGTCTAAAAGTTGAGTTTTCCCGGCAAGGCCTCCGGTAGCTATTGTTCTACTGTTGCTATTGCCAGGAAGACAACTATCCTGCAAGGGGGCAGCAACACAAAGACTCCTCGAATGTTAGGGCTGAATCGGACCTAAGCGTCATATGCATCATAAAGGAGACAAAAGTAAGACCCAGAGAGAAGGAATCTGAACTTGAGTTCCCTTACAGACTATATTTTATTAACTATAATAAAATGTTATTCCCCCTCCTTTGTATCTTGTATGGAATATTAAGTCATCACTTTAATTAGATCCTATCCAAAAAATTACAATTTGAACTCATGTTAGAATCTCATGGAAAGAACATACTTGATGACATATTAGGAAATACTGTGCAGGTGTTAAAAACGTGTATTTTTAAACCATACGGCAATGGAATATTTGACTTAATCTGTGCTATTGAGAAAAACCATGCTGAAAAAATGCAATGTCTTTCCACATTGTATTATCTGCTGGAGATCATGTTCCATTTCCTAGTTTGTATGATCACATAAAAGAGCTGAAAACAATTTTCTTAACAGCTGAAAAAAACCTTTTTCCATGCTTGGAAAATTCAAAAATGGCTGACCAAACTTACCTCAACCCTTCTAAAAGCTGATAAAGGGTAAGAAGAAATACCATATTTAGAGCAAAAAAATTTTATCTCAGAGATTACTCTTAGAAATGTTACCAAAGATTAGAAACAATACTTTTGAACAGGGGAATTATTTCTCTCTATAATATTTACATACATGAAGCCACACTAATTTTATACATGTGCACACAATGCTTTAATAAACATACCAATTTTTTTTAAGAAAACATGCAATGGAACACATGTGAGTAAGTTGTATTTGAGAAATGGGGCACAGGATGAATTGGTTGATACGGCAATTAACCAAGCGGCCTACTACAATTCCAGAAGCCTTGTCCATTAATCACGTAAACGAATGCTGGATTCTGATACTCCACACCACGTCTCACCCTCTGGTGTTATCTGTTGCTATCCTGGGTTCACTGCTGCCTCTACATAGCTGTGTCAAGTTTCTTGACATAGGGTACCGTATCACATCCTTTTTTAGCAAAATCTTAAAATTTACGATGTATAAAAATGCTGACAAGTACATTCTTTTGTTTAAAATGAATGTCCAGGGCTTACTTCGGAAAGGAACTGGGGAGTCCTCCACAAGTGCTGCGTTCGTTGGCCAGTGGATACATTAGGGTTTTCAAAGCCAGTCAAGCTGCTTACTGGGCCTTGGCTTCCTACTAATGAAATGAGTCAGACTCAACTAATCAACCCGATGAGAAATCTCCAACACCAGTTACAGTCATTCAGGAGAAAATCTAAGAAAAGTATATGCATCCCAAAAGAAGAGTGTTAGAAATTCATTAAAATAACTCCATAGCAGGAAGAGCTACGTTTCAAGATTAGCCTTAACATTTTTCTAATGAGGCACTCAACTTTGGTTATGAGAATCGTTTTAGACAAAGAGGAACGTTTTAGACATAGTCAAACATGCTTACTTAGAATGAGGATAACAGAAGAAAAGCATGTAATTTTAAATGAAACTATTGTACCACGTATTCCATAAGAAATTCCTATCTTACTAGGCCTAAGAGGATTCAAAATTGGTTTTTTGAAACCCTTGACAAAAAATAAGGCAAGCATAAATTATGAATGTTTCCATGTAATCAGTGGTTTGTGATACTTTCTGTTGAGGATCTCAAAGCACTTACATTCTCCCGTCTTCAGGGATAGATTGGGGGCAAGGACCATTAGCCTCTTTTGATAACTTGAACAATCAGTGCACACACCATGGTCCTGTTTCTCAGATCTGTTTTTATCAGGTCTATTTCAGAGCTCACCTTCTGCACACTACAATACAAATGTGCCTCTTTCCCAACATGTATCTAAAACACTGACATGGACTCAATTTCCACACTCAGCATGAAAAAGGTAGACTGATTTCAAAAGAATGAAACAAAAGCACAGTAAAATACACCCAAATTAGCTTCACATTCATGGAGCTATTCTGAGGGTAAATCAAGTAAAACAATACACCAAAGTCTAATGTTAAACTAGAAATATTTTCTGTGTGCATGAGAAACAGTCAACACTTTCCTTATTCAAGTTCACACACTTATACACACTTTCTGCAGTCAGAGTTTCAAAATATGATGGGTTCTACTGGAATCTGAATCCATGATAACTCAAGCAATTCCTTTGAGAGCATGGAAAATGTCAACCAAGTGAATTAAGACAAAGGGTTATGGTGGTTTTCTAAAATAAGAGGTCCTCTGGGTTAAGAAGTCCAGCCTAGAACTGTCAAAATGAATCTACTAATTAATTTCTTCCAATTTTTAGGTTTATATAAACTTACCAAACTTCCTTTCCCTACCTAACTCCTAATATTTTTTTGTCTTTATACTCAAATTAGAGATTTTCAAAGGATTATGGCAATACATTAAGGAAAAGTGTCAAAATGGCAAGATTTGTTTAAGCTAGTCAGAAAAGGTAGGGGTATTTGTCATACTGCTTTTCATATTTTTCTGTAAGTCTGAAATATTTACAATAAATATTAAAGAGATACTTAAGCCTTGGCAGACTGGACATCAGCACATTGCCAACAATTAAAATATGGACAAGGCTGAGCAGTCCTAGACTTCCTATCCCAAACATTTCACCCCCGAGAACATAAAGCAGAACTAAAACCAAGAAACCGGCTGTGATGGCAGCTAGTCTTTAATTGATATCACCTTTTTCCTTGATCATCCTCTAAGAAACTGTTTCCTATAAAAATGTGTATAGCCATTATGTAAAGTTCAACAGATTTCCACCCCAAAGAGTTAAAAATGCAAATGCATACTGTAGGAACACTAGGCAAAGCCTACCAATCCATCTGAAAAAGGGGGGAAGGATAATGCTGGATTTGCCTCACCCAATAGGGCAAATCAAGAGGCTCGTCTGAATGCTAAGCTGCTGAGAAGGAAAAACCCTGACACCTAGTGCCCATCGGAAAAAATGAAGCCTTGGAGCCACGATAATTCTTAATTTTGTGTGTGCAAGTGATCATTAAATTGCATTCAATTTGGAGTATACCTATCTCCCTGCAAAATGTTAAGGGAAAAATTTAACACCATGCAACAATTCCAGTCTCTAATTACCAAACCTTTTCGGAGCACACATCCTGTACCTAATAGTTATAACTGCTTCTAAACACAGCATCTCCTCATCACATCTCAGCTTTTCATTACAATAGGGGTGATGAGAGGCAATGGGATGGGTTCTATTAAAAAGGCCATGTGCTGAAATAATAAGGAAAGCAGGGTCCTAATTTCTATCCTCACTAAAAAAATTACTATAAAACGTACATCTCTATGACATCTTTCATCATTGCCTGATCTAGAGATTCATGATCTAGTTCACAAAACTGCTAAAGGAAATATAACAAAAGAATGCTAATAACATTTCAGAACAAATAACATAGTCTCAAGAAGGCTAGTGTTTTCTTTGTCCTACCAGGCAAAGTTAAGTTGCATTGTCAAGTCGGTTACAGCCCTTGGCTTGATCTTAGCCTGACTGAGCCTTTTGATAACAGGATTTAGTGCGAAAAGCAGCTGCATTGGATTGTGAACTGTTACTCAAAATGTTCCCACCTGCAATTACAGCTTCCACCAAATGATCAAAACAGGTTAGCAAACTGGCAGGAAAATGAAAACAATTCCTCCAAAATTGAGATGTGGTAAGAGTGGAACTGCTGGTTAGCCGCATCTCCTCTGTATCCAGGCTCAGCAGCACAGTCACTAGCTGTGTATTTATTTACATACAGTGACCGTCACTGTAGCATCGTGAAATCAGCTAGAAATGAAATCAGTTTAGTCTATGCTGCAGTCATATTTTCCTCAATTTTCATCTTTACTTGAAACTATTAAAAATATTCCTGAATAACTCGTCTCTGGAGCTATTTGCAAGTAACGTAGTTCACAGCTTTGGTCTACATCTCTTTTATTCCTACTCTAAATTCATACTAAACGCAATGCCATTTAAATCTGACAATGAGAAAAATGTGTTCTCCTACACCTTTCATCATGCATAAGGTTACATCTTTCTTGATGGCAAAGGGACAACTAGGAAAATAGAAAGGAGAAAGTAGCTAACACGACATCAGAAAAGCTCTGTTTCTCCTGCTTTTAACATGGGCACAATGTTCAAAATGCAGGTCACATCTCTGCTGAAACAGCCAATATTCTTCCTCAAATGGCACACAAGTTACCTAAAACTAAATGGAACTGAATTGTTCCAAGTCCTGTACCCATCACCATTTTACCTATTTACTGTCCTGGAAATAAAAAATAAGGAAGAAAGACTGGCCACCCATATGGCCAATGGTCTGATAAGTGCAGGTTTGCTGCCTCTGATTACGGGGAGAAGCATCTCAATTCATGGGGAAACTGCAGGAATCTCTTGTTTTCCCTTTTTTTCCTTACAGCCATGTGTTAGCTTTTAAACCCAGGAACTCCAATCCTTCAAGGTAATGCAATATCACCCAAAATGATGACCTGGTAGAGCCATCACCTTTGGAGAACACCACATTATAATGATTTAATGCCCATGTAGCATCAATGCATTTACATTGAGCCTTGGCTCTCAGAATATTAACAGGTCAATTTTTTATTCCTTGTTTAATAAAACTATTTCTCAAGGCCCTGTTCAGATGCCCATCCTCCTTGGGACAGGACAGATTTGCACTGCGTCTCATCAGCATGAGCTCTTTCCTTTCCCTCACATCGTTCTTGGGGTGATACGTAGAGTGCCAGGCTCGTGACAAACTTGTCTCTTTGGCCAAAGAAAATTAAACCGTATAGCTGAAAGTCAACTTCCCCGGATAAAGCCGGGCTCAGCATGAGGAAATACATCGTACTGACACCGTGCTGTCTCCCAGGCATAGCTGTCCCTCACAGTTTTGACTGCTGAAACCCCATCTTTAGATTGGCCAGTCTCTCAGTGGACATGCTCCATTGTATGTTCAAGCTATTGGTAACAGAGTTTGATACTAATACTCTAACCTCACTCCTGCTGTGCAGTGTCCTATAATCTAGCTCCGGCCACTGACTGACTTCACTGGCCATCGCGGGCATCAGTCAGTAACTGTTCACAAAAGAACACAGGTCTCAGTTCTCTTGAGCTCAAAGACTCAGAAATAGCAAACTAACACTCAGCTTCAAATCCAATCATTTGAAGAAAAGGAAAAGAGAGAACAAAGAAAATAGGCAACTAAGGAGGGAAAAGAATAGAAGAAAGCGAGAACTGACAAAAAGCAAAAATAATTTTAATACTGTTAGATTTCTGGATTTCAAGATTATTAAAGCACTAGGAAAAGGGAAACGTGGTTCCTAAACTGACTCTACTACTTCTGGCTATATATAACACATCTCTTTCCCATCCAGGTTTGGTGGGTCTTAAAGGGGTTAAAAAAAACCTTTAATTTTTTTTATTCGTGTGTGTGTGTGTGTGTGTGTGGTCTTGGGTCCAGAGTCCCGTATAATAAGACTATTTGTATTCATACTGGCAGAGTAAACACTACATGTTCATGCCCAGGCAGCTCTGTGCTTGTAATTTCAGCAAGAACAGAGCTCCGTCCCTCTGGGACTTCACTATTCCCCCAGTCTCCATTCGCTCAAACACAGAATGAGAGCGGAGAGAAAGCAGGAGAGAAAGATCATGGCAAGAGGTTTCACACAGCACTGCAGCTAGCTTCCACGTGGCCAAAAATCTCATTTTGTGTTTTAATTACATTAGTTAAAACCGTTTTCTCTCAGCTCCATGTTCACAAGGGTGCCTTCTGTTCCTGAAGACTACACTGTTCAATGAAATCAGAATCTAAGTCTAGCACAACGAAGCTTTTCTTTGCTGTTGAGGGGCTCACTAAGTACATGCTACACACAGTGGCACAAACCTCTGCTTCAACTTTGTGTGCTAATGAGTACAGACCTACTCTTGTCAACATTCTATGCATCCTTCTTCACTAGCCTCTTGCCTTTGCTTTTTGTCAAGGTGTTAGATTAGAAGAACTCCTCCAAGTCTGATACTTTCCACCTGGTCCATGACTGCATCCATCTTAATACCGAATCATCCACTTCTGGTATCCACTGGTATACTCACTGAAACAGCCATATGCCTTGTACATAGAGTAACACTTTCTTTTTAATAAGATACTGCATAAAATTGAAAGATTGCTCCTTCTAAGGCAGGAGATTTATCTAGGATTATATTTAAGGTTAAGATAAAAACATATCTCTTTTTAGGTTTATCACTGTTAATCATTGTTGTCGTAACTGTACATTAGAAGCATCATTAAAATAAGGAAGCATATCAATGCATGGAGGTGGATATAGGATATTGGGGGAGAAAATGACTTTACATCATTATTAGTAGTGCACTATAGGAGAAAGGACTCCAATGCTAGAAAATGCATTCTTGAATCTGAAATGGGTTCTCTGTTCTTTCTTTTATGTTTAAAGCCCTGGTTCTGAATGAATCCCTTTAAGAACATATTTACCATGCTCACAACAGCATCAAATCAGTCACAGAGCATAAGAAATATATCAAAATATGCATACTAGTATGAAAATAGACATCCGAGTAAAGAAAAACATCAAGCAAAATACTTTAAATGCTCTTATTATAGAAAAATCTCAAAATTTCAAACATATACAAAAAGAGAGAAAAGAATCTGTTCCCATGTATCTTTCATCCAACTTCAATCAACAACTCATGGCCAATCTTCTTTCATCCATGCTCCCACACTCACCCCCCATTATTTTGAAGTAAATTCTGTATATCAGATCATTTCATCTGTAACTATTTCATTATATATACTTAATAGAAAAGAATACTCTTTTTTAAAAAGCAAAACTGTAACATTATTTTTAAACAAAGCAGTATCATTACACCAAAAAAAATTAAACAATAATTCTGTGATAACCAGTTAATCTTCTCTCTCTGAAGAATTCTACCAGTAAGACTACCATGCTGCCTACTACTTTGATCTAAATTAACACTTTAATGAGAATCCCATGAAAAACTGGTACCAATGGGCACAGAGCTAATAAGAGGGGAAGGGGACTGAGCTACTTGCCTCATTTCCTCCTGGAAGCCTGTTCATATGGACCAGTTGACCTTGATCATCCAACACGAGTTCAGTGTACGTCAGCATGTCAGAAGGCAGAGGGGGTGAAGGAAGGAATGCTTGAGTGGACATAGACTCCCAGAGTTTGATCAAGGACTAGTGGAGAAAAGAAATTTGACTAATCAATGACAATTAGCATTTCAACGTGGATAAAAATGTTAAGATTTGGTCAAGCTGGTTTTGCTTTTTCTTTCCCAAGTATTCTGCTGAGTATCTCTATATAACAGAGCAAATTCAACAGCTCTCATTCTCAGTTAAAATAGATTTGCTATTTTTCATATAATGTATTTTACATGCCAAAAATCAGGCATTTTTCCAACAAAGTCAAACTACTCAGTGATTCTGAATCACTAGAGCATTAACAAATACACCAGACCTAACAATATCCCTGGAAAATTATAATAAGAAACTAAGTAGCATCAATCTCCCTTAAAAAAAAGAAAGAAAAGTCCTAGAGAAACTTGACAATAGAAGAATAACCAGGAAAATGACATAACACTCAGCTAATACGAAATCTCAAGAAGGCAAGAACAAAATTCCTACTAGAGGTTCAGGAGAGGCATCCTTTTTCTAATATCTTTTACAAGCTACAAGCCCATAAGCAGGCATTAGCTCACTAGAGGTGTATAACTATTTATAAGTGTGCACATCAATTCTGCTCAAATTTGAGAAAAACAGATAAATACACCTATCCATTTAGAAACCACCATGATTTCCATTTCCAACTTTCTACTAACAAAACAAGTGCCTCATGAAGTGGGAACTACTTAAGTTGTTTCTTTGTTTGCCTGAAAGCAACACTTAAAGTCAATATAACTTATTCACACCTAGATGTCCTAATCACCATATTTACGTCTATACTATAGGAAGAATTGTATAGAATGTGATTTTTATTTATAGCACTGGCATTGAGAAACAGAACCAACACTCAGCTTTTAGACTAACAGTGCCAGTGATACTGAATGAAGGTACTGTGTTTCAAGAGAGAGAACTTATAAATGAGTGGATACATAAGGAAATATCTTGTATTTGTAAATAATATAAGAATTACAGATAGACTATTTACCAAGGCCACATATATTACCTTAGTAAAATTCAAATGTGGTAATACTGGTGGTATTAACTAGATTTGGAAAAATCCTATATTCACAGATTTTTTAAGGACAAATTCATTATTCTTTTGATACCTTATTTTTTACTTGCTGCATTTTCTGCTGGTGATATAATTTTCTTGCCTTCTATTGATGGAAGAAAAATCTGCAGCATAGAGATGATTCACCATACAGATCAAAGGAATTTATTTTCATATAGAGGATAAGATTCATAATATCATATTTTCTCATGCTAGTTTTTATTCAGCTATCATAAATCTCCCCCAGAGAACTGATACTTTAAACTGTGTATCATGAACTCTACACCCATTTGTATATGTTATTGATTCTCATCATATTAACCTAGGCTATGAGCTAGAGAGACTTGGATTATCTTGGAAAACAGGAAAATGAGAACTAGAGTTTTAAACCTCTTTAATATCCATAATTTGCATATAGACTTAGGAAATATATGCCTGAACATAACTCCTCACACAGGTCATCGTAAGCTACCATCACAGGCACGAGGTCTCAGGTCTCAGTTTACTCTCGCCTACTCAGTAGAGGCTTCTCTCCTCACTATTCCTCCTGCGAGTTCATATAGTACCATCCAACATCTAAGTTGGCAGTCACCAAATCCCAAATAAAATAGAGATGAGAATAGTGTTGAGACATTTCCTGCCATTTGGGAGTGCATCATTCCAGTCTGAGCTGCATCTGAGGGAGAATAAAATAAAACCCTGCCTCTTTGGAATATGCCAGAGCCCCTGGTTAGCCACCATTACCTGTCGAAACATCTCTGGGATATCATATATGTATGTTGTCCCTAAGGACTGTGCCTGGAACCTCTTTGACTGAAGCAGGTCTTTGGTCACGTAGGGAGTGTTGATTAACATTCCATGTAATGGTCCCTGTTTGTCTCCATATGCTTGAAACATGATCTGCAGGAAAAAGAGGATGGCATGGGAGTTGAGAAAGAGAAAAAAAATCAGACAGCTGCCTAGAAGGGCTTTTCTCACAAATGTTATTTCCTGATACACATTTTTGGTGGTTTGAGAAGCTAAGATGTGCTTCTTAACATTACGTACTGGTACATGGTACTTTCACTTCTCTACAAATTAACCAACTGCAAAAAATGGTATGTAGCCAACTATGCACCACAGGCTGATTTCACTTTTGGATTCGTTGAAATCAACAATAAAGCACAGTGTAAATTTCACATTTCAAAGACAGACTGACAACGCCTGCCTTCTAAAGTGACTTCAATCCCACCGTATTTAGAAATGAAGTATGTTACTGTAATGAACCAGTCTGAGCAGTGCTACTATTTAAGTTGAGAAACAGCTATGCATTAAAGAGAATTCTGTGCTTTCTCCAATAGTGGAAGCTCAGCCCAGCCTCTAGCATATCATCTTTGCTTTAGTCTATTTGATTAGAAGGTGCTTCATAAGTATTACTAGCCACACAAAGGCTTCCAAGATTTCTGCTACAAATGGATTTTATCCATCCATCTGGCCAGTTAATTTTTGTTAGCTTTTGTTAAACATAGCCTATAGTAAAAAATATATTTTATTAAATTATATATATCTCTACATAATATATACACACATATGTATTTCCCCAGTACACTATATCTACAACTAGTGAATAGCTCTTACAATACTTACATTGTCACATAGTGAAATCACCACACCAGCTTTTAATTATTTTAACTCAAGTATTTCTAGAAAAGTACTTCATACTCCATTATTTAGTTTTATTTGCTTATCAATATTTATAAGGAATGCCATTATTTCTATTCAATTAATATTTATTGAGTGCCCAGAGCTTGAATGACACTAAACTAGGCACTTCATGCATGAATATATAAAATGCAGATTCCCAAGGCAGCGAATAGAAATGGAAATTGGGATGTAAAAAGTACATGTATCTGCCCATGTATCTTTTCAGGCCTAATACACATAAGCTTAAGTCTACCGTTAACAATTAGACTTGTGAGCCTGCTGTACAGCCATAAGAAGAGAATTAAGTGTTTTGCTAAACCCTGGGTATAGTTCAGCTAAGGGAACCCTTAGCCCCTTCCTTAGACCAGAGGAACAAGTGTGTTCTGCTGACTTGTCAGTCGGGTCCTATTCTGGGTAGAGC
This sequence comes from Tonatia bakeri, assembly GCA_004024845.1. Lineage (NCBI taxonomy): Eukaryota > Metazoa > Chordata > Mammalia > Chiroptera > Phyllostomidae > Tonatia > Tonatia bakeri. The sequence goes on from PVIA01000891.1 coordinate 157,290, forward strand.
TTGTCTTGGGCTGCTTAAAACCCCACAGGACGGAGTTCCCAGTCTTCCTGCACACGGCCAGTGGTGAAAGTCACCAGGTGGGGGGCAGAGCTGGCAGTGTCTTATGAATGTGAGAGATAGAAATACTAATGTTTCCAGAGATTCAAAGTGTTAGTATGAAAGAACTGGACTTATTAGAGAATGTGGGGGGATACCAAGATGTTTTCTATCATGACTGTGATGGCAGTACACAGGTGTATACTATTTCAGAATGAACTGAACACGTAAAATGAGTGCGTTTTGTTATATGTAAACTGTATCTCAATAAAGGTGATTTTAAAATGTATATTTCTCCCTTATACTACACATTGTAAATCAATTGACCTATGCAATGGATTACCCAGATCTCTTCTCCCCATATAACTGCCTGAAATGAGTGTTCATTACAGCTAACACCACAAAGACTATACAAGGAAAATGAAACAATGAAATTCAAGCCAACCTTGTTCCTTATTGGCAAAAAAATAAACAATGTGCCAAAGCAAGAGGTTGACAGTAGTAGATAGTACTGGATGCCCCTGAATGATCAGCTATTGCTGTTAATTTCATTTTCTACTATAATGGATATCACAATTAAAAATTGGAAAAGTATATGTTTTATAAATTCATGAAAATATGTATACCTTTAATATATCAGACATCTTTTAACAGAGGCCATCAAAAGAGCTTCTCTTGGAAAGCTATCCCTAATCCCATATACTCTGTTTCCTTAGAATTCTAGTTATTTTAACATGGCAGAATCATAATATTACAGAGGAACTAATTATTTGCCTTCTTCCACTGTGATGTAAATTTCTTGAGAATAGAGATCAGTTTTTAAAAAAGATTTTATTTATTTATTTATTTATTTATTTTAAAGAGGGGAAGGGAAGGAGAAAGAGAGAGAGAGAGAGAAACATCAATGTGTGGTTGCCTCTCACATGACCCCCCGGGGATGTGCCCTGACTGGGAATCGAATCTGCGCCCCTTTGGTTCGCAGCCCGCACTCAATCCACTGAGCTATGCCCGCCAGTAATAGAGATCACTTTTTATCTTTGTAGTTATACTACTTGACACACTAGAGATGGTTAAAAAAATGTTAAATTAATGAACTAATAAATGAATGATACACATGGTTCTATATTATTTTAAATTTATATCATGACTCACTGGAGCAAAGAGACAGAAAAAACAAATAAGCATCAGGCAGGCATCAAGGTGCCAGAACTGAGTTGGAGGCTGTCCTTCTGCATTCCCTCCTCTGGCCATGGGCTCTCCAGTTCACACGGGGCAGTGGCTATTGAACTCCCTCAACTGAAGGGCCTGATGGAGACCTCTTCCTTCAGGGGTCCTAAATCTGGTGGACCCTTGGTAATAGCGGTTCTCCCTCAGGCTACAGGTAGCTCATTCATTCATTCGGAAACTTACTGAGTGCTTATTTTGTGCCAGGCATAGTACTAAACCCTGACTGAAGGCTTCTGTGCCTTTCATGCCCCTGTGCCACCACTAGCCAGCATGAGGGAAATCTAAGAGCTTTCTGATAAAAGAAAGGGGAAAAAGTAGTTATGAGGAGCTAACTTATTTATCATAAACATTGAAATCTTAAGTGGCCGGCCATCTTATTTTTCACAAGAATAGACTTGCCTTGAAGCCATTGTATAAGTTAATTAAAAACATCCCTACCCATGGAAAGATTTTACTGAAAATGTCTTTAAGGTTGCCCTGAAAAACATCAAATGCAGCAAAAATTATTGAATACCTTTCTCTTGCTAACCCCTCACACTCTTGTGCACTTCTCTGTCTGCTTCAACTGTTCACGTCTCACAGCATAGCTCTCTGGTCCTCTAACTGGGGCTCAGAGCGCAACATGGAAGGTCACTCTGACAGCTGTCCAAACTCAGATTTTTAAAATTCATCTTCAAAGTACTGATAAAAATGTCTTTTGTTACCTCTGTTCCCAGATTTAAAAGGAACACAGATAAAAACAAGAGACATAATCTCTTCCTGGCACCCAATGCATAGAAGAGACTGAAACCATTGTGTACACATACATACTGGAACAAGTTCATCCTTTAACCTGAAGAAATGCACATCCCAAGTTCCGTCCAAAGACTTTGAAATAACATCTCAGTTCTGAGAAAGACATGAATAATGGCGAACCAACCTAAATCCAATTTCACAGCAAGTGATCCAAATATTTAGAAACTAAGGTGTTAAAACAGATGAAAGGGGAAGTCGCTTTCCATTTTCACATTCTTGATTTTTCTACCTGAAAAATGGGTTAAAGTTTGTCTCTTTGTTTTTGTATAGACATATAATACTCTGAACTCTTTGAAGGAAAGGTAACGTATACAAATGGAATAACAATGGGTAAATATATTAAAAATCATTGCTTGATGTTGCTCAAACTCTTACGTTGAAATTTTCCTTCTTTAGGACAGAAGTTGGTGGCATATTTTAACAATTCTCCTTTTCTTACTTGCCAATGAGTGGTCTAACTAGGCTGAAAACAGGAAGAAGTACAAATCAGGTCAGAAAAGTCAAGGCTGCTCAAGTAGCTAAAGAGCCTTCTGAGAAAGAACCCTAACTTACACAATTACCTCTGGAATTAGGTTCACTTGGCATCTGCTAGTGCTCACCAACATATGACCAAAAGTTGAAGGTTTTGTAAGACCCATGATTAGCAATATACATGCATCTTACAAGGCGACGGAAGCTTTTCAAATTCATGCAATCATTTAAACTGCCAGAGGACAACCTCACTAGGTAAACCAGTGGGACTGAGGCGTTTGGGTGGTCTATAACAAGTGCAAGTGCCTTATCTGTAGGACCAAATAAAAACTTTGAGGAGACCTTGAAGTTTGACTTCTGTCTGACTACTGTACCTGTGCTGTCCTGGAGTCGGTCACTTCTTTGTACAGGCTGATGTCCAAGTAATAGCCAGACTCGTTTGTCAGGAAGAGGCGAATGGGAATTGCTTTTCCAGTTGGTGTCAGGCGAATGTTGATTTTCAGTTCTGCCTGGAGGACGCGTAATTTCCACAGCCGACTTCCATAGCGCATTACCATGCTCCGCACAGATTCCTCAATCTGACACACACACATCACCAAACACAATAAATACCTTATAACTAGGACCTGTTTCAGGTCAGCCCATCTTCAGGAAAGGAGGAATGGAAAAAGATGCTGTTTTCTTGAGATGTGTACTACCTGTATTTCTTACAGAAAGTCATATAGTTTCTACCCAACCCTACTCTTACTTAGAACAAGTCAGGGACCATCTCATGCTGGCCTGTCATATGAGTGGTTTTCTATGGCTCACAACACCCAAATGCGTGCAACTCCTTTCCCCTTTTCCAATTATATTCATATTCTATATCAAAGATCTGCAGTATCTAAAATTAAAAGCCATGGGATTTAAGAGAAAGCCCCAAATAAGAATAAAATCTCTAGTTAAACAGCTATTAAGTAGCATTTATATGCATGGTAACTCTGTTTCATTGCACTTACAGGACCTTAAATCAACATAGCAATTACCACCATGAGCTTTCTTCCATACATTTTTATTAAACTTTATAATATATGTCTCTTGGTAAATTGCACAAATTAAAGACAGGCAATTTGTAGGTGGTACTAGAATGTTCTCTGTCTAAACAGAGCTTTGAAGTTTGATCATTGTCAAGTCTAACTGGAATTTAAATATACAAAGCAGATGCTTTCTAGTTTCTCTAAGCTTTATACCAAAGCAGCTTAGTGATTCTAGTTTTCAGGTGAGTTATTTTAACCAAGTAACTTTAGATGTGATTTCTCCTTTTTGACACGCTAAAGCAAAAACATTTTTTCCAACATGGCTGCAGAAAGCTAGAACACACTACTCAAAATTAATGTTTCTTAAGTGAAGTATCTTTCTAAAATGCTTTCTCAACTTAGAAAATCTCAAAAAGATATCTTATACCTACCCTTCTCTTACGGTTTTCCAGAAGTATGTGCCACCCTTGCGATTTATTTCTGCACCACAGAATTTTAGGTTAAAATGGGTTTCAAGGAGTTAACGTCTCTTCCCACACTTGCTTCTTAACCAAGAGATATCTACCCATTCTTTTCTCAAGGGAACCAAAGTCAACAATCTCTCTATATAGGAAATTGACAACTATCTATGATTAGAAAAGCAGAGCCATGGTGTTTAGAGAACAGAGAGGCTGACACCAAAAACTCAGTAAGAAATGGTAGGCTAACTTTAAAATACACACACACACACACACACACACACACACACAACAGGGTCCAGCACAAACAACGCCCCTTTTTATTACAAAACCATAGGTGTATAATTCTGTAACATAAAATATCACACACTCAAGCACACCATATGACATTTTAGGTAAAATGTTCCAATTAAAACTATAAATTTTTACACCCATGTTTTTACCCTGCCAACCACACTCAAGTAGGAGTTACTTCTGCTGGACCCTGTGTGTATGTATACAGTTATATAATTATATAACGTCCAGGCCATGTTTTAAGTCTTTCAGCTTCAGCAGTCCCAGAATGCCTAGGAGAACCTTTGCTTAAACTACATGATGAGGTTTGATACTCAATGAGTTGTCCTGTCCTTGCCTTCCCTGACATACTAAAGCAACTAATCAGTACCTTAAAGTTTTGAAGAAAAAAAGTAGAAAAGAATGTCTCAGGTCTTAGATCCTAAGTTCAAAAAGCAAAAGTCCATGCCTACAACTGATCTTGAGAAAGGGATATTCTTCAACACGATAGGAAGAGGTTAGGGGGACCAGAAACAGAGAGAAGCCTATCTTTATTACATGTGGAATAAAAGATCAAGTATAGAGTCACTTTGTTTTCCTTCCTTAAATTATACAGAATGCATTTTAGAACAGAGCCTCAGGGAAGAAAACATACATAATACGTGTGAGATTCCTTTCAGCCAAATTCCTTCCCTATGGAGAAATAGGTTAGACGTTTCAGGAAGGTACATTATGTCCCTAAGGTCATCAGGTAAGTAACATTTAGTACAAAGAGGTAGTAATTTTGCCAAAATGCCCAATAATAGCAAAGTTAATTATTCTAGATGAGAAATCCCAGGTAATTATATAAGATAGGACTGCTATCATAGCAAGTATCATTATACAGTTACCAACAGAGAAAAGAAAAAGGTTTTATTTTTTGTATTGCTTATAAATGACCAGCAAGATAAATCATACCACCTTCAGTTTTGAGGTCTGCTTTTAATGGCGATAGCAAATTTCTGACACCATCCCAGAAACCCAGTCTTACAAGCATTCAGTATACTTTAAAGATCATGGGCTCAACCAGTTGACCAAAAGTGAATAAATATGAATGAATCTCCCTGCTTGTGTTTGCTAGTCCTGGCAAAGAAGCAAAGGAGAAACGCACCTTTGATGGGTCCATAATGACTGTAGGCACAAAGTTGAGGAAGATGTGGTTGCAGTCAGTACGGACATTTGTATTATTAAAAGCGACTTCCAACTCATCCATGGCTTCCAGGAGCAGCCGTTCCCCTTCGTTTTGCAGATATTCAAAAGAAGCTTCCTATGCAGGAAGAAACCACATTCAACATTAATGTGTTTTAAAAGAGGCAATAAAGAAGTGACTACTATAATTACTTAAGCAGTGCTATGTCATGAACCATAAAGCACCTGCTACAGATGTCCTCTACCTTGCTCCCTAGTCAGTTCAATAACCACAGGCAACAGGGGCAGGCAGGGGCAGATTAAGAATTCCTGCAGCCTTTTCTCCTGAGTCCTAATGTATCATTTCTTTCCAACAGGTGGAGATGCTGGACATCCCCAGAGCTGGAACCCCAAAAGGGTTACATCTCACATATGCCAAACAGAGCAGTCTGGAAAGGAAATCTGTCTAGAAAGGGAAAGTTGAAGAAAGGTTATGGCTGTGGGATGCAGTACCAACTAACACACCAGGAAGCACCTTGCTATGGACAGAAGCCACCCTGCTTCTAGACAGGTTTAACGGGGTCACTTCTAACTTTTCTCCTTATCCTCTATCACCACCTAACGCTCCCTGTGGTTTTTCTGTTGGCATGCTTTTCCTTTTCTCACGTATGTGTTATCATTCTCCCATTACCAAGAAAATTCAAATGAAAAAACAAAAAACTCCTTATTATACAGGATATTTACTTCTGTGAGAGAAATGACTCTCAGACTTCTGCTGATTATTAGAGAGTGAGATGAAAAAGAACAAGAGCTTTAATTCAAAAAATGAAAACCTAATTTTGAACCACGACTATTCCTCTGTCCCTTCCCTTGGAGATAACTTCCCAGTGAAGTATAGCACCCACCTTGGTGACCAGATCAGAATGTCTGATGATTGCACGGACAAAGAACCTATAGTCTGTCACTTCTGTGCCCACTTCCACTTTGGCTGCCCCAAGATACAGGTGCATCTTGTGATTAGCACAAGGAATGGCAGTAAGGTCAAAATTTCTCATCCGGTTCAGCTCCAACTGGAAGGCCAGGGCAGGCTCCAAGTGACGATAGATACGATCCTCCTCAAACTGAGCACGAGAATTGGAGGAAAAACAGTCCATAAGACATGGTTACAAAATTCTATTATGAATATGTATGTAAAAGAGATGCTTAAAAATAAAAACATAAGCTATGATGTGCTAATGAACCACAGAAATGAGCTATACACAAGGATAATGCTGTAACTTACATAAGATTAGGCACTAAAGAATCTATTTACTTCCCAAGCTTTCATCATTTATGCTTTCACAAGTGGTGATGCTCCCCATTAAAAACAAACAAAAAACATCAATTCCCTCAGAACTCCTGTAGCATTTAATATCTTTATAATTCATTCTTCTACAATTAACTACAAATGGTTTCACATACCAATGTACCAATGTTTTGGATTTACCCAACTAATCTAAAATGCTTATCACTTCTGGCACACTACAAAGGACAGTAAGTACCTGAAAAATAGACATCATATAATTTTTTTAAATAGAGATATTTGGCTTTGGAACATACCATATCCTCTGATATGTTATTATATGTATCTTTTTAAAGAGTTGTATTTACACTTACTGTACATTTTGCTGAAACTAAATTGTTTTTCTAGAGTACATGTCAGCTGAATGAATGGAGAGAGCCAAAAATATAAGCTGGTAACAGGAAGAAACCGACATGGTCCGAAGAAGTTCTGTATTTTAAAATGGAAAAACTAATGCACATAAACAAGACCTGAATATAAAGAAATTGTAGGTGATGAGAATAATCCTACTAAGTAAAACAGTCCTTTAATAACACATCATTAGGATCATCCTAAAACGTAAGGGTGATTTTGAAAACTATTGCTTTCTTTGGGTAGGTCAGGACATTTGGTTGTGTCCTAAACCAAACTCTGTCAGAAAGGAGTCTTCTTTTGTTCTAAGACACATGTAAGGCAAAGAGAAGCACAAATCCAATTCAAGAAAAAAATGGCAAGAAGAGTATATGGCAAAGATAAGCCACTCTTGGGCATGTAAGGGAGGAAAAAAAGGAAAGAATCAGTTCTTACCTTATCCCTTGCTCGGAACGTGAAAAATTTAGGGAATTCTCTCTGTGTTAAAAGAAGGGGAAAATGTATCAGTCCTTCATAGATATGGCTCTTTGGGGATCAACACGTAGTACAGAAGCACTCAAGCATCTAGAAGACAGTTTCCTAGAAAATACACTCCTTACTGAAGCTTAGCCCAGGGAACACGGATGATCCTCTGGGTAACCATCACTTCGATCTCACTTCCAAATTTGAGAATCACCACACTATTAACCTAACGTCAACAGTTACCCTCTCCAAGGGAAAAAAAATTAGTATTTTTTCATCTCCCAAGTGAAAATAAAAAAAAGTTTTCCTGGGTGTTGCTCTTGGTACAATCTGGTAAATAAAACCAATATACCCTTAAGCTTCAGCACTGCAATAGTTACTGGACTGATTTCCCAAGTTTCCCCTTAAGAAACTCTTAAAATGTAAACTAGCTAGAAAGCATAGAATCCCAATTCATGTATTTTTCTTCATTCACTCTCAAGTCAATAATTTCAAGGGTTTAAACAATAACGTCTCAAGACAAAGGAAAGTACAAGACGTTACTTTGGTCACTACCACTACATGTAGAGGAAAGAATGGGGTGGAACTAGTGAACTTGGAATCATTTGATCTTACTGCTCTTTTTCAGGGGCATTACGGAAGAAAGCAACCAATTTACTAGAACCTTATTAATTAACAAAGATGAATTCAATTAGCAGAGTCCATTAGTTTCTGAAATTTAACTTATTAACACCAAATACCCCTGTTTCTCGGATGGGGAGCTCTACTGGCGATGCTGGAATCAAGTCATTACCATTTGCCTCTATAGGAGGTTTCATTAGGCATCTCCATTATGAGTGCAGTATAATCAAACACTTACTGGTAAAAGGCAGAGAGACCAGGACTAGCTGCATAAATGTCCCTCAATGAGCTTTAGGAACCATGACAGAAACATGAACTGAAATGAAAGCCTTCTGGGTGGCAGCCACTCTCATGAGTTGTCCCCTCAAATGCTCTCAACAACTTCTCAAGGCAGGTATCCCCCATTTTACAACTAAGGAAGCCATGACCACGTGACATGCCCAGGCTCGGAATACGAACTAGGCTCTCTACGTGCCCTTTCATCTCTCCCACTCTACCTCATACTGAAAACTTACGGTTCTTGAATTTACTGAAAACTTCTTCAATATTTGCCACAGGTATCATATCTTACTCTCACCTTAACTTGCACAGTTAATAAATCTTCTTACAATTTCCTTGCATTTTAACTGTACAATGGCATTTAACAGGCTTCTTGGAGATTGTTTACCAGCCCGGGAAAACCCTTGTCCAGACTTGGGTCCTTAAAAGCCCTTTGAAAGTGGACTTCACACAGCACTGATCTTTTATTGATGATGTTTTCATTCTAAATAATTCTCTAATTACCCCAAATGACAGTAAAGAACATTGGGATGACTTCAAGGTCAGGCAGGAAGACGTTCAGCTGCAGTGTCAGTAGGTTTCATGCTCGGGGCTTTATAGTCTTATTTTGTTTTATTCTTGAAAGGTATGGCTTTCAGAGCATTAACTAAGGTAACACAACTCAAAAATGAAAGGGTAACAAAATTCTCTCATGAAATTTTCTGAAAGTCAAGGAAAGTGATAATCTTTTAAGCACACACACTTCCATTCTGCCTTAACAATTAATTAATCAGAAAACTCATTTAGTACATCATTTATTCAACTGTGTACAAGTGCAGGACCAATATCATTTTCCTTCAAAAACATAACAATAGTAACCAAAACACCACTTCTTTACTACTTAAATCAAATAAGAAAATTTGTAGTAACTGAAAGGCATGAAAAACAATTTAAATAGAAATGCCTTTACTATAAATAATGAAAGAGACTGACTAATTCTTGTTAGAGGTGGGAAAAGATCACTAATCAGGAAAACAATTTTCATTAAAGTTAGCGAAAAGAAGGTGTTATGAGATGTTATCAGCAAACTTTTTTTAACTTTTGAGTAAATTTTTAGCTCTATAGTAAAGTCCTTAATTTAAGCAGGAAGCATTAGGAACAGAGGATGGTAAGAACTTCTATGCAATGGGAAGCAGGATTAATGAACAATTCTTCAAGTCTACAGACTGACAGAAAGTCATCTCTTTTGGCACTCAAAACAAATCACAGAAACACATAAAAGGAGAAATTCAAAAGTCTGATCCTGTAGTTTCAGCAAATTCCTTCATCCTACCTCATCCTCATATGCCAGTTTTTTCCACAAACAGCATTCACGCTTATTCTATCACTAATGTAATTGCTTTCCAGGCATTCTACTAGTGTTATGGGCAAATATCATAATTGAATGTACACAAAGAAAAACCCTCTTAGTGTTCTGGTACCAAAAAACAAAAGAATGCAACATTTCTCAGGAAGAAATTATACTCCTGCTGTGTTCTAATCAGCCAACCATCATCAAGACAATCAAAATAATTTGCCTAAATTAGCCAATCAAGACACCCTGCAAATCAGAGAATGTGAAAACCTGCAACAGAAACCATCATAGCTGATTATGATACTAATAATCGTGTTAAAAACCTAATGAGATGAAGAAATTGAAAGCTTGCTGGTGCAATTCTCTTTTACCTCAACATGCTGAGAACTAATTATATAGACTGTAATTAAAACAAAAACCCAAACCTTCTGAAAAACTAATAGTTGATCCACTAGCAAACAAAACTACCAATTTTTTCAGCTTTATTGAGAAATAAATGACATATCAAAAAATTTTTAAAGAAATGAACTACTAGCCATAAGTGTTTTCATTAGTGGGCTCTTTCTTCCAAAGCATTTAATTTTAAAGTGGGAGTCATTCACATAAAATCAGTAAGAGTAGAAATATTCCTAGATGATTTATAGAAGAATTTTAAAATTCTGATGAAATCATACAAATGAAAATCAAAAGGAAACTTAACAGATGCAAAACTGATTTAGAATCTCACCATAGTTTTTGGACCTAATGCTTTTGTTTAGGTGGCAAAGACAAGACGAAATCCTGAAAATGTACATTTTAGTATCCTTAAGAAAACATGGCTGAAAAAACATGGAAAGCTTCAAAAAGTATAATACTTATATTTCAATTCAATAGCACCTTCTGCTGTACCTTTTGCAACCTGAAATGTGAGTAAAACTATCAGAGAATTAATACTACATGAGAGCAGAGAACTGTAGCTTATATACTTGCAGAAATTCAAAGAGCCTGTTCTTTTGCTTTCAAGATTTTATTTTTTTTTTAATATGAAGAAGATATTTATAGGAATAGGCTCAGTTTTCCTCAATTTTTTTGTTTATATATCAATGTCAAGCAGTTATTCAAATCCCATTATAGGTACTTGATTTAATGAGATGGTTATGGAAAGAGACCCGACACTAAGCATCCTTAATGCTGGTAAATATTGCTAACTCAGAACAGGCTCTATATAGAGTCGAGACTAAAGTAGCAGCAGACACTCCAGGGGGACTATGGATATTAAACAATGAAGTTTTGGAAATGCTTATTTATAGCTTTCACTAGCACCTGAATAAACACCTAACAATACACACTCTCTAGAAACCTCTACTCTGGCCCTCTTTTGCCGCGTTCTGGTTCTGAAGCAGTCTGAGATGACTTTGTAACAGCACAGATGCTCCACTCCACACCAGCCAATGTTCTTGAACCAGACTTGGTAACCGACCTCCTCTCCTTGTCCCCTCGAGTAGGCATTCTCTCTCCTGTTCGATGACATAGGGTGTCACAGTGTAGAGCAGAGGAGACTGCGCACATCACAGTGGATCACCAAGAAGCCAGAGAGAGCAAGGGGTTCATCTCTAACACTCATGGAAAGCTTCCTCTTCTTCACGCTGCACTAACTATGGGGCGAGCACACATCAGATGACATGACGGAGGCTGTGCATCCTTCATGAATGGAAAGATACCATCAGCAGCAGGACCGAGAGCAGTACCACGACAGTGAGCCTGCATTTGTACAGCTCCTGCCAAGGCATCCTGGCTATTGTAGATCCTAGATGGAATTCAGTAATAGTTGCCCTTGCCCCCTGTATAACCACTAATCATTTCTAAGGGGCCTAATATAAAAATAACCCAACTCCTCTGCCATTCAATTCTGCAGAGAAAATCCAGTCTACACCCAAACCTTAATTTCTCTAAGTCCTAAAGCAACCTTTCCTACACTCATGACAAATCGCATCACTTGATAGTATAACTGATTTCCCACTTGATGTCACTATAAATAGGAACTGGACCATGATTCCCAGAAAGACCCACTGCTGGGCTCATTTCCTAGCAGATTTTGCCTGTACATGTCTCTATTCAACCTGAATCTAGAAATACTGGGATAAGAAGGAGAAAAAGTGTTTTAAAGCTGTAGACATCCTCTGGACATAACACAGATTCATAGATAAGATGAGGTTTTTTTTATAAAACACATACAAAAAAGTGCCCACGAGAGCCCTGGCTGGTGTAGCTCAGTGGATTGAGTGCAGGCCTGCAAACCAAAGGGTCGCCAGTTCAATTCCCAGTCTGGGGCCCATGCCTGGGTTGCTGGCCAAGTCCCCAGTAGGGGGCACATGAAAGGCAACCACACACTGATGTTTCTCTCCTTCTCTTTCTCCTTCCCTCCCCATCCCTCTAAAAAATAAATAAATAAAATCTTTAAAAATATAAACGATGCCCATGAGAATTAATTGCTTCAGCTTTTTAAAAATGTTACTAGAGTTTTAATTTATCGAGCAATGTTTATTATAGGAAACCAGTTCATATACTAAAGACATAAAGACTCTATCTGAACCATTAGGAAAAAGAAAAACAATGTTACAAATTCAGTATTATTCCCCTAAATGATATAGGATCTCAAAGTCAGCAAGAAGAGAAAACTCACGTAAATGCTTAAGAATCTAGCCCAATGCTATTCCCAAACTCAAGGCCTGGCTCTGGCATGCCTACCTTAGCTTCGATCAGCATCACCAGTCATAGTGCTTATTCACGGGCTCTCATACTCTATCCTCAAGTATCAATTTTATTCTCTAAGCTCTGGACTTTTCTTCCTAAAGCCCCAGGGTTCTCTCTAAGCTCCTAATACTTCTTCACTGCCTCCAGTCTCCTGTCTGAAGTTACTGATTGATGCGTATCTGCACTCTGCTTGGTTTCCTGACATGGATAACACAGGGGAATTGTGCAGTCCGCAACATTTCCTAACGCATTTCAGAAAATCTTAGCTTTTTAGTTTGCAGGGTAGGCCCTCTTGTTTCTCTATAGACCAGGCCAGAGCTTTTCAACCGGTGTGCCACGGCACACTGGTGTGCCACAAGAATTTTTAAAACCTGCACTACCTGACTATTTAGTCAGGGGCACTAACCTCTTTTCCCTTAGATTGTCAAATTAAAAAATAACAACAGCCAACACAAGAGCCATCCAGTGTGAATCAAAATTATACCTATTTTTGTCAGACTGGCAAAAAATTTATTTTTTGGTGTGCCACAGAATTTTAGTAATTAGTTTATGTGTGCCATGAGATGAAAAAAAGGTTGGAGATCACTGGACTAGACCAACAAGGTTAACTGTGAGAAGGAAAACAAAATGTCAGGTGCTAAAGACCTAGTAAACAAAAAGGCAATAAAAGCAACCACACTTAGGTCCTTGAATTTAGAAAGTCCTTTTCAGAATTCCAATGTTATCTTCATTATTGCAATTGAATAGGACTTGAAAACTAACTTAATTATCTTAATTGCTAAAACAAAACAAATAAAAGCCTTATCAGGAAAATTAAGACTTCCTAATATCCTCTGGAGTCTTGGCTACATTAGAATAAATTTTTAAAGATATATTTTGACTACAATCATTCACTTCAGAGAATAACATCTTGATTGCAAACTGGATCTTTGGCCTTAGTGCTAGCATCACACTGGGTCTGATCACATGGATGTACCATAGTTCAGACGCCAGGCTCTTCTCTTTTCAATAAAAGTTTAATCTCATAAATATTAACAGGTAATTCAGTTAACTGGGAGAACAAGCAACTTACTGCTCAATTTTTATTTATTTCCTCCTCCTAGAATTAACATAAGACAAAAAAGCACCGACTTGGCATCTGTTAAGGGATTTTAATAAGAAATTATTGTTTTTCAGCCCTGGGTGGCATAGCTCAGTGGATTGAGCGCGGGCTGTGAACCAAAGCATCGCAGGTTCGATTCCCAGTCAGAGCACATGCCTGGGTTGCAGGCCACGACCCCCAGCAACCACACATTGGTGTTTCTCTCTCTCTCTTTCTCCCTCCTTCCTTCTCTGGGGATAAATAAATAAACTCTTTTTTAAAAAAAAAGAAATTATTGTTTTTCAGAACTGAGAATTCTCAATAATAGAACTGGAATACATCTTTGGTAAAAGCCAAGACCCCAAAGTGCAACTGGAAGTCTTTTTTTTTTTTTTTTAAGATTTTTAAAATTTATTTCTAAAGAGAGGAGAAGGGAGGAAGAGAAGGATAGAAACATCAATGTGACAGAGAAACGTTGATCAGTTGCCTCCTGTACACGTCCTAACTGGGGACCTGGGTCCACAACCAAGGCATGTGCCCTGACTGGGAATAGAACAAAGGACCTTTAGCTTTGCAGGAAGACACCCAACCAATTGAGCCCATACTAGTCAAGGCTGGTAGTTCTTGATTACCAATTCACTGAGCACTCAGAAGAAACTGCTAGTTAGCTCCTGCTTCTCTACCTTATTCATTCAGATAAATGCATACGCTCATTCTCAATTATTTCTCAGAGATAAATTGAGAATTTGTTATTGGGTAAAAAAAGAAAAAAACCTTTTAGCCTGAAACTATAGAAGAACTGAAGAGTCATTATAACACTTTCTAAAAAAAAGAGGGACCAAATGTCAGTCCAACCCTTCTAAATAACTCACATGCATTCTTTGTTTAATCAATCAGTGGCAAATGGATAAAACAGTAAATAATTTTTCATTATTGTTCCTTTTACTTACATGAAATCTCTGATCCACCTCATAGCTGATCTGTTTCCTGAAATCCTTTCAAATGAAAGATAAAAGGGAAGGAAAAGAGAAGTTGGCAGTTAGTAATAAATTTAAAACTAAACTGAGTTAAAGGTGATGAGTTGATGTTTTTCTTAAACTTATAGAAAATAGTTATTTTCTGCATAAATTCTACAAATAAGTGCACCATTATAATTCCATTTATTTACTTTTAAAAATTCTAGCAGCAGCATAAGAAATATGAGAAAGATGTAATTCATATATTGCCAATACCTTTTGTGCAACCAGGAAAGTAAGGCGCCGGATTCCATGCTCAACCAGAGTAGCTTTCTACGAAAAAACATGTAAAACAGGAAATAGATGAGATCCCCACTCACCCTAAGTCTTACCCCATTCGGTCCTCATCAGGCTCTAACTGGGCTAAGCACACTCTTTGGTTGTCTGTCTGTGTCTTGGCTCAGTACCATCAAACCTGCAAATAAACAAATCTCAACCTGGCTCCTGGGACTAAGTCTTACGGAATAGGTTTTATATTCATCTGGATAAAATTGAGAGAGAACTTTGTAGGAAAAAGGGTCATATGAAATCACCTAAATTACCTAAGGTCTGATTCACATCAAGGTAGACCTTAACACAATTTCTGCTTATAGAAATCACATTGGTGGGAGAATGTTTAAATGTGAAGATTATAACTAAAACAAAAGCTAAGTGAATTTAGGTCACTCAGGTCATAAGGAAAAAGGAAATTTTCATAAAATGGAAAATTTAGGTCTTAAACTTATTGTTTAGATTATAGATAGTAGCTACCATCACATACAGCATTCTTAGAATTTAACCTAACAAATCCTGATCTTTTCATTACTTCTAAAACATGGCTCCCCCTACTTTATATGAAGGTATTTTTAAAATTTTCTTTAAAAATTGCGAAAAGCAGTATTTAACAGACTTTTAAATTTAGTGATTATTCCTATCTCCACGTGCCATGGGTGAGCAGTTTATTAGAAGGCAAAAGAGACCAGCAGTTTCAAGACAGTCTCTCACATAAGTACTGGTCCTTTGGATCTAAGCTTGCTTCTGTCTTGTAGTGCTCGTTTATCTCCAAAGACAGAGACAAAGAAACAGATTATTGAACTAAGTAAAAAGCATGATCTTAAAGGGCCCCTAACAACATGACAACAAGGAGAGAAGCAATCTCACCATTTAAATGACCTGGCAGAATATATGAGTAATACAAATAGAAAAAACTATGTGGACTTTCACAACCCGCATGCAGACTATAGTTTTATCACATCCTTTGCTCTAACTCTGACCAAGAGATATGCTCATAAGGCAATTGTTGACTTTCATGATGCTATGTATTTTTGAAATCCAAGTTGGTGCCCCCTTATCAATAAGCACATTCCCAGGCCATTTCCCCCTATTGGAGAAGAATTTCTGCTATGGCATTTACTTAGAAATAAAATTAACAACATAAGCATAATATAATTGGAAAAATAAATTCCCTAACAATAAATCCCCTGGTAAAATACAAATAAATTTCGGTTTAATCCCATTTAAAAATGATCTGTACTGGCATCAGAGCGGTTATTATAAATAACCAAGTATTAATACTACAATAAGAAAAGGAAGAAAGGAAGAGGGGGAGGGAGGGAAGAAAAAGACAAAGGAGGAGAAGAGAGAGGGAAGGAGGGAGGGAGAGAGGGAGGAGTGGGGGGGGTTGGTGGTGGTTCTCAATCTGTTGGTGTGCCATGGAACAGAACACTTCTGACACCACCAACAAAGAATTCCACCACAGCCAAGTCCTTCAAACACAAGCACCAATAGCTATGTTCAGGCAAGGGAAGAAAATAACTTTAATAATGCCATGATTTAAAGTCAAAATTGTTATTGCTTTTAAAATTCCACAAGTGGCTGACAATAACAGCAGAGCAACAGGATTCTGATTACATTGTAATAATGTGGGTCTCACAGCAAGTCCACAGCTATTACCCAGCGATTAGGCGTCAGCACCTGGAGAAACTCCATTTGCACTGACTGCTTCAATCTCCTCCACAAGTCATTTACAAATATATGATCCTAATTTCTATGAGAGAAAAAAAGACATGCTGGGACTAGAAGATTATTTGAACAATTTGGATCAAACTATTCAATAGTTTAATGTGTGCTTTAAAAAAAGAAACTTTTTCTAAACTGCTAGAAGCATGATCATGAAGTGAAAAACAAAACTAGTTATCATTTCAGCTTTTTTAAAAACATTGTTTTTCCTTCTTTTTATTCTTATATTCTTTTTCAAAACAAGGATGTGAAAATGCCGAATATTCCTGGAGAAGTACAGTACTTGATGCAGTTCCCAGCTTCTCGAGGCTTGGAATGGTGGCACAGCCTACGCTTAGCCTTCCGAATAGCCACAGGCAAAGACACTGGATTTTCCTGTGCCTCAGTTTACAAGCCCAGAAATGGAAAAGGTAATTTCTGATTGCCAATTAATGTTACAAATTAACGTAGTGAAGAGGAAGAAAGTGCCTCTTTAAATCGACATGTGATGATATATACTGCACTAAGATCTGAAGGTAATAAAAAACCTACAGTTGAATTCAAAACAATCAAATAATTGGTTTCTCAAAACCAGGGAAGAAAATTTCAGATTTCAGCAAGCAGCAGCCTCAGCAGCCATGAGCAACATTAGCTCCTTAGCAGCTAAGGTTACACTGGTCACTGGTCTTGGGTTAGTTTTATATGGTCACAGACAAGGGCAAAAAGACAGGTACAGTAAATTTTTCTTCTAGAGAAAAGTTCCCAGGCATGTCCCCTATTTCCACTTCTCTGTAAGTACCTTTTCTTCATGTTGGCCACCATAGCTCCAGAAGTAGATGCTAAAACTCATGTTAAGCATAAAGTTACCATCTTTTCCCAGGTATCTACCATTAGCATTACGTGATGTGAATGCCTATGGCACTAACTGCTTATATTGCTAAATTAAGTTTTTAAAAAATCTATTCCATTCTTTCTCTGCAATGCATACTATAGCTAGGTGCTTCCCATTCAAAGAAAACACTTAGGTCTTGTCACAAGGGAAGTTGAAGAGGGCACTTTGGCATCTATCATACATTGCAATGAAATATACTTATAGGTAGACTATCCTTTTAAGCATGCCCAACCAGTCTCTACAACTAGAACACAGCAGGCAAACACAAGGCCCTCAGGCTGAATCCGGCCCTCCACCTTGTTTTATCCAGCTGGCATCTTGTTTCTACCCAGCAGCAGTACCAAGCTCCTTGCCCCTAGTTAAGTAGTTACATTTATACAGTCCTAACATTACATTTGGCCCTTTGAAGGCAACCATGAGGCTGATGTGGCCCCTGGTGAAAATGAATTTGACACCCCTGAACTAGACTATAAGCATCTTCAGGGCTAAAAATTTATTATTTACTAGAGCACCTAGATCTCTGCCCCACTAGAAGTGGAATCAAAGCCTTTAATTATAATTTTTGCTCTATCATCTACCAGCTGGTGATCAAGGGGCCTTAATTAATCTCTCTAAGATTGAGCTTTCCCCCCTGTGCACAATTGGAATAATTCCTAACTAATCTAACCCCATGGGATTGTGATGAGGTGCAAGTAAAAAATTTCACTTAGAAGTTGTTTGTAAATAAAAAGCATGATTATTGCTAATAAATGTATGCTGACCAATTAAAAATTCAAGAAAGAAAAATACATTCTAGTTAGGGCTATTCAGAGTAGTACTCATAGAAGAGGTGAAATCTGAAACAGTCTTTAAAACAAGCAGGATTTAGAAAGAGAGAGAGAACGTTAGAAACATTCCAGGTGAGGGCAGTAGAAGAGAAGAGACACAAAGACTTTCGTATTTTCACGGAACAGTGAAGGCCAGATTGTTAGCTTTCATCAACAGACTGATGTTAAACATCAAGGTAAGAAGGCGTCCTGAAGGTAACAGAGAATCACTGCCAAGCGGGAGAATAACTTGGTAAAAGAGAACTGTGGACATTTAATTTTGTGTGGTGGTGAACAGAACGGAAACTATCTGGAGGGGGCGAGTGAAGGAATATAGGTAGATCACAAGTAAATCTGTTGTGTCTCCGCTGTGAGGTAAGGTTTAAACTAGAGAGACGATAATGGGAGTTTTCAATTAAAAAACGGAAAAGAAAGGGAGGCAGGGACACAGACACTGCAAAGGAAAAACTAACAGACCTTGGTGACTGATGAGATACAAATAAACACGTATAGACTGTGGCAGAGGAGTGGCATCATGCAATGGCAAGGGAAAAGAGGAAGTCAGTGATTTCTGAATAGTTGGGTGTAATGGCCGGGTTACTTGGGGTTTCTTGGTTTTTTTGAGGGGTGGACGTGGAGCGTGTTGTGGGGAGTCAGAAGAGTGAAGGAAAATGATGGCAATTTAGGTTTAACCTACGGAGTTTGATGTCAGAACAAGATATACAGGTTACACATAACTGAAAGGAGAATGGAAGTATAACTGGTTCTTTTAAGGGAGGGGAGGGAAGGACCAAAAGAAACCTGACGGAAGTGTGCGCCTAGACATGTGGAAGTAAGACCCCCAAAGAAAATATTCAGCAGGTGACTGAGAGTTCAAGACTGGAGCTCTGGGAAAGATTTAGAACCACACTTCCTTCCTTAGAACATTTTATAGAGTTGACGTCTATATTTCTTGACATAAAAAACATTCATTATATACTATTAAATCACTTTGGAATTTTACCCCTACAGGCAGAACTGTGTAGAGGGCACAGCCATCCTCAGTGACAGGTCTTACAAGTAGCAACTGATCAAAAGGTGGGTCTCACACACAGCCCGCAGGATAGGAGCATCATCACCAGGTCCCACTCAACTTACATTTTGCTGGGTAAACTCTCTGAACATCACTGCCAGCCTGTCATCCTCAATATCACAGTCAGTCTTGATAGCCACATTGAGAATGTGAATCGGTTCATCCCTAGGGACCTGTAACCCAAGAACACAAGATAAAGAAATTAGGAGGCTGGCTAACAGAGAGGCAGAGAAAAGTTATAGTATTTGGTAGAATACCTGAAAGAGATATGCCCCACAGGACATTTTGATTTGCCCACTAGCACGAATAAGCAAATTGAAACCACTACCCAACATCCACAATGGGGATCAAATAAAGTAAAACATTTAATTTTTCAACGATAAGGCAGCAGCCCTGGCTGGGTAGGTAGCTCAGATGGTTAGAGCACTGTCATGGTATACCAAGGTTACAAATTCAATCCCCAGTTAGGGCACACACAAGAATCAACGAATGAATACGTCAATTAGTGGAACAAGAAACTGATGTCTCTCTCTCTCCCCCCTTCCTCTCTCTCTCTAAAGTCAATAAATAAAAAAAAAAGTTTTTTAAAAAGATAAGGCAGCAAAGGAATTAGCTAGAGGTGGCCCCAAATCTTGATTTGACATGAACCTGAAGACCACTATGTCTGAACTTTTTCATCAATAAAATGGGAATGAAAACAACTGCCATATCTCTTCACAGAATGCAAAGAAAAATGAGTAGAGAGAAGCCACCTGGAGATACTCCCACTAATATATTTCCTAACAATTTATCATACAGTAGAAGTGTCAAACCACAGAAAAGTAACCTGGTAGGGGAGAACAACAACAACAATCGTAATTTGTTTACTGAGAAATTAAAAGGATTTAATAAAAGGCAAAGTTTTAAACAAAATGTGTACTTATTTATTTAATTTATTTTTGCTGTCTAACGTCAACCGTTTCCTGAAGACCACAACGGCACCACTGTGCCAGTAGATAAGTCGTCACCATGCACGATTTGAAGTGACCAAAGCTGAAGTCTCTGAAACTGCATTCAGAGACCCAGAGCCAGCTACAATGGATTATAACTGAGCCTATTCTGCACTATGAATTCCAGGATTAATAGGTTTATTTATTTTTTTAGGTTAGGGTTTATATTTCACCAGTTTCCAAAAGTACTTTGATGAGGCATATAAAATTACAAATATAAAGAAGGGTAAAAAGACGGATTCTTCCTTATAATGTTCCAAAGTCAGAAAGACAGTATATACGTAGTAGAAGTCATATATCTGCAGGAGAAAAGCAGTCTCCCAAAGGGGATAGTGTACCTTGTCTTCATCATATAGAGACGTGTGACCAGCTTCAGGGAATGTGGGGCTTTGGGGTGGGGAATCACAGAAGCAGCCCATCACTTCATCAAAGATCCTGAAAAATACCAGAAAAAAACATCCACCATGAAAATGAAACTAGCAGAAAACTAATGCTGCCATTGCCAGCTCAGTCTGAAAGAATAATCTACCCTACCCTGTGCTCAGTAGTCAACTGAACAGAATCACCAGTGGCTAGAGGTGATATGCAAAATTTCACCAAGTGGCAGAAATTAGGAGGATGGATTATTTCAACTTTAATAAACCATATATATTTTTTAAAAGAATGATCTAAAGCTTTTTTGTTTTGTTTTTTTTTTCATATATAAGATATGAGCACTGCTGTCATCATCAGTCTTAAAGTAACAGAAAGAGCCGGGGACTGGAGCAGTGACAGACCAATGTAATTACCCCTCCCCCTAGGGTAATGCATCAGTATACATCAAGAGATAGATGCTGAACGCATTTAATCAAAAGATGTATCGTCTCTGGTGGGGCTCACTCTAGTGTTGTGTTTAATTTCTCCTGACATTTCACTCATCACAGAGCAGACAGCTTCTTCTGTTAGCTCCCAAGGAAAAGATGGTTTTTGTTTGTTTCTTTTTTTCTGACCAGGCTCATATAACAAGTCGAGGCTTGTAGAGTCTGAATGAGAGGCAGAAATGGAAGGACATATACCTCTCCGAGGGCATATGCAGCAAAGGCTACGTCTCCCTAGCTGGCTCACGGCTCTTTGGGGGACTTTTATTCATTTGGCAGAAATCTGAGACACCAAAACACAGACACCGATTGCTCCCCTTGTACAGACACAGTTCCACTGTGTCTTACCTGACAAAATCTTCAAAAGTCCGAAAAGAGACCATTCCGCCCATCCGCTGACACGGTGGAGTGAATGAGTTGTCCAACAGCACATCGCTGACACTAGCTACATGAGTCATGCCGTAGTGGTTGAGGTTGGAGGAGAAGGACATTCTAAATGGTAATTCAATCAAGTGCATTAGACAAGGAGGACAGGAGAAAGGACTGGGAGAGGAACAACAGGAAAAAGGAACTAGGGGGAAACTCTGAATTAGGGTCAGGTTGCAGAGCAGATTTGGTTTTTTACCCACTATGGGTAAGGCTGTTTTGCTACATTCACATTAACCCTTTCATTTGAATTCTACCCCCACCCCACATATAAACATACACTAACTATTTTGTTATCACTCCAAAATTTCTCCAAATAAAAGTCTAAGGACTGTCAGGAATTTCACGGCAGTTTCAATACAATGATACTATGGCATGTCTGATGAATAAATAGCACATAGGGGTTAAAAACCATCCTGCATCTTCCCCTTCCCTAAAACATTCCTCATTTTAAAAGGAAGTAAGCAAGCCAAGTGAGTTGTAACTAGGCAACACATGAGGCATTTTTTTCTCTAAGAATAGTAATAGATTACGTATTCACAGATATAAGCATATACAACAACAACTCCAAGTCATTTGGAATGGGTTAGTAAATCATTATAAAAACATTTACCATATAGAAACAAGTCACAGTCTATAAAAGAAACTCAGGCGGTATTTACTTTTTTCTTTCATGGGCTGATAGAGATGGCAGTTATAAGGATTATAGCTCCTCCCTTTTTGAAAGGGAGACATTTTCATCCCCAAACTGCAAAGTTTCCATTTTATATTTAAACACTTCTAAACCTAAGTAAGCATACCTTCACCAAAAGCCCTTGATAAATCCCAGCAGGATACAAAAGGGCAGAGCATGGGTCTCACAGTGTGTGTAAGCATGACAAACAGGTGCTAAATGAAGATGCTCAAAGAGAACTGAACTGATTTGTTCACTCTAAAAACATAATGAATCTGTATACTCCTTGATGCACCTCAGCAGTATGTACTGATAAATAATACTATAAAGTGTGTTTCCAATACCCAGTCAGTCAGAGCAGCCTGTTAGGAAGGACCAAGCGGAAGGATGCCTCTAGGACTTGCCTGACATGTTACCAGCATACTGATTGGAAGCAAGTTCAAAGTAAGGCAATGGCACCTGAACTTTGGGGAGCTGCCCCAAAATCACCTTAGCTGCACCGCCTGCAGTGTAGCAGGGGAAGAGGGCCAGTCTGTGTGGACTTGAGATCTGGGTATATACTATACTGCAAATTGTAATTATAAAAGGCAATGGAATTTTTTCATAGAATGGAAGTACTGCTCACACAGACTATAGAGACTGACACTCCAGGTTTTTGTTCCCTTGGCAAACAATGACTATGAAGAAGGTACTTCACCTTTTGACAGTACTGGGGAATAGAAAGGCAGAGTGGGAGAGGAAACCATTGACACCATGAATGAAACAAACAAACATATGAAACACACAGCAAGCAAGTCTTATACACGGTGCTCACTAGAAACTGGATTCAGAATTATATGAACTCCTGAAACACCATCATCCTCTTTTCTAGGATCACCAAATATAATTACTAAAGGAGCAAGTTTGTGAGGCATTACATCTTTTCTACCTGCCTGGTATCAGACAGGCAAGATAAAAGGGTTCCAGATAACACTCAAAGGGAACTCCCTCTGAGTAAGCTAACAGGGTGTGCTTGTGGCAAACATGGGGTTAAATATTTTTTTCACTCAACTGAACCCCATGGGAAATATCCACTATTCAGTTTTCCTCAGTACTATGTTCATGGGCCAGGACAGCTAAAGGCAGGCAGGAATAAACCAAGCCCATTCTCCAAGGGCAGGCAAGAGAACCAAACAAAAGCACCCCCTTTCCTCTCCTCATCCAAACTGGACTTTAAAAGCTATAATGAGTTTTGATCACTTAATATTTAAAAGGAGAGGGACAAAAATAAACATAAGCCTATAAATACTTCAATGTAAGACTGATCATGTACAAAGAGCTCACCACCAACTTAATATTACTTTAAGATTTTGAGGATTCAATCCTAATCAGACCTGCTTTCCTCTCAAACTTGCGTTGTGTTGCCTTGCTTAAGCTCAGAAGCAGGAGGAACTCAAAATACTAAAATATCACTTGTGCAATATTGGCATGGAAACCTCTTCCCAGGGCTACACACATCAAAATGTAAATATTCCTTTCCAATATGAGTCTTACAATAAGTTGAAATAAAACTTGACTTTCATACTATTATGACACTTTAACAGTTAAAAAAAATAGCTAACAAACTGATAAAACATGAGATCAGCTATTTCTGCATTTGCATTCCTCTAAGTCTAAAAGGAGAAGCAAATAAGGGAAACTCAAAGTTGAAAAAAATTAGGAACAATTTGCCAGGATAAGAGTAACTTTAAGGGGTTGTCCTCTGAAAGCTCCAAGCTACACATATAACTTAGCAAAAAAAAAAAAAAAAAAAAGAAAAAGAGAGATGTTTTCAGCAAAGCTGAACATCAAGTGGACAACTCCCCTATTATATACAGCTAGAGGGGAGCTCTTCCCTACTAAGACTTTTCGAATATTGCTTTTTTGGACAGCTAAAGAAAAGCTGAAGACATGTTTTCCAAATAGAAAGAATAACTTAGTAGTGGGTGGGCCAAAGAGTAAACATTTTTCATTTTCACCAGTAACTTTACTGATTTGGATATTTTGAGCATGTTGGCTATCTCCCACATGGTATAATGATTGTTCTCAATTACTGTCTTGATTTGATCACTATCAACTTCAACTGGTCTACCAGACCAGGCAGCATCATCCTATGAGAAGTCTCCAGCACGAGACTTCACAAAGCACTTCTGACACATTTGGTCAGTCATAGCACCTTTTCCACACACTGCACAAATCTTTTTTTTGCATTTAAGTGCCTTTTTACCTTTCTTGAAATAATAAAGCATAGTATGCTAAAAATGTTGCATGTATTCTTCCATCTTCAATATTAAAATGGCTATACAAGATTTCCCTAATTTTGATAAGGTTTTTTTTAAATGCATGCTGATATGACAGCTGTCACAATACAATCTAACAAAATTGTATGGAATGAAGTTAAAGATAAGTAAGTGCTACCAGAGCCATCATATGGGGAAAAAAAAAAAAAACAAATGAACTTTTTGGCCAACCCAGTACATTCAAAGAGGAGCTGAGGACTGACTCCCTAGCAGAAAATAACGTATTAGCTTGTCCATCATAGTGCTATTTTTTTCTCTGATTTCATTACTCTAAGTTACAAAAAGGTGCTTTTAATTGAAAAAAAGAACTAAATATACGGTACCTGTTTAGCGTGGGGATGTTCCCTCTGTAATTAAACAACCACAGTTAGTTACTGATAGGTTAGTAAAAGCCATAATAAAAGATTTGTCAGAGCAGATACAGACCAGTCATAAGGAGCTTCAATTTGGCAGCTCTGGCATTCAGCAGACATAATTAAGTGCTCATTACCCTTCAACCTCCAGGGTGCCTCCAAAGAGGCACGCCTCCTGACCTACCTCACCACAGCAGCTGTTGATGGAAAGGGTTGAAACATATTTACCATGGATTTTTTTATAGCTCTATTACAAAAAAAATAATGCAGAGCAGTGATAAAACACAGGCTCATGAAGATTAATTCATGATATATTAAACTTCAATGTGAAATACAATTCTTGACAAGGTTCTTAGAGAATCTTCTTTCTTGTTCCTATTTTACTAAAAACGTAATAAGGAATTCCATGGAAGTTGATTCCATACCTCCTGCCACCTTAACTGCTTTTGTAGAATATGTGATGAACCTACAAATTCTCCTCCAAAGAAAAGAAGCCAGTGGGTTCCTAAGCTGCCTTTCTGAGTCTCTTCCACCATGCTCCTCCTCCCATAGATCTGGGTGGGAGAGTCATGGTGCCGGTGCTGCTGGTGTTGGTGGTGGCACTGGAAAGGAGGGTATTTTGTAGTTGAGGAGCTTAAAGGAACTGAAAATCATGCAGGAATATAATGATAAATGATTCTAAGACTAGAGTGGTGTAATATGTAAAAATTAATTAACACTTTGTAAATTAAACAAGTTTAATAATGACTTTTAAAAATTGCTGTAAGCTTAAAAACTCTAAGCATCTCATATACAAAGCCTTACCTAAATTTGGCTAGCCCTAGATTTTCTCAATAAAGGATGTGTCAAAATCGTGAAAGAAAGACTAGGTTAATTATGGAAACTGCAAAGCCAGCCTCCCGCATTCTCTTTGGTCTTTGCCACCAACTCTTTTTGTTTCTTAGTATGGTATCAGTCATTTCCTCAACTGAAAAAAAGACAAATTAAACCCCTTATTTCCAATGTTAAGAGGACACTTATACTTACCACCCACAATTTAAGAGTACTGTAAGGGGCTTGATTGGTTGATATCTTAACCTTCTAACATTCTTTTATCAGCATTTAATCATTGTTGGGGTTTTCTGGCACACAGAGGACTTAATGGGCAGAACATAGTGGGTGGTGTTGATGATATGTGGGAAGGTGGAGAGAGGGAGGAAAATGATGCACTTTCCATGGCAGTGAAAGGAACAGAACAGACTGAGCTGGCCATATAAATAAAAAGCTGTGACATATCACTGCACACAAACTGTATACCTCGTGTGATTTGTGAGTAGCAATGCTCTCTGCATCAAACCTGTATCACAGAGTGAATTCATAAGGCAGCAAGAGCAACCTCCAAGTGCAAAAACCTGCACCTTTGCTGTTTGGATTCTTTGAGCCTCTCACTGGGGGAATGGGTTTCATTTTACAAGACAGCATTTGTTATAATGCACTGGGCCCTCATCAACAAACAAAAAGTACACACAGGTTCTAGAGCAGAGAGAGATGAAACTTAAGAAAACTAAACATAGATGCTAATGAGAATATAGGAAAGTCCTCCTTCTGAGATATAAAGGATTCTAAAGAAAGCGGTCACCCGTACCGTCCCTTCCCATGAACCTCATTTCACTCAGTTCAGAGAGAAGAACCCTATAACCAAAGCAATCTCAGGCTCCATCTATCTAGGTTTCTGGAATTTAGAAACTGGTATAATCTCTCTCAAATGTTAACCAATTTCTTAAACTAATAAAATGGTCTCACTGCTTCTGTAGTTCCACTCTAATCCTTTAGGGAGTCCTCACAGGATGAGGGCCAAGTTTTCAGCAGAAAAGGGCCTGAATTGAAAAGAACACCACCAACAAAAAGCCAGCCCTTCTCCATCAGCAATTCTCGAGCTCTCATAGGGAGCCCCCTGCTGCTTTGTTATAGAAATTGTGCACCATCTACACAGCATGGGGTATGAAACACTCCCAACATCTCCAGTTTTTAAAGGAATGGCACAATCAATCATGTAAGCGGCAAGTTTAGAGGCAGCCTTTCCTTTTTGGTATAATAAGAATCTGTGGGGCTGGAGGGGAGATGAGCAGGGAAGGAAGGATAAATTCTCTATTACCAGGTAAGTACTTAGCCATGTCCATAATGATCATTTATATATATTGTTACTTTATACAGGGGCTATTGCATCAATTTAAGAATATGACCAATGTGGCATACTGCACACACTGTGATACACTAGACAGCTAGGTGCATGGTCTGCACAAAAATACACAATCAAGGAAGAGATTGTATATGAGTCAAATATTCCCATTTATGTGGCTAAAAATAAAATCTACCACATTCCACTGCATACCAATCATGCAAAAATTGTCCAACTGCTCAATCTCTGATAAGGCAATCAACTGCATTTTCAAATACATGGGATATAAACTCATTTTTCATAAGACATTTGCTGTTTAGACCATTCCAAGCACTTAGGATAACTCTTCATTCACAATGTTTGATAAATATTGAAATCATTTTTCTTCCAGTAGAATAGCTCCATTTTACAGATGCGCTAACTGAGAAACCAAAGGGGATGCTTTCCAAGGACATTGTTCAACATGGTGCCATAAACCAGAATCTAAACCTGGCAATTTCTCATCTCAGTTTCTGAGGCCAGCATTCTACATCAATATAAAATAAATTTAAAGAAGGACGAGAGAAATCCTTTGAATTCTGAACTTCCTGGCATTAGGTCACCTCTGATTTTATTGATCTGTCTGCCTAGAATGGCTGGAGAGCCTGCTTCAATATGAATGCAAAGTCAGAGTTGCTGCCTGCTAGCCGAACCCTCTCTATTTAAGGAACACTGACTTCTCTGGCAGTCACAAGTTCTCTTAGCCTTTTACCATCCCTTCCAGCTGAATCTCATTCTCCCTGGCCCTACATAAATCTTTTATCACATAAAAATGCTCCCAATTCTTTTGCCTTCTATCTTGAAGGGGGAAAAAAGACCCTATTTGAAAATGATGGGGATGCATGCAAACAAGCAGTGGTTACACCAAGCTGTGGCTGAGAGCAATATAGGGCGAATCTTTTGAAATCAGGCAGCAAAGCAGAATCAGAAGAGGTCGGCTGAATAACCTACTAGAAGTCACCAACAGCAGTACCATAGGAGAAAGAGCAATTTGACTGGCTGTGACCAGTGGTGGTCTCCTTGTGTGACTACATTTCTGCAGGAGAATCCAAATCAAGAGCTATAAACACATCTGAACCATGTATTTCTACTGGCATCTCCCCTACCACCTCCTTGCAATTCAGATGCCCTGATTCCATTGCAGAGCTTCAGTTTACAATAAAATGATCACTGATTCATTCATTTGCATCCCCTTTAAAGCCCTTTTTTTGCCCTGCTGGACGACTCTGCTCTTCCTAAAACAAGTATGCCAACAGAGCTACAGCATATTACTGCTGCCTGTTGTATAATTAGCTACAAACTCACAGCACAAAACTACAGGGATTTACAGGTGCCCTGGATTCTGCTTCTTCTTCCCCCTGGAATCAGCTAGTCTTCCTTGACAAGAAGAGACCTTGGGCTACTCTAATAATATATTGAGAGTTTTAAACTCGACTCTCCAACCTTACAAGTCTAGAGTGCCAAAATAACACAGTGGAGACTAGCAGCTGAGCCACGGATACAGGAAAGCACTTTGGTAAGCACTTAAACCTGCTGAGAATCTCCTCTTCTCCCAGATGCTTGCATCTTATCAGCAGACTACCCTGAATGAAAGAAGCAAGCACTGAAGGATTTTGTTTATTTATAGCTCTTTCTGGCCTGCTAACTACAACCAAGTGCTCCTGCTGCTAAAAAATGCTACAAGTTGGGTGACTTTTGAGTGTCTCAGTATGATCCAAAGAAGGGTCTAATCTCTGGGTGTCAAAGATTATCAGAATCCTCAAAAATGGCAGTAGGCTGCTGATTTGTCACATGGCAGCCTTCTGATTCCTGAATTTCCTCACACCCTTCTTCATAAAAAGAAGGTCCAGAGGACACACACTGGCAGCTAAACGTTGAAGGTGTCAAGCAGCCTAAACATGACCAAAACATGTGGTATCAGGGGAGAACACAGCCGACCTCTTCTGCATGTGAGACATGAAAAAATGGAAAGTACTTGAATTAAAACACTATAACAAAGAAGGTCAAATTCACAAGGAGCAAATAGCAGAAAAGGTACAATACAACTCGACTTAACTAAGGCACGGATTTCCATGCAAAAAATAGGTGGAAATAAACACCAATAGGTCCTCACCCATTACATATGTATAGAAACATACAAAACACACTTTCATCTCCTGCATCAATCTGATGCTTCTCATTTGAACCACAGATAAAGTTATTTTTAAAATTAACTATGTTTGTTAATATATACTACTCATGAAAATCATTTGGAGTTTTAAATTTTAAAGTCCCAGACTGTCTTAATACATATAGCCATACGCATAGTCAGAGTTTATGGGATAATGTACTTTACATGATTGTATAAATATAGCTATATTTTAGAAGCTCAAATACAGAAGCTGAGTAAACAACTTATCTGTTTCCAGATTATTCTCAGTAACTTAATATGCCCACAGCTAAGTGGAATCCTGAGTGTTGAATGATTTGATAAATTGTCAAGAATAAAGACATTCAGGACAATGCTTTAGTGTAACAAGCTTTTCCTTCACTAGTCCCAGTGAGTGATAAAGCAGGGCCTCCGAATAGGGAAAGACAAACACACATGCCTCAGGCTCCAAACCCTGAGCCTAACCAGAGAAGAACAAGAAAAAGCTTAATGATATAGTCTGGGCTCCGGAATGAATTTATGTAAAATATTGGTGGAACTCACTAAAGAGCTGGGCTGATGAAATCTTAGACAAGGAAATCAAGTCCTGAAAGTCTGGATAATAATAAAATGTTCTCCTAGTGCAGATAAGCTGTCCAGACTATTTGTACACCAAGAAAACGACAGAAGAAACTCATTCACCTCTTTAAAAACCATTTGCTAACTGGTTACAAGTCACCTTTAAAAAGAAAACAGAACAAAACAAAAGCAAAAATCCCCTCCCCTCAAAATAATTCACCTACAGTAGGACATGGCCTTTCAATAGAAAGAAGATACAGAAAAAGACATACACACATGCCACATATGTGTAGGTTTCCTATTATGCTTAAGTCAAGAAAGTCTCTACAGCTGCTGCTACCCAAGGGAATTTAAGAAGAAAAGGGTATATTTACACCAGGAGCTTCTCTGAGTGAAGCTCTAATAACTGGATCCTCTGGTGAATAAGACCTGGGAATGCCAAATAAATTGCAACTACAATTCCTTGAAAAAACTTGCAAGTCTTCAGTAGAAGATCAAGAAGATAACATACCTTGAATGAAGCCCTACTAGTAAGAAGGATGATGCAGAAAGTCATTGAGATGAAAAGTAGTTTTCAATTAGCAATAAGTGTGCCTTAGATAAACCTCATTGGCTACGATACTACCACTGTGCAAAGCTTGAGATTAGAAATAAACTCTTTAGTGATCTGCTTTTTTTGAAATATTGAGAGCAATATGAGAAAAAAAAAAACAAAGCCAAATTATACTGAAACACAGAGTAACTAAATATCAAGTAAAAGTTTCAGTCGAGCAAAATGAGTAAGTGCTAGAGATCTGTTGTACAACACTGCACTTAAAGTCAATATTGTACACTTGAAATTTTGTTAAGAGGGTAGATCTCATGTTAAATGTTCTTTCCACAGTAAAATAAAAACATTTTAAAGTATTAAAAAATATCAAGCAATACAAAGTCCTATAATAAATTTAAACAAAAATAAAAAGGTACCAAACATATTAGCCACCCGCTAACTGCCAAGTGTGCCCCTCCCATAAAAGCAGGGTGGGGCGGCTTCTCCCTTCCCAGAGGCTGCTCCACTTACTTGCAATGGAAATTACCTGTGTGTTGCCTATTTCCCTAAAAATCAAAATATGTTCTAATGGGGACATGAGTCTTCCACCCAAACAGTAGCAGACATTTTCCCGAAAAAATTACTCTGCTGTTGTCAGTTTGCAGACAGAAAGCCATGTTTCATCCTGACCCATGAGGGCTAAATCACTAGTCAAAAACAAACTGCAGGGATGGAATTCCATCAGGAGATCCCATACACTACAGGAGACTGGAGTCTTGCTTTGATAATGCACCTTAGAAAGATATGTTCACTTCTAAGGACTTGCTGGGCACATGTAGTCTACTTGAAATGAATACCTGGGCAGGAATGTAAAGACCAAGTGCCAAGAAAGAAAATGCAAAAATTGGTTAAAAAATGTATCTATTTTCTCCCCCAGGAATTCTTGCTTTGTTAACCCCAATTGGGAAAAATACTATAAAACTGTGTTTTACATTAATAAGTATGTATACTCCTATATCTATTCTCTGTTCTCACTGAATATTTTTAAAAGCATGCATTAAGTATCACAGCAGAATATCTATAATATCAGATGTGGATAATTACTGTAATTACTAAGAACAAGTACAATTAAGAAGAGTTTTGTTTTGTTTTTTTAATCTCTCCAAGGGTTACTACTATTAACATAAAACAAAGAGTACTTAGTATAATAGTCCTAATTAATTTTTGGTCTAGTGTTGGGTTGTCCATGTGCTTGGAAGACTTGAAATATGGCTAATTTGTGTCAAGACATGCTGTAAGTATAAAATATACTATAAATTTCAAAGACTTAAGAATGGAAGATATCTCATTAACAATTTTTATTATATAGTGAAATAGTATTGATTATAATGGGTTAAATAAAATGTTGTCAAAAGTAATTTTACCTACTTTTGTTACCCTTTTAAATGTGGCCAACAGAAAACCTGAAATCACACATGTGGCTTATATTACACAGGAGTGCCCCTTATTTGCAGTTTCACATCCTATGGTTTCATTGGCCCACGGTCAACCAAGGTCTGCAAATATCAAATGGAAAATTCCAGGAATAAGAGTCTGTAAGCTTTAAATTGTGCACTGCTCTGAGTGCCCTACGGCATCGCATCCCACAGTCGTCGTCTCATCTCACATCATCACGAGGAGGGTAAGGATAACAAAGTAAGATATTCTGAAAGGAAGACTGTATTCACATAACTTTTATGATATTGTTCTAACTGCTCTTTTATTATTAGTTACTGATGTTAATCCCTTACTGTGCCTAATTTATAAATTAAACTTTACCATAGGTGTGTGTATAAGAAAAAAACAGTATACATAGGGTTTGGTACTATCCCTACTTTCGGGCATCCACTGGGGTCTTGGAATGTATCCTCCAAGGGTAGGGGGCTGCTGTGTTGGCGTTGCACAGTGCTTGGTCTAGCAACAGTGCTTCTCAACTGTAGTTGTTCATCAGGATTATCAGAGCTTTTTCAAAAAGTGGTCCCCTGGACTCTGGTTCAAAATAAATCAGAATCTTGGGAGTCAGGACCCTAAGACATGTATTTTTATAACACTTTCTAGATAATTCTTAGAACCATTGACTTAGAGGTTAGTGGACATAATTGTGTCCTGGAGCCTTACAGGACAGGAAGTGGAATGCACACTGGTAAACAGTCTCCTGTAACTTATTTCTGTAGAATAAGAAACAACATGCTTGTTTAAAATGGTAAGCACAGAAAGGAATAATTGTATTGGAGTTGGGAAAAAAGTTGGAACTTGGCTCAAAACTAGCTAAAAACGAAGAGACCCGAGACCCTAGAATGTTTCTGTAAATCAAGCAGGCCTATTATATAATAAAGACTTTGGCCTTTATCCCTGGTGAGAGAGAGGGAGAGGGAAGGAGGGAGAGAAAAAGAGAAAGAGAGAGACTAAATCCTTGAAATTTCTCAAGAAACAGAAGTGTCTTCATTATTCATGAGCCCCTTGGATCACACCTGAGTTTATGCTGAGAGATGAAATAACTCAGGACAAAGACTGCTCACTAGAAAGACCAAACATGTACTTAGAGGGTTGGGGACTTTGAGCCAGATGGACTTCTGTGGAGGAGGGAGAGGTTGGAGATCAAGTTTAATCATGTGGTCAATGATTCAATCAGTCATGCTGTTGTAATGAAACCCTGATAAAAATTCTGAACACCGAAGCTCAGTGAAACTTCTTGGTTGGTGAACACATTGATATGATGGTAGAATGACATACCCTGGTTCCACAGGAGAAGAACAGAGAAGTTCTGTGTTCAGGGCCCACCCAGACCTTACTCGATGTTTCTCTTTACTTGGCTGGTTCTGATCAGTGTCCTTTATAATAAAATTGTGATCATAAGTATAGTGCTTTCCTGACTTTCATCAAGTTGTTCTAATGAAATGTTGAACCTGAGGGTACCATGGAAGCCCCAAAATTTGTAACCAATTGGTCAAAAAGTGGTGGTCTTGGAACCCTACCAGTGGCCTCATCTGAATTATGAGCAGTTTTGTAGAGAACTGAGCCCATAACTATCGAATCTGCTCTAATTTGAGGTGGTTAGTATCACAATTGAATTGCAGTATACCTGTTGGTGTCAGAATAAGGTCACAATTCCACACTGTAACAAAAACATTTGTAAGAAAATATAAAATCTCCTAAAACAAAATTTACTTGTAATTACTGAACAAATTATACTCTAAACTGAATATATCATTCTGTGATTTAATTGACATTTTATACTCTTATAGTAACAGGAACTTCAGATCTAAAAAAAGCATTAGAGTAGTTTTTATATTTTTCTGGTTAGAAGATTATTTTCTTTGCTCCTTTGTTTGCCTTTATCTTTACTTTTAAACCTATACCAATAATAATGATAATAATAGTAATAATAACAATAATCCAACAGTGTATCATTTTATACACACACAACCAAAGACTTTCCAGAGGTGACAGAATTATAGTCTGTCCAAGTCTGGTCTTTTATCCATGGGGGTGTGTACACTTCAGATGTTGGGAGGGACAAGTGTACAAGGTTTGAAACCATATCAGAAATAATTAAGATTCACACCCTTGAGATAGAAAGGTGAGTAAGATTTCTTAACAGTTAAGGAGCATCTGTCTCATTTTCCAGTCGACTATCCCTCACCAAGCTGGACGCATATCCGCAAATAAAAAAGTAGGACAGGGAGAGCAATTTGGAAAGACAAGGGGAGCGATGAGGAGAGAAGGAAATCACAAGCAGCTCTGCAGCCTGACTACAAATCACTGCCCAAAGGGAAGAGGTGGTAGGAAGCAGGGAAAAAAGGAGAATGTCCTGAGAATTACAAAGAGCATTAACTATAGCGTGTAGTTCTCTACAATTATTCAAGGAATGCAGGAAAAGAAAGGCGACTGAGGGCTGAGCCCAGTGTGCCGTGAGTACTTCGCCACTCGCTGAAGGACAACCATTTGTTTCTAGAAAATGAGATTCTGAAATCCATGGAGGCAAAAAGGCATCAAGAGATGCTTGCTTGTAAGGACATGTGCCTTTCTCTGCCGGCCTTAAGGTGTATTTGAGGTAGAGAAGCGAAAGGATCTTGTGAGACAAAGAAGAGAAGTACTTGTCCCCGAAGACAGCTCTCTGCTCTCCCGCTGACCTGTGCTGGATCAACAGCGGCATCCAGTGGCCGGAAGTCTCAGCACAGACTTCTTTGTCTCCAGGAAGGGTTTCCACTGCTTTGGGTGAAGTGGCAATTCAGAACAAAGCTATTTCTGGTGTCTGTGACTAAGGGTCCCCAAAGACACGGTACTTTGTAATATAAAGTGAAGAACCAAAGGCTATAAAGAAGAAATGGAGGGGGGCAGCTTAAGATTGGCTGTGGTATTTATATTTCCTGTGGTATTACTAAAAAGAATGAAAATACAAAAGGGGATGAATGTATGTGTGGGTGGAATTCCTAGGTTTTCACTGCCTCAGAATAGTTTAAAAATAAATGAGTAAACAAAACAAAGTGTTTTCATTTTAAAACCAATGCAATACTAAAACAAATTTCTTTATGTACATTTTATTTTTTTAGGGCTTAAGAAGGGAAAAATAGTGGAATTAACATGGTTTAATTAAATAATTTACTTGAATTTAAGTTTGCCCTGGAGGGTGATTTTTAAAAACTGAGTGTCAATTGCTAAATTCAGGTGTCTGTTTTTAGGGAGATAATGAAATTGGATTGGGTATAACCTTAATCCATAAAAAACACATTGAAAAGAAGAGCATTCTAACAAAGATATTTTTATATCCAAATATTCACTTCAAGTTCCATCAAGTAAAATGCTAGTAAATTTTTTCTCACTTAAAAAAAAAAGAACCATGTTTCCTCAATGACAAAATGTAAGCAAAAATAAACAAAGTAATCCTAAATTTGTATCTTAATTAGACCATACGTTATCTCTCCAGGTCAAAGGTCAAAAAAAGAGTGAGCAGAGGAGACTTTTCTCTCATGGTTTAAATTTGTTCATTTTCTGTTCTACATTTCTAGCTGTAAAAAACATGGGACTGTCATACACTTTACTCCCTTAACTCTCCTGATGGAGCGCTGGCTGGCTCAGGTGCACATACCCACTCAAACTCACCTGTTTGGATGGGACGTGGGCAGCATGAACTGGAATTCTACCACGCAGGTGCTGTCCTTAAGCTGGCGGTGCTGTACGCTGTTAAGTTCATAGGCAATATAAGCCCTTCGAACATACACCTAGTTAAAAAGTAATCCTCAGTAAATACACTTTAAAAACAGAAGCTAAGAGATGTAGCCCAGGAAAAAGACAGTCTTAAAAAGAGGTATCTGACAGAGAAGGCAGTCTGCAATGACAGAAGTCTCAAGGCTCTGTATAAAAATACGTTGCTTTAATTAACAAAGCTGGAATCCGAAAACTATACCCGTGACTATAAATGAAAACAAAACTAGCCTGCCTAGCTGGACACCTCTAGGTGTGCCATAAGCCTTTCACACTAACCTAAACACAGGAGAAGGTTGGATCTTGAGCAAAAGAGAGCATACAGAATCAAAACTTATTAACTTATTATGCATGATCATTTCAACAGAAGATAAAAGCAAGCAGTGAAAAAATGAAAGGTACAGATTCTGGGCCACTTGAGAAGTGGAGATAGAAGACAGAAAGAATTACAGGATAGTCCAATATTTTTACTACCTTGTACCTCTGTTTTGTTTCGTTTTCCAGTTGCCCAAAATAAATATTAGATTATTTATATCCCCCAAACACTAGGAAAAAGCACTAGGGCATAATCTGATATATAATATCTCAAACACGCTACTTGACTCAAGAGTTAAAAGAAACAGCAACAGGCTGCATCTCAGCAAAACCATCAGCCAACCCTGCGCACTTCACAGACAATTTGCCAGGCACATAAAATGCTACATGGAATTCTATCAGCATCTGAGGTATATACAAGGAGATTTCTCATTAAATGGCATGAAAGAACTGTAAAACACTTAGATATTTTTAAAATTTGGTATTTACTGAGTAGGATACATTACACTCTACCCACAGAACACAAATAGAGTAACTCAAAAGAGCTTGCAACAGACTGTAGTGATGTCATATTACATAAGATCATCTAAAACATTCCTTTTCCTCATCTTCAAAAAATATCCACTTGGCAATTGTATAGCAGTATTCAGGGACTGCAATTTTTGTGCTTAATGAGGTAGTGAGCTGTAGTGGAAACAGGAAAGTCTGTGAGTTAGATTCAAACACAAACTCTTCCACGTATTATCTATGTGAATTTAGACAAGTCACTTAACCTCTGAGTCTCCCTTCCTTACTTCATGAAGTAATGGTAGGATTAAATGAGAAAAATAAAGTAAAGCACCTAAAACACAGTTCATTAAATGTTATGACATTTTTCCCCATAATGATATATTTCATAAGACCTGCTTGACAATACAGGATACAAGTAAAATCCATTTTACTTGGCCTACATCACAAAATGGTACATGTTCTGATCAGCCCTATATTTTTTCACTTACTGTGTTATAGGAAATCCTAATTCATTATGAAATGGGATAATGAAATATAACTAGAAAGTAGAGACTATTAAAAAGTGCAGGCAGCTGTTTTCCTGTGATGAGAGCCTAGAAGCTGATGACTAGTTCTAGAGGAAACATTTGGGTAAAGCAAGACCATAGTTCGGCATTAGTTTCAGAGGAAAAAAAGATTCTACTCTTAAGAACTAACCTTAAAGCTAAAGAAAAAGAACTGATACAATAGCCAAATAGACAGAAGAAATCAGCTAGAAACCAAGAAAAAGGTCATGTCATGCTATGTTACTAAGAACACTTACCTCCAGAGCCGCCATCCTCACTACTTGGTTGCTGTGATAGAAGAAGTTCGGTAAGACATCAAAGATAGATGTTTCGGACAAGATGAGTTTCTGGAAGGTACAAAGACAAACTTAAACCATTACATCCAAATGAGAACAATTTCAAAATTTAGCATTTGAAGCATTTTAGTAAAACTTAAGAATTTTGTCTATGAATGCCACGTACAAACTTACCTTCTTTGTGCCTCAGCTTCCTGAAGCTACAAAATGGGGAAAATAACGATAACCTATGCTCTTGGGCTGTTGTGAGCATTCAAAGAGTTAATATACATAATTCCTAGAATGCATGAACAATGCATTAATTATATGGTAGTATGTGTTTATGACTATTATTATTCTTCCTGACATATATCTCTGCTCAACTTAAATATCTTCTCAGCACTCCACTATGATAAACCAATAGATCTGAACCCCAATTGAAACCCTCTATTTCAACTATAAACCAAATAAACAAAAACATCCTTCTTCCCTCACTAGGTTTCCCAGAAAGAAATCTGACAGGAAGCCTGAAGATGCCTTTGGCTGGATATAACAATATTATCCTTATGTTCAGGTAGACAAATAAAAAGTCATTCCTGAGAAAATGATGTTTAAAAAATAATAGGTCCTTCCAATTAGTAAAATTAGCCAGTACTGTTTTATAAAATTGGCTCTATATAAAGCTTACTAGGAAGCTTTAAAAGAAAATTAAAGCACATGAGGTAGACTTCAATAAGACACTCAGGAAG
Source organism: Tonatia bakeri (assembly GCA_004024845.1). Classification (NCBI taxonomy): domain Eukaryota; kingdom Metazoa; phylum Chordata; class Mammalia; order Chiroptera; family Phyllostomidae; genus Tonatia; species Tonatia bakeri. Next base: position 195,385 of record PVIA01000891.1, read on the forward strand.
ACCTATTTGATTTTTAAGCTAAACCACAATTCTAACAGCATTTTTCATGAAAAAATATTCAGAAGTAGAAATCATTTTAGTAAGTCAAGGTATAAAACTTCATTACATGAAAAATCAAAATTGATTGATTGATTACTTAATTAAACTATGCTTGGGAACAAAAGGAACACAAGTACAGAGAGGTAGAAAAGGGCTGTAAGTATACCTGCAGGTTCTCAATACAAAACTGATGTCCGTACATGTCAATAGCTGATAGGAAGATAGACTCTACTTGGTTATGGCGAAGCTCATATGATGGCAAATGAGAGGCAATAAGAACCTAGAGTGAGAGCAAAATAAGAGGCGTAAGTTCCTGAGGGAGTGATTATTCTAGGCTCCTATTAGGCAGCTCTGATACAAAAGCAATAAATATAAATCTCTAAGTGCAGGCATCAAAGATAAAACAGAGACCAAGTAAAACAACTTCTAGGTCCTGTAACATAAAGCCAATGCCACCAAATACTGCATCTCAGTTGACTCTCACCATGATTTGCGTTGTGGGCTATTTCCCATGGGGGTAGGGGGAAGGGAGAGAAAACGGCTTCAATCAAGTTCCATCAGTGCATGTGATTTACCATTGCAAAGCTGCTAGTCCTGGGGACTGCCTGACTAGCTGTTAATTGGGAATCAGGTCTGGCAGGGAGCAGCTGTGGGGAAGGTGGATGCAGCAGAGCTAGCCTTTTGCAACTCTAAAGTAGAAAGACAGACTAGGAAAAACCACTCTGACAGCCCCAGATACTCAGCAGCAAGGAAAAGGCGTCAGGATGTAACACCGATGCATATGAGGGGCAGAGAGAATGAAAGCAGCATCACAAACAAACAGAGACACGGTAGGACCTGAACACTCTCAGCAGGTCACTGAGAGGTTCAATAACTTCGAGTAGTTCAGTGACATGGATACAATTGTAGAGAAAGCAGAAGGTCACTGAACAGCTTCAAATGCTGCTTCCTTGTCAGTGCCCATGCACAGAAACACAAAGGGAGCGCCAACTCTTGGCTTCCCTGCTGAAACCTTTTGGAATGGAAATGAAGACTACAGGGTGAAACTAACTGGACTTCTCTGGGGTTGTTCTGATTGCTAGCCCTAAGATTCATTTCATTATCTTTCTGCTTTCTACACTTGATTTTTTCCTATACACTTAAAAGTTTTCACCTGCTTCTAAGCTCCCTTTGGGAAGTAAGAAACATGGAGTCTATTGCCTTCCTCCACATGACCCTGATTTACCATCACAGGACTAGCGGAAAGGGTGGAGAACCGTAACAGGATTTTATACGGGGAAAGGGCTCCTATTTTTAAGAGACTCAACGTTCATCTTTTTCTGTCTCTTTAAAAAATATATAAAGGATGAAACCACATGAAAACATTTGTTCTGAGGGCAATGGGACATAGACATTTGCATCTCTGTAAGGTGACTGAACAAAAGCTCATTGCCCAATCTACGAAAATCATTCCTCCCTCAGGATGACCAACACATGTCCTTACCTGGCGTGCTCGAAGTGCCACTTTAGCATTGGTGGTCTTACTGAGTTGAGTTAGCTCTGTGAGGATATTCAGTAGCTCATCAGTGAGAGTAGGGTCCCGGCCACACAACTGATCCTAATTGTTTATGTGAAAAAAGCATACACGTGCATATTAAAAGAAACTGTAGATAGGGCTCTGAATCAGAGAAAAGAGAATAAAAACCAAGTAAACACAGCTGGATTAATATAAAAAATGCAAACTTCCTGTTTTTTGTTTTGTTTTTGAATCCAAACAATGTGGTAAAGATGATCCCAGAGGAAACTGCTGCTAGAAGAAGCTTAAATCCTTCAGTCATTCAGATTCAAAATTCTAAATGTATTTCTTTATAAATCAACACTATATACCTTTCACATGCAGAAGAAATCATCAGAGACCATTAAAAGAGGTCAAGGGACTCTGAGTAAGAAATAACAAGATGTTTTAAGAAGTTTTAAATATTAATAATATAGGGACTAATGGCTTCCTGTTCCTTTTTCCCACTTTTGGGGAAAAAAGCAAAATGTAAAGTAAAAGGAACCACTCCTGGTGGTTTTCATTCCACAAACCAAATGTTCAGCATCCCAGGAGGGTGCAAAACAGAAACACAAGAACAAATTATTCATTTATAAACACACACTAAATAAAAACACCATCTCATATTCTGACAATTCTATACACCAAATCATTTATCCTCTTGCTGCACCAAGAATCATTCCAGGATACCTAAACATGGTGAATCCTTAGATGGATTAGAAGAAAAAACACAGCCCCTACTATACAATCCATGGTTTATTCAGTGATGGGTCACTCCTCTCCTAAAAATTAAAAATTGTTAAAAACCTCTATCATGTTTTGAGAAAAATATTTCTTCTCCAGTGGGATGTCAGTTGAGCCCCTAAATTCATCCATATAATTCTCATCTATGCTGAAAGACTACAGATGCAGTCTTTATAAAGATCTGTCCTTTTTGAAATTTACACAGCTATTTGTAGTAGTAGTTCTTAATACCACACCACATAAAATACACACGATTTGGTATAGTTCCCTCTAGTTGGAGTCTGAAATAACTGCCTTTCCATTCAGTGAAGTTTTATTCTCTTACTGGACATGAAAGACAACCAGATCCCAGCTTCCTGTTGCTGCTTTTTCCTCTCCTCCCTACCTTGATTATCAGCCATTTTCTTGAAGAATCTCCATCTCAGACTCAGACCTTCCCCATCTCAGAGACAGTCGTATAGCCCATGACCACAGCTGTATAAATAAAAGCTTGAGACTTCTGGCTTTTGAAGCAGATGTGCATTTCTCGAAATACATTTTCTACAACCTGTACCACTTTCCGTGTCACAGCATAAGTAGCTTTGAAGCACTCAACATCACTATGCTGGCAAGAGGCCTTCTCAAACATTTTAAAACAGGAAATATACTAGGTTGGCCAAAAAGTCCACTACATTTTTTCCCTATGCTGGCTCTAGTAGTGCTTAGTTGTCTTTAACTTCACTTGAAACAATTTTTGGTAGATTGTATGGTGACAGCTGTCATATCAGCATGCATTTAAAAAAAAAACTTATCAAAATGGGTGAATTTTTGTGCAGCTACTTAAATATTAAAGATGGAAGAAAGTACACATTCTTGGTGTATTATGCTTTACTATTCCTAGGAAGATCACGAGACAACTGAAGCACAAAACAAATGTGTGCAGTGCATGGAGAAGGCGCTGCGACTGATCAAACGTGTGAAAAGTCGTTTGAGAAGTTTCTTGTACTATTAACATTTTGACCAAATAATTTTTGCTGTGGGGCTGTCATATGCATTGGAAGATGTTTGGCAGCACTCCTGCCCTCTCAACACGAGAAGCCAATAGCAGGAGATAGCCAACATACTCAAAATATCCAGATCAACAGTTATTGGTGAAAATGAAAAATGTGTCTTTTATTTTACGGAAAAAAAATCCACATGGAGGCCAACCTAATACTTTCTGGTTTCCCACTCCACCCACCAGAGGTCTGCTCCAACTGTCCAGAGTGGTAAAACACGGGATGAGATTTACAGTTAAGGAAGTGCAAGTGCATATTGTTTTCACCTATTTAATGCTGGGAATTTGCTCATCTGAGTGGGAAGAGAAGCTGCTATTAAAGTGACTATAAATCTAGGGTTCAGCTGAGCATGTAGTCACAGACTAGAGGACCTATTCCACCTATCCTAAGGCATAGAAGCAAAGAGGAGGGAGAAAATGCAACAAAGTCTCAGCTTTTGTTGAGGGCCAACAAGCAAAATAGAATTATAAGGGAATACAGGGTGGGGCAAAAGTAGGTTTACAGCTGTTCACATAGAAAATGATACAATAATCAATTAATAATAATACTAGAATAAACTCTGTGTTTCATGTACTCCCAAGTTTACACCTACTTTTGCTCTATCCTGTATAAAAAATTACCAAGAAAGACCACAAAAAGACAAAAGAAAAGAACAGATAAACAGTGGGTGGGGAAACCAAGGTAAGTTTTTCCTACATAAATCCCTCTTTACCTGATGTTGCTAATTGAGAAAACATTCCTTTCCGAGGTACCTCCTTCAATCATCAGAATGACCCGCTGGAATATTTAAAAACCTGAGATGTCCTGGGCAATGCTACTCCGCCAATCGCCAGACTAGAATCTCGGCAGTGACCAAGACTCAATGCGACAAAACGAGAAGACTCGCCACATAACCAACCTGTTCTTTGAAAGGAAATCCAGGTTTACCTTTCGAGATTAGATCAACAAATAAGTAAAAATAAAGTTACTCTCTTGCTTAATTACACGGAGCCTGTTCTAAGTTAAAAAAGAAAGAAAGAAAGCGCACAAAACCACTTTTTTTACAAAGCCACTTTTTGATTTCATCTTTTCGCTATGAGAGAAAGGAAGTGGGAAAGAAACAGTGCCTGTGCGAAAGTGAGCTATGGAGATTAGAAAATAAAGTAGGTAAGTAAGTATTCGTTCAGGATCACCAAACGACAATCTTTCTGAGCTCCTTGTGATCAAGTACAGAAACCAGACCTTTGAAGGATGTGAAATATCAAACACAGTATGAATAAATCACTGTTTCCATCAGTTTGTCTTGACCTGGAAATTTTCCAATCAAATATTTTTTCCATTGTCAGTATTACTTGGTACTTAGACAAAGATTGGCAATAGAAAATTATGTAATCTTTGCAACCCTCTCTTGTCTTTGACCTAAACAGTGTTCAGGTCCTTTAAAAAAAAAAAACCCACAAGGGGAAGAAGACCAATCTGTTCATCAGATCCAAACATCCAAAAGAAAGTTTACGGTCCTCTAGCCTAGAGACTTCCATGGGCAACTGGACAGCCCAACACGACCGCCAAACCCTGGTAAACATTTTGTAATGAGGACATTAAGTGATGACTATGTCAGCAGATGTTTTCTCATTGTAAAGCAGTTCATTTAATAAGCCTACCTGCTGATTTTGGGACTACAGGTCACTTGCATAAATCTGCAGGCCTAAGTGAAAACTACTATTCAGCAATGGTTAAGACTGGTACCACACAGTTATTTCTTGTTCTTATTCCTAACCCTAAGGGTGGCTAATGATGGGAAATATAACAAATATGCTTAAGTGTCAAAACCGTAACAGGAGTTACAGAGCTGACTGCCACAAGAGCAGAAGACAGTCCACCTTAATCTTCGCATCCTAATCCCTGAAGGCAATTCAAAATGAAAAGAATGTGACATAATGTGCAACACACCCAAGACATTTAACTACATTCAGCTGTGTGAAGCACTAATTCCAATACCAATGGACTGGAAGCTTCTTCCACTCACAGCTGGACATTCTGACATTCTAACAATGTCATGGGACAGATTTAACAAGAAGTTCAGATCACACTTATGCAGTAAATTGGGTTCACTGAGAAAAACATTCTTCTTTACCACACACTGGACAAAATTATTTGCAACCCTGTTAGCAGGAGGAAGGAAAGGCACTGATCAGCATTTTTAAACGACCCCTGTCTAAGCCAAACCAGAGGCTCAGAGGCATGGCATTACTCACAAGAAAGCACAGTTTATGTCATGTCCAAGTGGACCACACCAGAAATAAGATATGAGTCGTGAGGAGACAACTGCTCAAGTCGAGGTGGCTATAGGATATGTATTCGATACTCAGCTACCTAGACAGCCACAAGGATGTTGATAGTTTTTACTGGTACCAAATTGCTTAAGCTGGCTAAAGAGTCTCCTAAATATCTCTGAGTAAGCGTAAACAATGTCCTAAGCTTTTTCCTAGAAAATTAAATTTTAAAAAGCAGGAGATCTTTAAAAAAATTAAACTTACTATTAGTCTTCCAGACTTTTTTCAACCGTAACATTGTATTTCTCAAAATGGAGAAAACTTGACAGAACTTCGGCATTTTACTTGATATTCTGCTATCCCGATAAGGTGAAAGATTAGAAGATATTTGCTCATGAGTCCTTGAGGCAAGTTACCACTAAGAAAATCATATTAATCCCTAAAAGGGATGAAGGCCTCTCTGGAGCGGCCCACGCTCTGTGACACTGATGTGTGGAATACCTGGATTTTCTTGATCCCTGACTCTTAGGTTCAAAAGTCCCTGAAGTCAGCATCTAGCTCAGCAAAGCACACCATCAACATTCCTACTTCTAGAAAGCAGAGATTGGAATGCAGGGCACATAACCACCAATCAGAAAGCCAAGGTAAGCAAAGAAAGGGAAACCAGCTGAGAATACAAACTAGGGGATTCAAGCGCTACCATGTCCAGGTGCTACTGGTAAAAGACAGTAAGACTGACAGAAAGAGTAATCCAGACAACTAAAATGGCTTTCACCAGCTACCGCCAGCTATGCAGATGTGGGGCGGGGGGACCTGACACTGCCAAAGAAGGAAAGAGGAAGCCCGTATCTGGCGTTCATTAATATCAGATCAGAAAGGAGCACATCTGGAGCTTCCATCCCTGCCCCTTAAGTCACTGCTAGTGGACCCTCAGCTCAATCATGTCTGTTAACTTCTTGATCTCCAAATCTCTAAAATGTGGTGCAAACAGCTGATAGTTCAAAAGAAATTTAATGATACAAAAGCCTACAGATCCTACTATGTTTACCAAATTTTGTTTTGTTTTTAAAAGAAAAATGTGAAATGCCAAAAGAAAGAAAAGGACAGATCCATCTTTCTGGTTCACATCTGCAACCTTCTTCCTCCTCCTCTTCCTGTTCCTCTCCTCCCCATCCTATCCACGCAAACCCAAACACTAACAAAGTGCTCAGCCTGTTGGAAAGAAAGTTTGGGTACTATCCACACAGGTAAGAGGTAATCATGATGACAAGGCGGAGAAAAAAAGAACAGCAGCAAGTCAGAGCCCCATTGGCTTCTGCCTGTCCTGACTGGCAAAAGCAGAAAGCAAAGCCTCAAACCAGTTCTCTGACAGGGCCCAACGCCTCTGCAGCACCCCCGTGTAATTACACACTTGAGTGACTGGACTCTGAAGAAAATTGAAGGCCTGAGCTCCGAACAGCTGCCATTTTCTCTCTCCATCACACCAGCGTGATTACTTGAGAAATGAACAGCCCCGGCTCAAAGCTACTCCAGAATTCTCAGAGGAAATATGGCTCCGTGTTCCAATAATGAGATTCTTAAGGCAAGCGTTACTTACAATCACTCCGCAAAAGGAGCGAGCCGAGCCCCTATATCTTACAAATTAGAATTTAAGAAACCCAGCGACAGTCTTGGACGATCATTACTCTTCTGCTGCTCCAAGGATTCTGGGCTTTGGTCTATTTTTAGTGCAGAAAACTGTTAAGTCCTTAAAAACGTAATCATAATAAAATGAAAACTCACCATAATTAGCTTCCTAAAAAGGCAAATTCCACCCCATTTAGGGTCAGGCTGACAGATTCTTCCACTCCCTCATTATTACTGTTTTCTGCCAGAAAGTCTTGGTTTTATCAAAATGAGAATTAGCAATCTTTGTATTAAAATTAAAAAGAAAAAAGTCTAAATAATCAGAGATTTTGTCCTTCTTTGATTGAGAAAAAATTAGTCATGTTGCCATAGATAATGTCACCTCCTTCTCAAAAGCTGTCACTTGGGGAAAGTGAAATACTACATAGTACTGATATACATATTTTTTCCTTTCAAATGCATCTTCTGGTTTCCCCACCATCTAGCATTCTAGGGTAGCAAAGGTAATGAACTCTCCCTGTAATTAGATACTTTTAAAAGTATCTAATTTCTAAAAAAGGCTACCGTATTTTTCGGACTATAAGACGCACCTTCCCACCCCAAATTTGGGAGGAATAACGGTTGTCAATGCTGCCACTGAGTTCTGTTTACATTTACATTGGTGAAATATTATGTTATTTATGTTATTAAATATTTTACCACATTTTTTGCTTCAAAAATTTTTTCCCTATTTTCCTCCTCTAAAACCTAGGTGTGTCTTATGGTCTCAAAAATACAATATATCTTAGAGAGTTAACCAGCTATGCAGCTAACCGAATCAGTGACACTACTGTTAACCAGAGATGTAAGACAGATTCTTCACATTCTGAACCATGAAACAAAAAATAGCAGTAAAGATTTATACTTTCTTTCCTCCAAGAAGGAATGATGGAATTAAGGTACCAAAAATGCCAATTACCCAGAGACAAGAAAGGAAACTCTAGAAGCCAAAGGTACTCTAGTCCCCCAAAAAAGACATACATACAAAAGCAAGGCAATTGTTCATGGGGTAGGGGGACTCTAAGAATAGCCCTGTTGTTCTCTGATTCCTAGAATTAACTCAACCAGCAAAATCTAAGAATGAAGGATTTACAAATCATCTTTAAAACCAAAAATTCTACCCACTAGTCAAATATACGTTAGTCCTATTCACACCTACTAGTCCCACCTCTTATTCCCACTTTCTATGAACTCTCATTATTACTAGTTACGGGCACAAAAGTACACATCTACTACTAAAACAATGACCCGAGTTTAGGTTTCTATGTAAACAAATCAGAAAGGGACCAAAGAAGATGCAGAATACATTTAGATGGCTTTCTTTGGTGGGGGAAGGGCAGTACAGATTTCAAACAGTTGTTTTTTGCTTTTAAGTTTTGGACATGAGAGCCACTGCTGACATTCATGGAACAAACAAGACTTCTAATGAAAAAGTACAGTGGCTGAATAAGACTAAATTTTAAAGCTACTGTCATGAGTGACAACAGGAACGCACAGGGCATCTCTAAATCGAGTCAAGGGATTTGAGTTTCTGTGAGTGATTATATGCCTAATATCCAGAATGATTCTTTCCTGACTGGAGCAGTTTCCTTCAGGTCAAGGACAAAGGAAGATGTGAGAAACTGTTAGTCCACAAACCAAGCCCCACTCATCCCACAATTATAAAAGACAAGCGTTTTTCTCTTGACCACAGCCATCAAAAGGAGAAATACTTTTTTCGTACCATTAATCATCCTCACAAGTTCTGACACTGTACTTACAATGAGCATTGTGACCAGAAGATTCTTCTTGGTGACTTGGGCGTGAGAGAAGATATAGTTCAACACAGCGTTCATGTCACTCTTATTCTCCTCCCGGAGGGCGAACACACATTTGTCATAGTGGCCTGCAGGCAGCAAAAAAATGGTCCTCACCCATCTATAAATGTTTACATGCTATTTATAATTCACCTGATAGGCTGTGAGAGGGAATATCATAAAAATCTTCTTGGAGGAATTTGGACAGAATGGACAGTGTGGTTTAGTAAAAAGAAGACTGGACTAGGTAGGAGGAAAGCAATCTGGTGTAAGACCTGAGCTCAAAGCCTAGTTCTGTTGCCTGTTTACTATGTGCTCCTGGACAATCACTTTACCTCTCTGAGCCTTATTTTCATAAAAAAAAAATTAAGAGGTGGAAGAGGGTGTACCAAGAGGCTAAGGGGTTAGGGATAATTCCAACCACCCCACCCTTACTCTAAACTCTCTCATTTAGCTTCCTGGAACGATTTCCCTAGAAGAGAAGGTTCTGCTACTTAAAAAGAAATGGCAACACCATTAAACCCAATGATCTTTAAAGTCCACTCCAACTTAAGAGTCTGGTTCCCTGTTTGACTCGCTGAAAATGTTTCAGCCTAACTAGAAGGAATAGTTTTAGTTAAAAATAAAACCACACAAACTTATTAATACCCACAAGAAGGATGGCTGCTACCTCTGGAATTAACACTTTTCCCTTGTTAGTCCATGAAACAGCTAAGAAATGCCTAGGAATGCCAAATCCAAACTAAGGCATAGATCAAGGAGAGCCCTGCATTGAGTCAAAAGGTCTGCAGAGAGAGCACAGTCATGTATATTTTCACTGGCCTTTCATAGAGCCATCAGGGGCAGGTTCGTTCAGGCCAGGAAAGCTATGTTTTGCAACAGAAGCATAAGCTTCAGATATACGGTGATGATATCTACCATGAGATATAAGCAATAGTCACTTCTTCAGGAAACAGCTTACCTCATAATTAAATTTCCAAGTAAAGGAGAATTAGTGTTTGAGTAGTCTCAAGGGTCGGAATTTTATGAAATCATAACAATGCTAAGTGATTATCGCCTCAGTTTAGATTCCATGTTAAGTTACAAAACAAAACAGTGGCATTCAAACTGTGTTAACAGGGATTCCTAGAACACTAACTACACTTAACCAGGGCAACTCTGCTCTCATCTGTTTTAAACATCAAAGACCGATGTAAGATTTGTTTTTTCAAAATGAAACTAAAAAATATTTGAAAAACAATGGACTACAACATCTAAAAAGCTGCCGATTTAATAGAAGACCCATTTAGAACAAACTGGAGGCTGTTTAAAAAGTGGATGTCCTATATAAATTCCTGTTTCTCCCAACGAAGACTTAGCTTTGAAGTGACAACAGAAATATTTCTTGGTAACAGGAACTACTAGGACCAGGAGAAATAAAAGAAGAATATTTACCCAGGGGAGAGACACTACACAGAAAGAAAGCAATGATACCAAGTATTTTCTTTTTGAAACTTTTTATTGTGTAATATCCATACAGAGAAATGAATAAAATAAACATCCATGTAACTACCACCTTTCTTAAATAGAACATATTTTGGTCCCTTTTAAAGTTCCTATGTGCTCTCCTCAGAAACAACTACTAAGCTGAATTGTATGTTAATCATTCTTTGGCTTTTCTTTACATTTATCACAAAAGTTTCATCTTTTCTGTTTTTCAACATGGTTACAATGGAATCATTGTGTATGGACCCTTTCCTGAACATTACATTTGGAGAGTCATCCTTTTGTTCACTGTGTGCCTTGGGTCATCATTTTCACTGCCACATAGTAACCCACTATAGAAATACACTGTACTAAAATTCAATTATCTGTTCTACTTGTGTATATTTAAAGTGTTTCCTGTCTTCCTTACTATTGTGAACAATGCTGCCACAAACAGTCCTATGTATGTCTCCTAATAAGCACGTGTGAGAGTTGTTCTAGAGTACATTACCTAAGAGCGAACTGCTAGGTGGAAGAGGATACAGAAATTAACTCTTCTACTAAGCATTGACAAACCATCTTCTAAAGTGGTCTGCTCTTTGGAAATTTGCATTTCCACTTACAGAAGCAGTGGAAGCAGTGTGCCTTTTTAATTCTTGCCAATCTCATTGTGGTTTTGGCTCACAGTTCTCTAATACTGAGAATGAACATCTTTTCAGAAGTTTGTGTTTCCCTTCCTGTGAATTATCTCTTTATATCTTTTTAATCTTTTCTCTGTTAGGTTGTCTTTTACTTATTGATTCATAGGATTTCCCTATAGACTGTAGATACTGATCCTTTCTTAACTATATGTTTTGTAAATATCTTCTCCTACTGAGTGGCTTGTATTTTCACTCTTTTCATGGTATCTTTTCATAAACAGAAGTTCTTAAGTGGGGTCAAATTAACTAACCTTTATCTTTATAGGGTGCATTTGCTGTGTCTTGTATGATAAAATCATCCTTACCCTGAGGTCATAAGGATATTCCCCTAAAAATTTAATAGTTCTGCTTCTTTAGTACATGTTTAAGCCTTTAATTCATCTGGAATTGATTTTTGCATGTATATGGTATAAGGAATGGATCCAATTTCTTCTTTTGGTTTTGCAAATGAATGCTTGCTCTGCTATAAAATAAGTTTTCACATATGTGAGGACCTATTTCTGAGCTATTATGTTCTATGGTCTATTAATCTGTACCAACACTAATATTATCATCTCTTCGTTAATATGCCTTTATATTTAATCTTGATATTTGACTGGACAACCCTCTGCCTTATATTTCTCAGCTACTTGATTACTGTCAGGCTTCTCTTTCATGAAAATTTTAGAATTAGCTTGACAAATTCCATGAAAATACCGTCCTAGGATTTTTATTACAATATTAAAAAATCTGCAAATGACTTCAGGGAGAATTAACATTTTGCAAGTATATATTCCAATCTAAGACCATGATTATTTATTTAGATTTTCTTTATTATTGTTAACTAGTTATAATTTTCTCCAAAAGAGGCTTGTACATTTTTTATTAGATTTATTCCTTAGTGTTTATTATTCTGGGTTGCTATTTTAAATGGTACATTTTTCTAAATTGCTTTTCTAAACAACTGTCTACTATGAAGAAATACAAAGAATTTTATATATTGACTTTTGTATGTAGAAACCTTACTAAATTTAAAATCATTCTAATAATAAATACACAGATTCTTTGAGGCTTTCCAGGTAGATATCATACCATATCTAACAGGGGCAGATTTATTTCCTTACTCCTTTCCAGTCCTCATAACTTTAATTCTTTTTCTTGCCTTACTGCATTAACTACTACATCCAGGATGATGCTGAATATTAGTAGTGATAGCAGGTGTCCTTGTATTGTTCTTAATCTTAAAGAGAGTACTTTTAACATTTTACCATTATGTATCCTATAGATTTTTGTTGGAGAAACTTTACATGATTGAAGAAGTTCCATTTCATTTTTCACTTGCCAAGAGTGTTCATAAATGAATTTAAATTTTGTCAAATGCTTTCTTCCCCATATCTAGATATGATGACCATGTTTTTTTACTCTTTTAAAGTTAATATGTGATAAATTACATTAATCGGTTTTTCCAATATTACTCAAGCTTACATTAGTGGGATAAAGCCAACTTGGTTTTGATGTATTATTTTACACATTGCTGGATTCAGTGTGCTAATATTTTCTTGAGGATTTTTGCTGGTTATGAGGGGCAGAGCCATCTTTTAAAGGATGCAAGCTAAAAGAAAATGTTAGGTAGTGTTTCAAATTATATAGTGTTTCACTGCCATCTTGTGGCAGCAAGCAATATCAGCAGTATATATCCTTCAAATCTTAGGGTGTTTCGCACTTCATATATCCGTTAGAGCAGCTCTTCAGAGAAAGCCAGGGATAAACTCTACCTAAAAGATACACTGAAAAGAGGTGGAAAATCTGAACCTTTTTCAGATCCCTGTGGTTCAATCCCTGGATTAGCTGCTGACAGGCCAGCTCTTCAGATAGAGTTTATCAATTTCAGCCTGGTCATGATTCAACCAACTCTCTCTGTACAAGGTTGAGAAGATATCAACAAGGAATGCTAATCTCTACTAGAAAAATTATCTCAGCCCTTTCCCAGAAGCACATGGACTCATAATCTCATCAAGCTGTGTTTTGCTGTTGTTCTTTCTTTGGCAGTAGTGGGATACAGAGGTTTAAGTTTTAAGGGAGCTGGGAAAGGAGGAAGAGTTTGTTAATGGTAAGTGTCAGTGACAGGACGAACTGGTTCGGCTGTTGCGCAGCTCTACAGGGACACTTTCACAGACAGAGTCCTCAGGAAGAGGCTTACCATTCTGGAACTGCGTCTCCACTCGCAGGTACTGCCGCAGCAGATCCATCACCACAGCCTTCATGTGGCCTCGGATGCCACTTCGGTACCTAGGCAAATAGAAGAAGTCTCCACTGAACAACCTGACAGGCTTACACTATTAAATAACAGACTATTAAATAATAAACCCAGAGCCCAGATTGACTTTCCATACTTTTCACTGAACTGCTTTCCCTCTGAATATTCAGCAGGACAGAGGCCAGCCTATAACCAACTAACCAGATTAATTCAAATCCTAAACCTTAAAGAAATCTGTCTAAAGACAAGATTTTTGTATAAAGAGGAAGAAAAAAAAAGGTGACCAAAAACCACTTGATAGCCCTACCTAACAATAAACTGGTTCAGTTCCCACTGGTAAGTAGAAATGATTACCACACCCGTGAAATGGCTGAGAGAGAGCTGAAAAGTTTATGAGTATCTTCCTTTGGCCCAATAGTTGGCTCCATAGGCTAAGAAGAAGAGATGTAACATTGGGTCCTATGCCAGAAGAAAAATTAGGGATTTCATCAAAATTGCAAGGAAAAATAAAAGGAAAATTCTGTGCCTTAATAATTGACAGAAAGATGTAGAATATAAAGAAGTCATCAAAAATATTAAGTATAAGAGTTAGCCCACAATTCTAAGATACTTATTTAGAATATATAAGGTATTTTCCAAGATATAATAAGTGCTTTCTAATTTAGCTAAGTCAAACCTGAAGAAAATCCCTTTCTGACTACTTAAGAAGAAAGGAAGGTATGAGGATGGCTAGGTCTGGGAATCTGGAGTTACATGTAACTACCTCTGTACCAGCTGGACAATACTCTGAGTGTTCATGAAGAAGACTTCCCGTTCAGATTTCCGGTTCAGTGTAGCTGCATGGCTATCTAGGATGTTGGCAATCTAAAGCGTAAGAAAGAGAAAAAATTAAGCCCAACTCACCAAAGGGAACCAAAGTATTAACTTGTATAATAACATCACCACTAGGAATCTTCTTAATTATAACATATAATTTCTATCACTTATATGGGAGCAGCTAGAAGTTACTAGGCATAGTTAAAGGGCTTGTATTGAATAAGCAAGCAACTTTTATTTCTTTTCACCCTTTCCCAGATGAACTAACAACCTATCACAAAAACTACCAGAGTCCATGACAAGCAAGATATGCCAAAGGTCCAAACTTTATTTCCCACTTGCCTGGCTTTATTCCCTACACGTAAATTTGCTTTATAGCCAAAGGGAAAGCATGCTGCTGAGGTGGTAAAGAAGTCTTTGATAATAAAACTGTGACTACCCCTCTATTTCAGATTCACAAAAACACCTCTGGTTAAGGTAGAGTCCCAGGAGCAAACCTGTATGGAGTACATGGCCAGTATCCTTTTCTTGAATAACCACAGATACTTTACATTTCACACACAGTACTTTTATTGGACTTGTATTCTGAGGCAGTTTTTTTGAAGGCAACAAGGCTTAACAGTATAACAACACAACATTCAGATAGTAAAGAGGAGCCGAACAGGAAAGAATCCTACAACATGAACTCCGGAATTGGTAGCCGTTAGAAAATGACAGTGTCACCATAAATACCTGCTGGCTGGGAAACTGACAGAGGACTGATGTGATGTTGCTAGCATACTGAGCCATTTCCTTCTTAATAGACTTCTCCACGTTGGGGGGTATGCGGCCAGAGACACTGGTCATGATATCTTGCAATTCTAGGAGAGGTAAGGAGGGATCTCTGAGGGTCTTCATCAACCGCTCTACCCAGTCTTTTACCTAAGAAGAAGGAAATCATAAAATAGGATCCAGACAAAAAGAAGACAATCCCCAAAATAAAATGATGTATCTGAATTCACTATCACCTATCAACTTACTTTGAAATTGCAACAAAGAAATCTAATGCAGCCCTTGCTCTCTGGTTTAGTTCCCAATTAAATGTGAAGTCAATGACATGGATAAGAAGCAAAAATTTAAAGACTTCAAATCCCACAACTAAAGGGAAAAGAGGTCCATCTAAAAAAAACCCTTATGTGACTTTTAAACTATCTTGGAGAACAGGTACCTTACCTTATCTGTATATCCCTTCCCCAAGAGAAGCAATGCATACCCTGCTGCTAAAGAAAGGATCTGGAAGGCAGTATCCGTTCATCACGTTGACCAGATTATCCAAGACGTAGTGGAACACTCGATGGAGCTTCTCGCCTCGAAGTGCTGTGCTCTGGATCTGTGGCAGACTACCGGTGTGAAGCTCGGCCTGTCAACCCCAAACAAAAGAGAATTCAAGTCATCTATTACTTTCTCTGCAGGGTACAAACATACCATTGCAATTCAGAATCATCATTCACAAATCAAGACGTCCTTCACCATTCGCAGCTCTAAGGAAAGAAGTCAATGGAGGAAGCTTCATGAAAAAAAAGTCATAGTAATCTTATTATCATAGTAAATCCTGCAAACTACAGTTTCAAAATATACAAGGCAAAGATCCGAGGTGGAAAATCTTAAGAAAAACTGGCAAACCAAACACTGAAATTATGTGCCCCTCCAAATTACCCCTGTCATGTAGTTAGCTCTTGGAAAGCACTATTAAAAGTACCTTCCTACTTACCTGCTGGACCTTGCTGGGGTTATCCAACTGCATTTTGGCTATTACACAGCCCGGATCAAGAGCTGCTCCAGGCCGCTTGACGTAATGAACACAGCCAGACTCTGTAGCTGTTAAAGTCATTACCATCTTCATCACCTGTAATGAAAAATAAATAAAATTAGAATTTGACTTCTCTTTATACAGATGAATGATTTATAGAGGTCAGTTTCTTTCCTCAACATCTAAGTTAAACTGTATCTTATTCAACCCAGAAAAATGGAAACTGATCAAAATCTCCAAGAGGCTACCAAGGAAGACAATTAGAAAATCTTTCAGGACCTAGCTTCAGTGATTAATGACAGCTACTGACACTTCTTGTGTTTAATGTTTACATTCAGTTTGCGATAGGTTGTGTTTGTACTTGTTTTTGGAAGTGGTAAACAATTTAGCCTTCTCATACCCTCAGATCTAAATGCTCTCTTTGTCTATATGAGATACCCAGGCTAAAAACCTAAGAGTCATTCTTTACTCTTCTTTCTCCCTTATCGAATAATTATGAAGCCCAGCCAAATACATCTTCTAAACCTCCCCCTAAACTCTTCTCTTGCCAGCTGTTTGGTTTAGGCCCTCATCACTTCTGGCTTAGAGAACTCCAAAATGTCCCAACAGATCCCCCGACTACCGGACACTTCTGACAAGGACACTGAAAGCAATTACCACAGAGGCCAAATCTTGTCATGTCACTCTTCTTTTTAAGTATATTTTATTATGCTATTACAGCTGTCCCAACTTTCCCCCCTTCCCCCCTCTGCTCAGTACCTCCCTTCCCTCTAGCAATACGCCCCTTAGTTGAGTTCCATGGGTCATGCATGTAAGTATACTATTCTTAACATCCCCTTATTTTGTACCTACCAATTATGCTTCTTAATTCCTGTACCTTCCCCCCACCCCACTGTTCCCCTCCCAGCTGATAAATGTCCAAATGATCTCTATTTGTGATTCCATTCCTGTTC
Organism: Tonatia bakeri; assembly: GCA_004024845.1. NCBI lineage: Eukaryota > Metazoa > Chordata > Mammalia > Chiroptera > Phyllostomidae > Tonatia > Tonatia bakeri. Next base: position 212,411 of record PVIA01000891.1, read on the forward strand.
TAGTTGTTTGCTTATTTTTGTTTTTGTGTTTTAGATTCAGGTGTTGATAGTTGTGTTTGTTGTCATTTTACTGTTCACATTTTTGATCTTCTTTTTCTTAAGTAAAAGTCCCTTTAACATTTCATATAATAAGGGCTTGGTGATGGTGAATTCCTTTAGCTTTACTTTGTCTGGGAAGCACTTCATCTGCCCTTCCATTCTAAATTATGGCTTTGCTGGATAAAGTTATCTTGGTTGTAGGTCCTTGTTTTTCATCACTTTGAATACTTGTTGCCAGTCCCTTCTTGCCTGCACGGTTTCTTTTGAGAAATCAGCTGCCAGTCTTATAGAAACTCCTTGGTAGGTAACTCTCTGCTTTTCTCTTGCTGCTTTTAAGAGTCTCTCTTTATCTTAACCTTTGGCATTTTAATTATGATGTGTCTTTGGTGTGGTCCTCTTTGGGTACAACTTGTTTGGAACTCTGTGCTTCCTGAACTTGTATGTCCATTTCCTTTGCCAAATTAGGGAAGTTTTCTTTCATCATTTTTTTCAAATAAGTTCTCAATTTCTTGCTCTTCCTCTTCTCCTTCTGGCATCCTATGATTTGGATGTTGGCACTTTTGGAGATGTACCCAAGTCTTCTTATTCTCTCCCTGATTTTTTTTGAATTCTTGTTTCTTCATTCTGTTCTGGTTGATTGTTTATTTCTTCCTTATGTTCCAAATCGTTGATTTGAACCCAGCTTCCTTCCCTTCACTGTTGGTTCCCTCTGGATTTTTCTTTATTTCACTTAGTGTAGCCTTCATTTCTTCCCTTATGCTTTTGAGTGAGTTCTCTAAGCATCCTTATAACCAGTGTTTTGAACTCTGCATCTCATAGGCTGGCTATCTCTGTTTCACTTAATTCTTTTTCTGGAGTTTTGTTCTGTTTCTTCATTTGGGCCATATTTCTTTGTCTCCTTGATTTGGCAGTCTCCCTGTGTTTGTTTCTGTTTATTAAGTAGAGTTGCTTTGACTCCCCTTCTTAGCACACCTGTTAAGTTATACGGGGCAGAGCCTTAGGCAGTGGCCAGGGCAGGGCAACACACTTCACTGCTTTGTATGTGTGGGAGACGTCAGAGAGGGGAATGCCACTGCCTGGCTGCTTGAGGTTTCCTCGGCACTTGCGTCATCCAGTCTCTTCAACCCCTTCCTGTATGCAACTAACTAGCCTCCTTTAGCTGCTGCCCCAGTGGTGATTTCTAAAGTGGGTGGGTTTGCATATGTTCCAGGAATTGTGAACCCTTTCAATGGGCTCTCCCAAGAGACCAACAGTTTCTTCCGCCACGCCAACCCCCACTGATTTTTATAGCCAGAAGTTATAAGGCTTTATTTTCACAGCGCTGGAACCCTGGACTGTGCATGCAGTCTGGCCTGGGGCTGGGATTGCTCACTCCCAAGGTGTCCCTCCCAATGTTCACCCACCACACATGTGGGACCACCCATTCAGCAGGCTTCTGCCACCTCGCCACTGCCACACTGCATCTTCTGCGCCCCAGCTCTGGGTCTCCACCCCTCCTACCAATCTGGATTGAGTATGGCTTCTTTAAATCCTTGGTTGATGGACTTCCAGATGGTTCAATTTTCTGGCAGTTCTGGGTGTTTTTTATTTTGAAGTTAGTTGTGATCCTTCTTAGGGTTGTGCAAGGAGGCAAAGCATGTCTACCTATGCCTCCATTCTGACTAGAAGTCTCATATCACTTTTCCATGTAAAATCCTTCCAAGGTAGTCTAAGTTCTTAGTATGTTTTATAAGGTCCTTCATGATCTCAAACTCCATTTATTTAGCATCTTTCCTTGCCATTTCCCATTGAAACTTATTCCATTCTCAAGCAATACCAATATGTACTTGCAGTTCCCTAAATATACCATACAATCTTGCTTCTGTGCCTTTATTACATGGCTGTTCCCTCACCTTTAAACATTCTTCCCTGCTCTTCTTCACCTAGCCAATTATTATCTATCTCTCAAAACTAAGATCAAAGACTCCTCTCAGCAGGAAGTCTTCCCTTATTAACCATCCACATCCATCCAGCCCCACACTGATTTGGGTTAGGTGGTCCTCTGCATTCTGTGTCGGCTCTATAAGAATCCGTAATTCATTACTTGTCTGTTTTGTGTTCCCCTTCTACCTATTATATGTTTTTGTGTATAATCAACACTTAGCACGATATCTAACACACAATAAGCACTGATGCCTAGTATCTATTTTTAGAACTAGAGATTCCTCATCTGTCAAAGAAAAATTGTGAGCTTTGTATTTGATGTTGAAATCTTAAGGTTCCTAACCCTCACTAAATTAACTGATACTCTTTCCTGTCTATTTTCTATTTGCTTTCAGTTACTCTTCAGTCCTAGCCCATCCCAGACAATCCCATTCCTACCTTCCCTCCCGTGACCCAAAGCCCAATCACCGCCCTGACCTCAATCTCAGCATAGCACTGGCCAGCAAACACATGGCCTCCATCCTCCACAATGTACTGGATTAACTTCCCAGCAGAAGGTGACCGCATTACTGAAGGGTCATTCTCCTTCTCAAACACACAGGTTTTATTGCCAATCGTGATGCGATATCTAGGAGATAAGTGGAAATATGTAAGCCAATAAAGCACCTCAGGTTGTAACAGAGAGGTAGAATAGTTCCAATCTTAAAAAATATAAAAGAAAGAAAGAAACCTGAAAACTTTACTCCATACAAATACATGCACACAGGATACTCATTCCATCTTCATTTACAATGCCAAATAACAAAATTTGTTTCAATATGAGTCAGGGTAAATCAGTTATGATATACCCATATAATGGAATACTATACAACCATTACAAAAGGCAGGTACCTCTATTTAAAAAAAATACACAAAGATGATGATGATGTAATAGCTAACATTTCTTGAACCCTTACTATGCTTACTAAGCATTTTACATATGTTAATTCATTTAACTGTTACAATAACATTGATTGTTAAGGAAAAAAAATAAGATGCAAAGCAGTAGCTAAATACTATTTTTGTCTGTGAATGCCTTTCAAAGAAAAACACAGTGTGTACATATATGTAACTTGTAGATGCATTCAAAATTTCAATACATGAGAAACTGTTAACAGTGGGGCTTATAAAGAGTAGAACTTATTTTTCTTATCTACCCACATTGGAGTAGCAGAGAGACAATGTTTTTCATTGTAAACACTTTTTGTACTCTTGAGATTTTTGTTAAGTGTGTATTATTTTTTTTAATTAAAAGAGAATACCAAAAAGACCTTGAAAAATCCCAAGAGCTAGTGACTACTGAGAGGAAAAGGTGATACAATGACCAGCCTCTGGCCCTCACAGCCACTCACCTATCCACTTCTTCCTTCATGTACGTGGTGTAGCTGCTGCCGTCATAGGACAAGAGCAGCCCTCCGTCACTCAGCCGGTGCACGTCCACTTCCACGCAGGAGCCGTTCATGATCACCACATAGGAGTTAGGGGACTGGCGAGTCACCTGGGAAATGAAACCCACCGGGGACAAGTTAGTATCCTTTCGAGGTGGAGTCCCAGAAAAAAAATTCAGTATCTCAAAGATACAGGAAAAAAAGATCTACCAGAGAAAAAGGAAATTCATGGCACTGGTGCCCTTGGCATCGGTGTCTGTGGGCAGGGCCCAGGCCTGCTTCAAGCAAACAGGGTGACCTTACATGTTTTCCTGGTCAGGTTGTTCTGTCTCCTTAATCTCTTGGTTCCATATGTAATGTTGAGGAACAACCAAAATAGTTTTACAAAACCATCAAATATTGCCTCTGGCTTTTGACACAAATAATGACTGTAATTTCACTAATACAGCCCTGCAGTGAACCAAACTTCCCCCCCCCATCTCCTGACCTACAGGGAACAAGCTAACAGAGACAAAAAATAAGGTATAGGCTTCAGTGGAGTTCAGCATACCTTAAGCACATACTTGGCTCCCTCATAGATAAGTTCCACATCTACAGTGTTCAGAAGTGTATGAGCAGGAAGGACTTGACCCCTGAAAGAACAACAATGTGAGATACACGTACTTCTAAAAAATTCTAAAAGTTTATGAGGGAATCTCAAAGTTTATTGATTATAGCAATTCCTGGAATATCAATACTGGAAACAATCTAAATGACTATCAGTACGGGACTGATACATAAATTATGAAAAAGCCATATAATGGAATATTATGGAGTTATTAAAAAGAAGAATGAAGCTTTTTTGTACTAATATAAAATATTCTCAAAATAATGAAAAAAAGCAAGTGAAATTGAACAGAACAGTTTCAGAGTATGCTACTATTTGGGTTTTAAAAGAGTAGGAGTGGGAAGAAACAACTATTACATTACATATTTATATAAATGTACAATGTCCGGAAGGTTACGGAAGGAACTGGTATATGGACTGACTACAGGGAAGGAAACTGGATGGACCAGGAACAAAGGTAAGGACACTTTTCATTGTATGCCTTTTGTGCCTTTTGAATTTGAACCATGTGAATATATTACCTGTACTTAAAAATAAAAAGTAAAATTTAAAAAAAGAAAAACGTCCCAGCACAACCAACCCCAATCTACTCCCATCAACTGGGATGTTACCTGAGGTGTTAAAGAAAGAGCAGCCGGGCACGGCTGGATGGAGAGGGAAAGACACTGCCAAGCAGGAAACGTCAAAAAAGAGTTTGATAATAATAAAGAGAGGGAGTGACAGAGCAAGTGGGGCAGGTTGTGAATAAATGGTGAATCTGGGCAAAGAATACACTGAAGTTGTTTAGCGTATCCATGCCACTCCTCTGTAAGTCTGAAATTATTTCAAAATACAAGTATTCAAAGTAACGTTAAGGAGGAAGGGGAGCCTGTAGAGGAGACTACGGATGCCACACCCATACACTAGCAGAAATCATTTAACGAGATAGGGACCGCATGCTGCGAAACAGAAATCTGTAAGACTGGACTGGTCAAAAGGGGCCAAAGTATATAAGGAGTTAAAAGTCATACCAGGGGTTTAGATTTGATATATAAAGGTAATATGAGCTTCTAAAGGGTTTAGTGCATCAGAGTAACAAAGTGAAAGACATTTATCATAAGACTTGAATAACTGTAAAATCTCAGTTCAATTTTCTTTTCTGAATCCTCACCTGAGGACATGCTCACTGATTTTATAGAGAGAGGAAGGACAAAAATTTCAATGTGTGAGAGAAACATTAATCAGCTGCCTCTCGTACATGCCCCAACCAAGGACTGAACTTGCAACCTAGGCATGTGCTCTGACTAGGAATTGAACCCATGACCTTTCAGTTTACAGGACAACGCTCTAACCAACTGAACCATACCAGCAAAGGCTCCCAGTTTAATTTTTTTAATTTTTCTTTTCTTCCTTTCAGATACCTCAAAAGGAAGCTGATGTAAGTCTACAACACAAGGAAACAAAGTGCCTGTGATTAAAGTTCTTTAAGATGATTAGACCTGCCCTGGCTGGTGTGGCTCAGTGGACTGAACACTGGCCTGAGAACTGAAAGGTCACTGGCTTGATTCCCAGTCAGGGCATGTGCATGGGTTATGGGCCAGGTTCCAAGTTGGGGGCACATGAGAGGCAACCACATACTAATGTTTCTCTCCTTCTCTTTCTCCCACCCTTCTTCTCTCTCTAAAAATAAATAAATAAAATCTTTAAAATACATATATATGTATATTAAAATGATTAGCCCCTTGGACCATTCCTCCAGGGACTCAAAGGCAGAGCTTAGTCTCCTGAATCAGTGTTAGAAATCAGTTTAGCCCCAGACAGTCTGATCCTCTACTTGAAAGGCTCATGAGGTTACCCTGAATATGAGCCTCAATTATTAATTCTTTTTTTTTAAGATTTTATTTATTTATTTTTAGAGAAGGAAGGGAGGGAGAAAGAGAGAGAGAGAGAGAAACAGCAATGTGCGGTTGCTGGGGGCCATGGCCTGCAACCCAGGCATGTGCCCTGACTGGGAATCGAACCTGCGATGCTTTGGTTCGCAGCCCGCGCTCAATCCACTGAGCTACACCGGCCTGGGCCAATTATTAATTCTTAAAAGGCGTTGCAGGTAAATATAAACTATTCAGGGTTCAATGTTAAAGAGAAACACCAGATTTCTTTCAGCAGGGCTTAGAAAAATGTGATGCTTGTACTGGACAGAACATTTACTTCAGCAGGATTCTAACTGCAGTATAAGTTAATTTCTAGAATCTGCAGTAGAGTCCCAAATAATTTGCCATAAACTCCTACACCCCTTTTCTCCCATACCCATGGGCCAGTGAATAACAGGTAGAAGTAACAAGCTGCCAGAAGCAGGGAAAATAATAAACGGGTCTTTGAACTTCACTTCATCCTGTACGCAGGTCCACTGGTTAACTGGCACGACCTATGAGAAACAAAGCCCACCTTTCCAAGGAGTGAAGGAAGTTAGAGATGCTGTTCCGCAGGCTCACATCGGCCACGTGGAGGGCCCCACAGACAACTCCCAACAAGGTGTCAGGACGCTCTGCCTAAAAGCAAGAAACACGGGGCAGATTAAAAGTATGGTTACTTGGCACCATGGCCTCTCAATTCAAATCGGGCTCAAATTTGCTGTGAAGATACAGCTAACAGGAAGAATCTCCATCCTTACTGCCAAAGTGACTTTTGACACAAAAACACATTACTTTAGAATCTGAACAGAGGCCTCATTTGAAGAGAGACGAAAAACAACTCTCCCTAAGGTTTCCACTGAACCAATCAAAGAGCAGCTTAAATAAAAGCCTTTGTCTGAAATAAACTAAAAAAGGTATAGATATTTGGCTACTGATAAACTCAAAGAAAAATAGTATATAAACAGAATTTGAACTTTGAGATAATTTAATTGAATCTAATGATTTTTAACAAAATCTTGGGTAAGTTAGAGTAGTTCAGCAATTCGGGAACGAGGGATAACTCTGCTGATTTATATGAGGCCCTGCTCATCAGCATTCGTTAGACCAATGTAAGAGTTGGTAACTCTAAGCCAGATTTAACACGAGATGAGGAAAAGAAAGGATCTCAATCCCTCTGTGCCTCTCTGCAAACTACTATTACATATAAAACGACTGTGTAACACAGGCACAAGAACTCTTACAGTGCTAAATTACACTGACTCCTAGATTTTTTTCCAAGTAGATCAAGAACCACTTACATTAGAATCAGATAAATTTTATCTAGTGACATGGACCAGTCACACCACAAACCTATAAAAACCCTACCCCAGGAGCTGTTTGTGCAAATGGAGCAATACACACCTGTACTTTTTCTGCTATCAGTCTGTCCAGCCAGCCAGTGTCAATTCTATTTAACTGAAAGCTTTCAGTCTCCAATAATTTGATCAGGTACTCAACCGTAGTTCGAAAGTCACCCCGAATAGACAGCTCCTTCAAAGCCACCACCATGTTTCTGGGAGAAGAACAAGAGTAGATCAGTTTCAGCAAAAAAAAGTTTTAGTGTTTTTCAATCATTTTAAAGAATCATTTCATACCTTTGGAATCTTAGGAGGGAGGGGAGAGGGACAGACAGTTTCAAGAACAAATAAGGATGAAAATATAAGTTGCTCATTCACATGCATTCCAGATGGGATAATTTATACTAAGTCAGGACACTTATGAATTCTGACTGATACTACCATGAGTGCATCAGCAAATCACATGCATTTCACTACATGGAGTACAGGACAAATTACGCGCAGCCCTCAGCTTTCACTTACTAGGTTTCCATCATTCCATTCATTTGTTGATGGCTAACTAGAATTAGAACATAATTCTCCTCTCCTTACACCTTATTTATTTTATTAAGGTATAATTTACATATAATAAAATATCCTTAAGTATACTGTCCAATGAATTTTCATTCATGCTCATACATTAGTTTAAAGGTTTCCATACAGTGAGGCAACTGGACGGTTAGTCAGGTATCAGCCTGACACTTCACGTGAGGGTGTTTCTTTTAGCTGCATTTCAGATGCCTGGGAAACGACTGCTCATTCCTTTTATTATTCCTCAATTAAGTGTCAAATAATCCAATCTTAACAGAATTTCAAATGCTATGGGGTTTTTTTGTTTTGTTTGTTATTTGGTATATTTCTGTCCAGTGTCTATCCCTCACAGAACAGGTCCTTACTTCAACAAATCCTTACTACGCACCTCACAGAGTCAAGACACAAACTAGGCTCATACGGGAGAGAGAATACAGACACGAGTGCCAGTAAAGAGAAATAAGCAAAGTGCCAGAGAGGTTCCAAGAAGGGGGAAATCCACCTCTCTGTGATTTCATGAAGAATGTGGAATCTGACGTGGGATAAAAGTATAGCTGGGAATGTGACTGTGGTAGAAACAGGGTACTAGGCGGTCCAGGATTCTCTCAGACCAGAACATTCTTCACATTCCCATCTCTGCCTTCGTCTCCACATGCTCTCTTGGCCTGGCTGATTTTCATCTTCTTTTTAGAAATCAGTTTAGATGCCACTTCTTCCTGGGAAATCTTCCCAGACCCTCTTTAGACTGAGTTAGCTGACTCGGCTATATGTTCCTGTAACGTCCTTATATAACCCCACTATCACAGATAGCAACTTTACATTGTGTTTAATTGTTTATTTGTCTCTCTTCCTCTGGATTCTGAAGTTTTATGAAGGCAGAGACCCTATTTTTGTCATTCTTTTATTGCCATAAACAGTAGATATTCAGCAAATATTTTTTTGACTAGAGTGAATGAATAAATGGATGGAATATCAAGAACGAAGTGAAAGAAGGAAGAAAATATAGGTTGTGTTCAGGGAACCATTGAAGCAGAAAGTATGAGGACAGGAACTAGTGGCAAATCCATTCACTTAACAAACATTTACTGAACACTCACTGTGTTCAGGGAACACAGCAGCAACAAAGCGGACACGGTTCTGTCCTCATGGCTGGACTATTCTAGAGAACACGGATATGACGAGTGCTATGAAGAAGAAATACATGTCTATAAGAATAAAAATATGAGTATGAAGAATGTTATGAAGAAAAGAAGAAACTCTGACCTGAGGAATGAACTTCTGGCATAAAGTCAAGAAGCAAGATTACTATAAGATCATATTTTTAATATTTTAAAAGTTAACCTAGTTAGCACCACACCTAGTTAGAAAAAATGTACAGAGCAGGTCAGGAAGTAAAGAGCAAGGCTTCTGGACTAGGCCATAGGACATGTCCTGTGGGAAATACTCAGTGGTCGGCCTAAGCAGAACTGTAGACCTAAACCCCAATCGACAGACACTACTTGGAGAACGTAACCGACTGAGGCAGGCTGGGTGGGGTCCTTGTGCACTAGAGATCATGTTTCTTCCAAAGGAAGCAGCCACACACAGCTTCATTAACTTTGCCAAGTACAATATAAAACCAATGTTGTTATTATCATCGCATTTCTAAAGAGAAGGCAGAAATCCATATATTTATTTTAATCTTCAAATTTCTAAATACTGGGAATTTTTAAGACACAAACACTTTGTAAGCCAATCAAACACCTGTGGCTGTGACTAGTTGGAAGGCCACCAATTTATAAACTCTAGCATAAACTTTCTTCACTGTGATTTTTTTTAAAAAGGGCAATTTTATATACCAGACAGTTTTTCTGACAGCATTGCTTTAAACTGGAAAAGCTACTTATAGAGACTTCCCTACTTCCCAAAACACTACTAAGACCCAACACTACTAATAAATACTTATTGATTACTACTCTATGTGTACAGTCCAGAAATCAAAAGAATGGTATTAAATACTTGATATAAGGAAATAGACAATTAAAAAATAGAATGAGTTCAATTTTGGATTTATATTCTAAAATATCTAAATGGTCAAAATTACCTCCTAGGGCCATACTCTTTAGGCTAGCAAAA
>PVIA01000891.1:222420-342017 GCA_004024845.1 Tonatia bakeri
GAGAGAGAGAGAGAGAGAGAGAAACATCAATGTGCGGTTGCTGAGGGCTGTGGCCTGCAACCCAGGCATGTGCCCTGACTGGGAATCGAACCTGCAATGCTTTGGTTCGCAGCCCGCGCTCAATCCACTGAGCTACGCTAGCCAGGGCAGAAAATGATTTCTTTAAAGCAATCAATTATATAAGTTTATCAAAAATATTTTATGGGAAGTTCCAAAGATGGCAGCTGAGTACATGGAAGCTGATTCGAGTTGCTCCTGCCTCTGACCTGGATTTGCAGCTGATCTTACAACAACCAACTTGAACAGTCAACAGAATCTTAGCAGATACAAAGTTTTGAAGCCAAAGAGTACAGAAGATGCTCTGTACCACCCTACAAGGGAGTTTTATAAACAGAAGGGTAAATACCCTGTCCGTGGCTCCTGTTAACAGCTTTGGAGTTCCCTCCCCCCTTGGAGCAAGGGGCCTTAGTTCCATGCAGGGATCACCAACCCTAATCAGGGGTAATCTGGGGGGATCCACTGAGTCTGTGAGACCCAGGCTACACACACAGTGAACAGTGCTCCCGCAGCTGAGGTGTCAACCTGGAGAGCTCCAAATAGGGGGCTCAGACTACTAAAGAGACCAGGTTGTCACACCAAGGTTTGTCAGAGGCACCTGCAGGCTGCAGCCATCCACAACTCTGAGAGACATCTCACTCCTTGGGGAGGTTGTATATGTGGAGATTCAGACACTGACTCAGCATTGTGGTGCGGGTACAGCACAGAGACTTTTTAAAAGGTACTGAAAGGTGGCCAGGCAAGGACCTGGGCAGAGCTGCCTTGCCAGCAGGGACCAAATTGAAAATGCAGCAGTGGAGCTCCCTCCCCTTTTAAATGTAGGGCCGTAAGGGTTCTTGCAGGAATACAGAGGGAAGGGGAGGCTGTTGGCTATCTGGTGGCAGGCTGTGGTGAGCTTCCACCACACCTGTGAAAATCAGAGATTGCAATTCAGCATAAAATGCTTCTATGTTTTGGGCATCAGGCTGAAGAGATCACAATACAAATTCAGACTAAGAAAGGAACCTAGAAAAATGGAAAAATTGTTTTTTTGACCCATTCTGAACTTTTCTCAGCCATGCCAAGTCACGCTGGATCTCCAGGTCCTTTCCCACTGAATCCAACTGGGCCAGGAGATCAGTAATTTGTACAAGGGCTTTTCTGGGCCCTGCCAAGCTGAGTTTGCAAGCAAACCAGAGGCTGCCTGGAACAGAGTTCTGGACTGTGCCTCCTGCAAAGGCTGTGGGATGGAAGTTAGGCAAGAGTTAAGCATCTGGGATACTTGGAAGCCAGGCAAACCACCCCACATAACATAATCCTCTGGGAAGGGTAAGGTGTGCCCATCCCCCCCCTGCAGGGTTGCAGGCAACACCTCCAATGGGGAGAATCTGCAGAACAGTCCTGCCAGGTACAAGACTCCCCCGCTGGGTGTATATCCACAGGGAGAGAGAAAGAGAAACTTCAGACGGGGACTCTCAAAATATGAGAATTTTAGAGAATATCACCTGGGAGCAGGATAGAGAGCTTCGCCTCCTACTGAGTCTTAGACTGAGAAAGAAAGTTTAGTCCCCACCTACAGTCTGGTCTTGCCCCAATCCCAATGGGAGGTTTTTTTTGATCTATCTCCTGAAGTCCAGAGCTGCTGAGCCCAGTCCTACAAAAGGGGAAGTTTAATGTACTCATCCTGAACCAAGAGTGAAACCCCTGAGGGACCAAGAACCCAAACTGGCAAGGGGTTGGCTCTGCTTAGGGACTACTCTCCCCTCACTGAGTGCCCTACGAACTGCAATTCCTACAGACTGATAGCCCTATTTCAACAGACCTGGTCTCAGTTTACAGACCCTCATCAAAAGGCTATGGAGAAAACCCAGGCAACCACAGGGGAAGGGCAGAGAGGATGAAAGAGGAAGGCCAACCCCGGGAGCTTTGGCTCTTATACAGAGCTGCCATCAGCTCCAAGCAGGAAAGAGCTGACTCTTTTACACAGACTGGCCACACATACAAAAGGGACAGCCAACTCTTTAGAAACTATTCTCTACTGGAAATAATCTGGGACAGACCAAGACGTGTGGCACACGGACAGGGGAAAACATCCACCATCTTCTCTGAAGTCTGAACAGCTCCTCCCAAGGGAGATCCAGAAGTCCCATCCTCCAGATTGTGCTAGATGTCCTATCAGAAGCAAATGGGTCAGTGACCAGGCTAAGACTAATAGGAGGACCGCAGATATAGGCAGGTGGAGGCCGTACCTGTGGTACTTTCAGTCATTAGTTGACCCATCCCTGGGTCTTGTGCTGATAAGAAGTCAGCAGAGCAGAGAAGCAAAAGCCCAGCCTGAAGGAGATGGCCACAGGGCATGAATCACTTGTGCCTTCAAAAGGTCTGCCGAGAGCTAGATGTGCGTGCACAGCATCTGACATCGCTCACACCAGCTTCGGACACACCAGAGTCACATCCGGAAGCAGAACCCCGCAGGCAAACACTAAACTCTGCTGAGAGGAAGTCCACTTCATTCTTTCTCATTTTTGTATTATTTTTTCACCCACATAGCTGTTTAACATTTTTTATTTTTCCTCAATTTTGTTTCTATTTTCATTATAGTTTAATTTCAGCATCTCATAATTTACTCTTCCCCTTTCTTACTCTATTTTGCCTTCTTCCTTCTCTTTCTTATTTTTCATTTTAAATTTTATTTTTCTCTTTCTTCAACATTTTATGGCAGTTCCTTATTTCTATCCCTTACTCTTAATATTTTTTATTCTCTAACAATCATTTTTCTTTCCTTTAGTCATCACATATTCTCTTTTTCTTTCTTATAATATTCCCTTTCCAACATTATTAATCTTTGCTCATTTGTCACCGATACTACTGATGTGGGGGGGCAGTATTTTTGCTTGTGTGGGTTCTGTTTTCCGTGTTGTTTTGCTTTGTTCTGTTAGCACCCGTACAACAGCATATAAGACATGGTAGGGGTGGGGACTCTCAGTCAGACAGCCAGAGGGGAGAACCCACCAATGAATGGGCCAGTAACAGTCAAAACCGAAATACAACAGGAGAGCCCTTACAAACTGTATAAAGGGCATCCCCAGAGCACCCAGCTCAAGAGATCAAGGAGACTACATCCCTGAGTCCCACAGGACTCCTGCCAAGTAAGGTCCTCCCATAAAGACAAGGGGTCAAATTTAATCAAGATCAATCTAATACATAGAAACAAACAAAAAGAGTCAGCTAAAATGGGAGACAAAGAAACAAGCCCCAACTGAATGTAAAGGTGGAATCCCCAGAAAAAGAGCTACATGAAATTGAGGCAAGCAATTTTTTTCGGACATAGAGTTCAAAGTAATGGTTATAAGGATGCTCAAGGGACATAGTGAGAACTACAAGGAATTTTATGGGAACTAAAAAAAACTTAGTGGGAACTGTGTCAGCATGAAAAAGGACATAGACACTACGAATAAGAACCAGGTGGAAATGAAGAATACAATATCTGAAATTAAGAAGACACTATAAGGAATTAAATGCAGTCCAGATGAAGCAAAGGATCAAATCAGTGAGCTGGAAGACAAGGTATAAAAAAACACCCAGTCAGAGCAACAAAACGAAAAAAAACTTACAAAGAACAAAGAGAGTTTAAGGCAGCTTTGGGGCAACATGATATGTAGCAATATTCGCACCGTAGAATACCAGAAGGAGAAGAAAAGGAGCAAGAGATAGAAAACCTGTTTGAAAAAATAATAACAGAAAACTTCCCTAACTTGGTAAAGAAAAAAGTCATGCAAGTTCAGTAAGTACAGAGAGTCCCAACCAAGATGAATCCAAAGAGGCCCACTCCAAGACACACCACAATTAAACTGGCAAAATCTAAAGACAAAGAGAGAATCTTAAAGGAAGCAAGGGAGAAACAGCCAGTAACATACAAGGGAACTCCAATAAGACTATCAGCTGATTTCTCAACAGAAACAGTACAAGCCAAAAGGGACTGGCACAATGTATTCCAAGTAATGAAAAGCAAGGACCTGCAACCAAGAACATTCTATCCAGCGAGACTCTCATTTAAAATGGAAAATAAAATAAAGTGCTTCACAGTTAAACTTTTTTAAAAAGGCAAAAGGAGTACATCTCTATCAAACTAACATTACAAGAGATGCTAAAGGAACTGCTTTAAGAAGAAGAAAAAAAAGAGAGGAATGAGGGTACAAAGAGTAAAAATGGCTATGAATAAGTACCCACCAATGATAACTTTAAGCCCTGGCTGGTGTGGCTCAGTCAACTGAGCCGTGGACTGTGAACCAAAGGATTGCAGGTTCGATTCCCAGTCAGGGCACACAAGGAGCAACCACACGTTCATGTTTCTCTTCCACTCCTTCTCCTTCCCTTACCCCCTCTCTCTAAATAAATAAATAAACAAACAAATAAATAAATCTATCTTTAAAAAATAATAACAACCTTAAATGTAAATGGATTAAATGCCCTAATCAAAAGACATAGGGTAGCTGAATAGATAAGAAAACATGACCCACATATATACTGTGTACAAGAGACACACCTGAGAACAAAAGATTTACACAGGCTGTAAGTGAAGGGATGGGAAAAAAAATTCCATGCAAATGGACATGATTAAAAAACCTGGGGTAGCAATAATTATATCAGACAAAACAGACATCATAACAAGAGACAAAGAAAGTGACTACATAATACTTAAGGGAACAGTCCAACAAGAGGATATATAACCTTTGTAAACATGTATGCACCCAATATAGGAGCAACTAAATATATAAAGAAAATCTTGGAGGACTTTAAAAAAGAGATCAACAGCAATCAGTCATCATGGGGGATATTAACACACCACTGTCAACAATGAATAGATCTAGACAAAAAAATCAACAAGGATAAATCAGCCTTAAATGACATTCTCGATCAAATGGACTTAATTGATATTTATAGAATGTTGCATTGCCAAGAAGCAAAATAAACATTCTTCTCAAAAGCTAGAGCACACGGTAGGACACAAAACAAACCTTAAAATTTTCAAGAAAATTAAAATCATATCAAAAATCTTCTCGGATCACAATGGCTTGAGACTTGAAACCAAACTCAAGGAAAAAGCTCAGAAACATTCAAATATATGGAGGCTGAATAACATGCTATTAAATAATGAATGGGTTAACAATGAAATCAAAGAAGAAATCAAAAAGTACCGGGAAAAAAATGAAAATGTACATATCACAACCCAAAACCTATGGGACACAGCAAAAGCAATTCTGAGGGGGAAGTTCATAGAATTAGAGCCCTACCTAAAGAAGATAGAAAAATCTCAAATAAACAATCTAGCCCTCCAACTAAAAGAACTAGAGGAAGAAGAACAAACACTCAGTGTGAATAGAATGAAGAAAATAATCAAGACCAGAGCAGAAATAAATGACATAGACTAAAAAATCAGTTCAAAACAATCAATGAATCCAGGAGCTGGTTCTTTGAAAAGATAAACAAAACTGACAAGACTTTAACCAGACTAATCAAGAAAATGAGAAGACCCATAGAAATAAAATCAGAAATGAAAGAGGAAAAGTAACAACGGACACCACAGAAATACAAAGGATTTTAAGAAATTACTATGAACAATATATGCCAAGAAATTGGGCAACCTAAGCAAAATGGATAAATTTCCAGAAACATACAATCTCCCAAAACTGAATCAGGAAGAAGAAAATCTGAACAGACTGATAACAGCTTTCAAAATTGAAGCAGTAATCAAAAAACACCCAGCACACAAAAGCCCTGGACCAGATGGCTTCACAGGCAAACTTTACCAAACATTAAAAGAACATACACCTATCCTTCTCAAACTATTCCAACTGATTCAAGAAGAGGGAAAACTCCCAAACTCTTTTTATGAGGACAGTATTATCCTAATTCCAAAACCAGATACAGACACTGCAAAGAAATAAAATTACAGGACAATTATCTCTGATGAACATAGATGATAAAAATCCTCAACAAAGTATCAGCAAAACAGATCTAGCAATACCTTAAAAAGGTCATACTCCATGATCAAGTGGGATTTATTCCAGGGATGCAAGGATGGTACAATATTCACAAATCAATAAATGTGATAATATCACATAAACAAAATGAAAAACAAAAATCACATGATCCTATCAGTAGATGTAGAAAAAACATTTGATAAAATAGCACCCACTTATAATAAAAACACTCAGGAAAATGAGGGAGCATACCTAAACATAATAAACGCCACATACAAAAAATCTATTGCCAACATCATACTCACTGGGCAAAAATTAAAAGCATTTCCCTTAAGATCAGGAACAAGACAAGGGTATCTGCTTTCACCTCTCTCTTTCAACATAGTACTGGAAGTCCTAGTCACAACAATCAGACAAGAAGAAATAAAAGGCATCCGAATTGGAAAGGAGGAAGTAAAACTGTCATTATTCACTGACGACATGGTAGTGTACAGAGAAAACCCTATAGGCTGCACCAAAAAACTACTCAACCTAGTAAGTGAATTCAGCAGTGGCAGGATAGAAGTCGATAGCATTTTTGTACACAAACAATGAACTACCAGAAAGAGAAACTAAAAAAAAAAATCCCACTTACTATAGCAACAAGAAAAATAAAGTACCTTGGAACAAATTTCACCAAGGAGGTAAAAGACCTGTACCAGAATACTATAAAACAATGAAGAAAGAAATTGAGGAAGATACAAATAAATGGAAGCATATACAGTGTTCATGGATTGGAAGAATTAACACCATTAAAAGGTCCATACTACCCAAAGCAATCTATAGATTAAATGCAATTCCAATTAAAATACCAAGTGCATATTTCACAAATCTAGAAAAAATACACTAAAAATTTATATAGAAACAAAAAAGACCCCAAAAAGCCTCAGCAATCTTGAAAAAGAAGAACAAAGTTGGAGGGATCACTCCATTAAACTATACTACAAGGCCACTTGCAGTATATTAAAGTATACTACAAGTATATCTGATACTAAACTATACTACAAGTCCACTGTAATCAAAACAGCCATAAGAACAGACACATAGATCAATGGAACAGAATAGAGAGCCCAGAAATAAATCCATGTCTTTATGGTCAATTGATATTTGACAAAGGGGACACAAGCACACAATGGAATAACAACAGTCTCTTCAATAAATGGTGCTGGGAGAACTGAACTAACACATGCAAAAAAATTAAACTAGACCACCAACTTATACTATACACCAAAATAAACTCAAAAAGGATAAAGAGACTTAAATATAAGTCATGATACCATAAAAAATTTTAAGAGAAAACATAGGCAGTAAATTTTCAGATATCTCACATAGCAATATTCTTGCCATATAAGGATGCATTGAAAAGGGAACTCTAGTGCACTACTGGTAGGAATCCAGACTGGTATAGCCACTGTGGAAAACAGTACAGAACCTCCTCAAAAAATTAAAAACGGAACTGCCTTTACACCCAGCAATTCCACTGCAGAAAATCCTGAAACACCACTTCAGAAGAATATATGCCCCCTTATGTTCATTGCGGTGCTATTTACAACAGCTAAGATTTGGACACAGCCTAAGTGCCCATCAGTAGATGAGTGGATTAAAAAAACTGTGGTTTTTACACAATGGAATGCTATGCAGCAGAAAAAAAGAAGGAATTCCTACTTTTTGCGACAGCATGGATGGAACAGGAGACTATTATGCTAAGTGAAATAAGCCAGTCGGAGAAAGACAAATACCATATGATCTCACTTATAAGAGGAATCTAATGAACAAAATAAACTAATGAGCAAAATAGAACCAGAGACAGAATCATGGAATAGACTGACATCTGTAAGAGGGGAGCAGAGAAGTGGAAACTGATTGAAAGAAGGTGAAGGGATTAGTCAAAGAACATATAAGAAGGACCAATGGGCATGTGGGGACTGACTATGGGGGTAGGGAGCAGGTTGGATGAAGGTGGAAGGAGAAGGAAAAACTGCAACAATTGTAATAGAATAAACAATAAAACACTTAAAAATATTTTATGGGAAATAGTATCTTTAAAGCAATTAACTTATAAGCTTATAAAAAATATTTGAAAGCAAAAATACTTGAAAAACCTCAAACAACAAACAGAAAAACATCTGCCAAACACTGCATAATTTAACACAACATGAATGCAAATGCAATTAAAGATACTCTTCTTCAAAAAGGTTGTCCATATTGGTACTTCTGTGGCAGATGAATGATTCCCTGCCCATTCCCACACTTTCATTGAAGACTTGCACAGGTTTATTTTTTAAATGCAATAAAATGCTATTATACTCACGAAATTGCCTCCTCTCTGTTTTCTCCCCAGGAGAAACAGTGACCAAACTGAGAATCAGCAAACTCATGAAGTCCTCCTGCAGCAGCAACACTGAAATAACCCCAGACGTTCTTATTGCTGCGGAAATTCAGTTCCTGAACTGTTCCTGAGCTGGGCTTAAAACCCTGTTAGAGAACGAAGAATATGAGAGACCATGCCTGTTTCTAAGGAAGAGGACACATATATTTATTGTTCAGGCTCTGTGTTAATCACACATAAGACAGAAATGATGCACAAAAATCATAAAGGTTTGAAAACCAACGTCCAGGGCTACTGAGGACTCGATAGTGACTGTAGTTGGATGAAATGACCAATACAGCGGTGATCACTTCTTTGTCTGCTCTGATGGAACCTCTATAAATTTCCCTCTCCAGAAGGCGGCCCAAAATATTTCAGAAGTATAACCCTCAGGTACCATCTTAATATTCAAGTTCACAGGGGAAAAACCTTTTAATGATAGGTTACCTCATCTGGATTTTCACTAGTGATCCGAGCAGCAATAACATGGCCCCTTGGGCAAGGAACATGAGCAGAATTTTCAAAATCAATGGGAGCATCACCCCAGGGAGATACCCCATACATCATACGAATATCTTTGATTCTGTATAGAGGGATCCCCATGGCAATCTGAAATGTAACAAAGCATACATCACTCATTTTCACAGTACTTTCCTTAAGATGTGGAAGCTATAGACTACCCGCAAGATTTTTCATTTTAGTAGCCACCACCTAAAACATTCTATTTTTATAACCTGTATTATATGATCATTAAAGAAGAAACTCTAAGTTACCTAAAACAAAACATGTCACTACAGAAGCTGCTAAATACTTTCCACTTCTAAAAAAATCCCCCATATTGCTAATGCCATACATATGAGTTTCCCTCTACTGTCACTTCTCCATCAAAGGATCGGAATAAAAATATCCAAAGGAAAAGTCAGTACCAGTGGCTATCCAAGTTTAGACAGCTAAAAAGCCCTAACTATGTCGTAACTATCCGATAATTATACCCACAAACCATTTGAGAAAATAAACAAACAGAGTAAATAACTCTTTAGTCCTTAATAGGGATCCAGCAGGGTTCTCAGTACGAGCAAAGACTGTGTTAGACACAAATACCATCCAACCTCATCACTAGCCATTTCTGCTTCCATCACGTTTGTTTCCTGGGCGGAACGGGGAAAATAATATTAACGCTAAGCACTTTAGACATTACGAAAATAAGTGGGAGAGGCCAGCGTTGCCTAGAAAAGCCCCAACCACCACTCTGATGTGGAATTGCTTCAATACACAGCACTAGTAAAAGGAGAAGAGGCCAATTATAAAGTTGTAAAGTTCTGTATAATTAGAACACTTAAGTAAAGCATATTCTTTTTAAAGTTTCTATCTAAAATGACAGTTTTTACCAGACATGTCTAGTGAAGAAATAGAACAGTATTCCTAGATTCATACCATAGGAAAAACAACCCACACATCACAACCCACATTAGCATGGGAGATGAACATTAGATGAGACTCAGACAGGAGGCGCTCTTCCCTTATCAGACAGGTTAAACCAGTTTTGCAGGCCTCTCTGACGTTCTCTAGGCACCTCTCTGAGCCAAGATCAGGGTGATTCACCTGGAGTTGTGCTGCAGGGAGATTGACATCAGCTACCATCTCTGTACAAGGGTGCTCCACCTGTAGCCGAGGGTTCAGTTCCAGAAAGTAGAAGCTGCCATCCTGGCTGTAGAGGTATTCTACAGTCCCGGCACTCACATAGCCAACCATTTTGGCAAGTTTCACCGCACACTCAAAGAAGAAAGATAGGAAAACGTGAGTGTCTCACTTTGTCCAGCTGGTGGACTGCTGCTTATTTATACAGCCTATCCCTGACTCAAATATCTAGTGTTAAGAGCCATCAAAGGCTGTTAGCCACATTAGACTGAATTTCACCCTCGTATTATTACAGAAGATCCTGGATGAGTGTGAGGAATTCAATTTAAAGCTGGAGAAACAGTGTTTTTCATTTGGGATCACAGGCAACCTCATCCTATAAGTACACGCAGGTAAAAAAAAAAAAACAGTGGCAGATTTTTCACTGTGTCCTTATTTCTAATATTCTTAGCATTCTTCCTAAAACATGGCTGCCCAGCTAGCAACTAGATTTCCCAACCTCTCTTACAGCTGGTGACTAAGTTTTGATCAATGTGATGTTAGCACTGATAAGTGATACGCATATTTCCTGAATCATGTTTTAAAAAGAAGTGCTTATCCTCTGTTCCTCTCTGTTCCCTTCCGTGAACTGAAACATGGTCATGACAGTACCAGCCAGTTTTAGCCACGCAGATGAGAACATACTAAGAATGACAAAACAAAACACAAAAAATGTGAACCCCAACATGGCCTCAGGGAGCAGAACTGTCCCACCAGCCCTAACAGCACACCTCAGATTATGATGGGAAAAATAAGCTTCTACCTTATCCGGGTAGATTTTTTTTTTACTTCTTTATTATAACAGTTTAACCTATACTTTAATCAACACAGAAATTGTTAAGTTCGGGTAGAATCCTGCTATTTAAAAAAATTAAAATATGTATTGTTGGCTTAGCAATAGGGTACTGAGTAGATACAACACAAATACTGCAGACTAGGAACCAGTGGCCTCCTTGTTAGGCATAATTAAACTTTTGCTAAACTGTGTCCTACAATAACTTGGAACATGGACAACATACCAACTAAGCCCTAAGAAACATAGTTAGAAAAAGTCAGAATGTGAAAAATCCAACTACTTTTGTACTTCTAAACCAGAAAATTAGATTTTCACTCTAAAGCACCCCTGTGTCAAGGATCAAATAAAAGAGAAAAAGTTACTACATCAAAAAATCTCAGGCTGTGGTTACTCCCACCTGAAGCTGACTAGAAGCAGAGTCCAGAAATGCACTAAATTTTGAAGGAACTGTAATTCTAAATAAACCACAAACCTGGCCTTCAGGAACCTGTGCCTGATAACTGGAATAACCTTTGTGGGCCCCATCCTGCACCAGCAGGAAGTAAACTGTGAAAGCTCTGCCAAAGAAAGCACAGCCTCCAAAGCCCAGTGACAGAGAAAACTACACAAAGAATAACTTTCCAGAGAACAAAGCCAAGTGCCTTGAGGCATGACAGGCAAGGGGTTTACTTTGACAGCAGAGCCAGTGGCAGTCAGAGGGCTAACTGGGGTATAATTCCACCACATGGCAGGAAATCATCAAAATTCCTGCCTAGAAGGATTTGATAACTGCTATGGAGCAATGATTACTATATATTTTTCATTCTTCTTTTTTCCAAATGGGAGTTATCCTGTTTCTATTCCACCACTGTATATTGGGTACATGAGGAAAGGAGGAATGACAAGGGGTAGATAACTTGTCTTTTAGGTCACTGGACCATGAAAACCCACATGCACATTTGATGGAAAGGATTGTATATACCTAGTGATCTTGAAGTTTGAGCTGTCTTCTTTGGGGAAGGCTAGGTATATTCTAAGAGTGTGAAAGGATAACGGGTAGCCAGAGGATCAGACTGAGGCAAAGATTATTAACTGCCCTTTAGTAGTTTTTCTTTGTGCCATCCATTTAATAGACTCTCCTAAATTTCTGCTTAGTATATGGCCTCTCAGTTAGTAACTACAATTCCTAACATCCCTTACAGCTAGGTGTGATTATATAACTGAATTTTGTCCAATGGAATGTGAGCAGAAGTGATACAACTGACTTCTAGATCACACTTTAATATGCTTGCCCTCCATGTCCTCTTCCCTCCCCCTGGCTGCAATACGAACATACTCTTGGGAGCTAGCTTCAATCGTGAAGATGATGACATCTTAGGGCAAGGGTTGGCAAACTGTTTTGGTAAAGGGTCAGATAGTAATTATTTTCAGTTTTGTAAGGCATATAGTCTCTGTCACAACTACTCAATTCGGTCACTGCAGTGATAAAGGAGCCAAAGATAATACATAAATAAATTAGCAAGGCTGTATTCCAATAAAATTTTATTTGCAAAAGCCAGGGCAAGTTGGATTTAAACTGCAAGCTGTAGTTTGGTGACCCCTCTCCTACTGAATGGCAGAGTAACAAATCTAGGTCCCAAGCATCAAACAGAAGACTATATATTTAGCTAATTTGCAATTCAGGAGAAAAAGGATATAGAAAATATATCTCCAATAAAATGAAGACTGAGTCACAGTTTCAGAAAAGACCCCTAAACTACAACTATTTTCAAGGGACCCTGCAAGACTGCTAAGATTCTTACCTAGACAAAAATACAGGATATATCAATGTTATACATATTTAAAGGACCTTTTAAAAGATAATGAATTTATGCCAGCTGGTGTGGCTCAGTGAATTGAATGCCAGCCTGTGAACCAAAGGGTCTCTGGTTGGATTCCCAGTCAAGGCACATGCCTGGGTTGCAGCCAGGCTCCCAGGTAGGGAGCACATGAGAGGCAACCACACAGTAAAATTTCTCTCCCTTTCTTTTTTTCCTTCCTTCCCCCTCTTTAAAAATAAATAAATAAAATGTTTTTTTTATAATGTAAATTTTCTTTTTTAAAATATTTTCTTTATTTATTTTTAGAGAGGGAAGGGAGGGAGAAAGAGAGAGAGAGAAACATCAATGTGCGGTTGCTGGGGGCCATGGCCTGCAACCCAGGCATGTGCCCTGACTGGGAATTGAACCTGCAATGCTTTGGTTCGCAGCCCGCGCTCAATCCACTGAGCTATGCCAGCCAGGGCATAAAATCTGTTTTTAAAAAAAGAGATAATGAATTTAAATTTGTCTGAGGACTCAAAGATAATCAGTCCAAAAAAATGGACTATCTACTTATCATGAGCTTGTTAGAAAATCAAATAAGATTAAAAATCTCAAAACATCTCTCTCCTTTATTCCTATTCAAAATAGTACACAGATTTTTTTTCAAAAGTGTTAACTAATTTAGACCTTGAAATGTTCATTAGCAATTCTCCTAGAGGAAACCAGCAGAATTATTTCTACTAGAAAAGATTATAATTTTATCAAAAATCCAGAATCACTGCAAGAAATTCCACTATTCTCAGATTGGTAAGCAAACTGAATGAATTCTGCATAAGAAAACAAAAATTAGAGCTTTTCATATAAATACCTGTTCCATATGTTCAAATACTGCTGGAGTAGCGATAGCAGCAGGTGCCTCTTCAATAATCTTCTGATGCCTGCGCTGTACGGAGCAATCGCGACCAAACAAAGAGATAGCATTGCCATACTGATCTGCCAAGATCTGCACCTCCAGATGACGAGACTGCTTTGCTAGTCTCATCACAAATATAGGAGAGCCGGGGACTTCAGCTTGAACCTATATTAGAAAAGAAAAGAAAAGAAAAATTTTTAAGTGGTAAGCATTTTTTTTAATCCTGATATAATACTGCTTCAGTTTCAACAGGCAGATGCATAGAAGTGTCAGGAACCATGTTAATCAGTATAAGTACAAAAGTGAATAAAGTTCATATCCTCATCTATTTTTAAGGAACAACATTCTTAGTTATATGATCAATATTAATTAATGAATATGAAAAAGCATATGAACACATTCAAGGGTAAAAAACAAAATTTTTTGAAAATGCACACACACGTATTCCACAAAAGGGCAACGGACTGCTGTCAATTACCAGCAGCCAAATGCACAACTTGCTCCAGACTAGACGCTCTCCTGTTCACATTATGGCTATGGCACATGTGTGGTATTGTTGTAGTGAGAGAACTTTCACTTGTAATTTTGGAGCACACTGTCCCTGGATACAGAATTCCATGCTAGCAATTATTTTCTTCCACTGTGTCTACTGAGATGCCAGGTATCCATCTTACTGTTACTCCTTTGAAAGTAATCTTTTTTTCCAGCTGCTTTAAGATTTTCTTTTTCATTCTCTCTTTTTATGGAGTAAAGTGGCAGATTCACTCAGATAAGCTTAAATGTACTTTTCTCTGCATTTGTCTGGTGGGGCACATAGTGTTTTTGAATCTGTGCTTGGTGTCTTTTATCAGTGCAGGAAAATTTTTAGCCATTATCTCTTCAACAATTGCCTCTGTCTCCTTCTCTCTTCTCCTCTGAGACTCAAAGTATAAAACGTTAAATAATTTCGCTATATCCCATATGTCTATTATGCTGTGTTTGGCCATGAGACAAGTCATCCCAAGACTCAGCAGCTTGCTTAGGATGTCAACCATTTTCTTTGTTCATGATGCTGTCCTCATCTGGGAAGTTCTTGCCTGGGGTCACGCGTGTGCATATCATCATCTGCTGGCTCACGTGGGGCTGAATGGACTCACTCAAATGTCTGATGACTTGTGTTGATGGTTGGCTGGTAGGTCTTGGGAGCCTTGACTGGAACAACTGATTTCTATGGCAAGTGGCTGCCTATCTTCCAACAAGCCAGAAAGCCTTCTTCAATTCAACTTTTCAACACAGTATTCCAAGAGGGCAGGGGCAGAAGTTTCAAGTCTTCACAAGCTCTAGGCTCTAGAACTTAAACACAATCACGCTGACTCATCTCTCTTTTATAATTCCTTAGCATAAGTGACCAGATGCGTTCAACATATATTTTCAACACTTTGTCTACGAGATCTCCTTAACTAGGTTCATGAGTTCATTAAATACACTCTCTGTCTTCCAGTTCACGTCAGGCAACTGTTCCATCATTGTGGATGCCTAACAAACCACCCAAAATTCAGTGACTTAGGACACTGACCAAAAATTTGGTGACTGAGGACACTACCTGCACTGGGCTCAGTAAGGCAATGCTGCTGATCTTGGCCTGGAGCCACTCATGCAGCCGTAGTCATTTGGCAACTTGAATGGCGTCAGATGGTCTAATACGGCCTCACTTGCATGTCTCAAATGTTGCAGTGACTGTCAGCAAGTAGGTCTAGGGAACCTCAGCTGGACAACTAATCTCCATTTCATGTGGCCTCTCTTTCTCTAGAAGGCTAGACTGGGCTCTTCACATGGCAGTCTGGGGCTCATTCCCAAGGGCAGAAACTACAAGACAACTTGAGGTTTGCTTCAGAACCTGTATGCCATTTCTGCCTTATTCCATTGGTCAAAACAAGCCATAAGGTCAGCCAAAATTCAAGAGGTGGGAAAAGAGAATCAGAGTGTAAAGGGATGTGTATATATGGATGAGAGGAGTTACTACATGTTCTTTTCTGTATTTTCCATTTTTTATCTCTTCATGCTTCAGTCTGAATTGTCTTCTGACCTATCTTCCAGTCACTAATTCTCTCTACAACTGCATCTAATATACTGTTAAATTCCTCTTTTGACTTCTTAATTTTAGTCACTGCATTTTCAGTTACAGAATTTTTATTTCTTTCTCCTTTATGGTTTCCAGTTTTCTGCCAAAATTCTCAATCTTGTCTCTAATTTTCTTGACTTCATTAAGTATAGTTACTTTAAAGTCCTTGTTGGGTAGATCTATTATCTAAACCTTCTGTGGATCTGTTTCTACTGACTTTATTTTTCTTGACTGTTAATCATGTAATTTAATATGCTGCTCATTCTCAATATACTGCTTGATATTGCATTTGAAAAATTAACAGAAATAATTTGAGGTTCTGGATATTATTTTTCTTTGGAGAGAATTTATATTTGCTTCCTGTTAGTGGCTAAGGACACTAGCAATCCTAGAATACCTTGCTTGAATCAAGGGTTCAGTGTTTTGAAGTTGAGATTTAATCCCTGTGAAGGCTGATTTATGCCTAGTTCATTCTTACTTTTTTTAAAAAAGACTTTTATATATTTATCTTTAGACAGAGGGGAAGGGAAGGAGAAAGAGAGGGAGAGAAACATCAATGTGTAGCTGGCTCTCACGTGCCCTGCCTTGGGGACCTGGCTCACAACCTGGGCATGTGCCCCAACTAGGAATTGAACCAGCAGTCCTTTGCTTCATAGGCTAGTGCTCAATCCACAGAGCTACATCAGCCAGGGCTCATTCTTACTTTTGAGATATAGTTCCTTCAAAATCCCAACCTAAAATGTGAGAGGTTTTCCAGGGCACCCTACTCAGCAAGTCCTAAAGTCTAAATTTTGTTCTTTAAGTCTTGTTAAAAACTCTAGTCAGCTTTTCAACTACTTCTTTCCAAACTAGATGATATCTCTAGAGAAAAAGTGGCTTCAAATGCCAGGCTCACCTCTTTGGGTTTTCCTCTTCTTCTATATCTTAACCCATAATTCTTCACTGCCTTGAAAGGCTTCCAGTGCCTTATCACGGAGTTTTTTTTAATATTTGGTCCCGCTTTTCTAATTTGTTCTCAATGGGAGAACTGGTTCCAGCTGTTTAGTTAATCATTATTGGAACTTCAAGACTCACATAATATTTCCTAATCTTAGTGTTCTAGTTTCTTCAACTATTTGTTTCCATAGTAGTAAGTAGTTTTGAAGTATCTACAGGAGTTGACATTTCTAAAAATGAACATGCTTTTTCTTTTGCTTCTGAAAGCAAAAGGTATTTTCTTTACACTCCATAAGGCAGTGAAATACCTATGAAATTGGAATTATTACAGAAAGTAAAGAAAAAGACAAGTAATATCCCAATTCTAACATTCAAAATAAGATAATGTAGCAAACAATATCTTTATCATTTTCTTTATTTCAGTATATCAAGTCATGGAAGATTAAGTTCATAGACTTTTTCTCTAATTTAGCCCATGACAAGGAAGCTGAATGATTTAAAATTTTAAAAAAAGGGGGGGTTGAATAAAAGATGGCCAAGGGTACTAGTAAAGGATGGTGTAAACTAAAAGATGCTGGGAAAAATAAGAAAAAGTTGGAAGCCAGGAGAGTGAAAAGGCAGAATGTGACCCAATGTGCCTTTTTACTGACATCTTTTTCTGGGTATTGGCAGGAGAAAAAAGAATGAGTCAAGTATGTGAGGGTAACTCTGAGGACTGGGGAAAGGAGACTCCTGTCTCCTGATTCTCCAGGATTCTCAAAAGAGAATATTTCTTTGGCTTCCAAAACCAACCTTTAGTTTGGACATACCAACTGAGGTGCAAATCAGATTGGTAGGCAGAAAGAGACCCTGGGTTTAGCTTTCCTGAGCTACCCTCAGTTCTCATAGAACATGAGCCTGTCATAGGGTCCCCGTGCCAAGGTGCGGTGGCCAGGCAGGACAGGCTCGGGTGCTGGGCCAGCAAGGTAGATAAAACACATGGCGGAAGCTCAGCAGTGAATTTGAACTAAAGGAAGGTGAAGTCGGTCAGAGAGTCTGGGCCTGACCTAACCAAGAGCAGCCACATCAGGAGTTAACCGTACCACATATGTTGTAACAACAGCAGAACAGGGGCACAAAAATATAGAAAGGCACTGACTCTTCATCGCCACAAAAAGTCCTATGAGCCACCATACAGGGAAGAGGTATCTGAGAAACTAATGACTTTTATGTAAGAGAGAATCATTCTATTTTCTGGACTTCCAAATGATACTGTGAGCTATATTATGTGTCACTGATACACATGTTAATTCAAACAAAGACAACTTGTACTCTACCTGTCTGAAGAGGTTAGGGAAGTCATCCGCATTATTGACTTTTCTGATTCCCTTTCCTCCTCCTCCTTCTGAGGCCTTGATCATTACTGGATACCCAACTTCCTCTGCTGCCTTCAAGAAGAAAGAGAAAAATGGAAGTAAGAGTGCTGTCAGTAGGGAAGAACACCGGCATTTTCTCCCTTTAAGAATGCTATCATTTGATCGACTTATACATAGTAAAATAGACAGGGCTTGAAGATATACTATTATGTAAAAAGAATAGAACAATATTTGTAATATTAGGTTGAACTAAGAGAACTGCCTTTATGTTTAAGTATGATTACATATGCATTCATATACCCACATATTTAAATGCAAAAAATGTTGACAATATACATCAGTGGTGATTTATAGGAGAATTATGGGTAGATATAAACTTTCATTTATACTGTACATATTTCTATATTAATAGAATTTATGATAGTATGCAAATATTCATGTTTACTCATAATTTTTATTTTAAAAAAAGACACAAGTAGTTCATTTAATATAAGCCATATAGTTTCTGATAACATAGAAGACTCAACAAATCAGAACTCACACATATACAGAATTTTTTTCTCATGCAAACTTTTTTGTAAAAGATAAAAATAATCAAATAGCAAAATAAATAAAACTAGTCAGGCAAACTAATTTCCAACACTTGCTCTAAATGTGCTTTTCCCATTACAGTATTTTATAATGACCAGGTGATTATCCTACAATTTTTTGAAAAATTAATTATATATCCATTAAGTAGGGAGCTGACTAAATCAAGATATACCCATATAGTTAGAATACTATACAATCATTAAAAGGAATGAGGTGGTTTTTACATTTAATGATTTAGACAATGTCCAAATTGTGTTAAAGCAAAAAGTAAATTGGAAGAAAAGTTAACCAAAAGTTTAAAATAATCAAGTCATTCCTTCACCAAAAGATTCCAGTCTTGTCAGGTTTATATTAAAGCAATATCTAAAAAATGTGTCACCAGAAAAAAACCATTTCAACTTTTAATTTGTATCAGTAGATTAAGCATGAAAATCTTTCAATCACAGCCTCAT
This sequence comes from Tonatia bakeri, assembly GCA_004024845.1. NCBI lineage: Eukaryota > Metazoa > Chordata > Mammalia > Chiroptera > Phyllostomidae > Tonatia > Tonatia bakeri. Next base: position 241,450 of record PVIA01000891.1, read on the forward strand.
TTCTTCTAAAATTAACTTATCTATTTGTTTCTATTCCTATAAATAAAGTTAGCACGATGAACTCAATCACTGGGTTATAAGTAGAGACAAACACAAATATGGAAAAGAGATAAAAAGTAGGATAGCCCCATGATTCAGTAAGTAAGAAGGTAGACCTTTTAAAAATATATATGGCTGTAGGCACAGGTCATTCATTTAAAATTTTAGAAGAATTTTAATGCCATCAGGAAAATGCTTTTATATATGAAAAAACAAGCATTAATAAAATATATAGTAAGACCCTAATAATAATTATGAAAATCTATTAATCAAGGTCATCATTATTAATCTATAAATTGAGAGTGGCTGGAAGAAAATAGGGGTGGTTTTATCATCTTTTTTTGGGCTTTCCAAATTGTCTACCAGATATTTTTTTAAATTCCTTTTTTACTTTTTTAAAAAAGATTTCATTTATTTATTTCTAGAGAGGGGGGAAGGGATGGAGAGAAAGCGAAAGCAGGGAGAGAAACATCGATATGTGGCAGAAACATCTATAGTTGCCTCTCGCACACCCCCAGGGAGGGACCTGGCCTGCAACCCAGGCATGTGCGCTGCCTGACAACCAAACTGGCGACCTTTCGGTTCACAGGCCAGTGCTCAACCCACAAAGCCACACTAGCCGGGGCTCTACCAGATAATTTTATGTTTATAATAACCAGGGGAAAAAAAGGAATTTTAATTGATAAGCAAAATGGCTAAGCTTCTACTCTTTTGCAAATTCCAGCAAATAGCATATAGCATTTGTAATTCAATTAGAAATATTAATTCTTATTAAGGACATTACTGGATGATTAATTTAAATATAAATAATACAGTAAATTAGTTGAGCAGTCAGTGTTCCTCTTGAATTTGTAACATACAAGTCAAACACAAGTAGGGTGTTTTTCTAAAATAGTCTCTTTCATCATCTACCTGGGGGCATTATGTGGTATTTCCAACTAGTTAAAAAGTGGAAGGGGAACAAACTGGAGAGAACTATAAAGGAAAGAAAAGATTATGTTGAAGAAAGGATCTCCTTTTGTTCAGCTCATGTTTTTACATGGATGGACAACAATTATAGAGGAACACTTTCAGCCTATTGTGGTTCCCTCCCTCACTCTTCCCCAAGGGAAAACTGAGTAATTTCCATGACTGGTCTATCTGGAAGGAGGAACTGAGTGCCTACAGCTCAGCCTCTTTCCTCTTTGGAATCAACCCACCGCACACAACTTGTCCGCTTTGTTTGCTCTGAGTCACACAATAAGCTGGAGAGTAAAAGCTCTTGTTGTAGAAGGAAGTCTGTGGTTTTTGAGCACCACCAGTAACCAGTGTGTGCGCCTGTTTAACTGACATTCAAGTTACAAATCTGATTGTTGCTACACACTTAAGCCAACATCTCTCTAGTCTTAATAAAGCTGACATGTTGATCTCTATCTGTCTGGCTTCTTGGTTCTGAACTCAAGCTGGAGAAAAGGGTATTTTTTGCTGCCCCTCTCCTCCCACATACCCACTAACAGGTGGTAGACAGGAGACTCAGTACCTCCTTGAAGCTCTGACATAACTACCTAAGAAATGTTCTAAGTGAGATGATTGTTTCAAAAGAAATTTAAATTATTTTGTCATATGTAGGTCACTACTTCACTGTATAAACTGTATCTCCTGATCTTACAAGTCTAATGCCATCATCAAACAGGCTCCAAATTGCTATATTTCTGACTATAATTGGTCAGTTGAAAGACATGACTTCCTAGAGTTATTAACCTACCTTTAGCCCATCATCCACATCCTTCACATAGCCTTTTTCATAGAGTTCCTGGGGAACATTTAAGATACGTTTTGAAAAATCACTTTCTTGCCAGTCCACACGAAGACCTGAAATAGATAACAGTGACTTAAATGCAGCTATAAAAGCTTCTGTTCTTGTCAATTTTCTGCTACACTTTCTTTAAAATCCTCCCATATTGAGGGTAGATTGGAGAAAGAAGGATGCCATAAAACCCTGATCAGTCCTTGGGGTTAAAGGTATTTATCTACAGCAGGACCTGACAATTTGAGTTTCCAGTGTAAGCAGGACTTTATACTAGAAAAATCCAGGAGAGCTAAAAGGAAGCAACTTACAAAAATGCAAGGACATACAAGACCCAAAAACGCATGTCAGGCTTTTCACGGCAAACATAGCAGGCAAAATACCTTCAATTTGTGTGTTCAGGCCTGCTCCAGGGCCAGAGATCTGGGAAATAATTCAATCTTTATGAGCCCTTGGAAACGGAAATGGCAGTTTTATTGGTCTCAGCAGAGTCATGATTCCATGTTCCCTGAATGTCCCTTTACTCAGCCACAAGGGAAATGCTACAGCCTCTCCATTCAAACAAAAACAAATTCAGCCTTTTATTTTAAACTGTTTGACCCAGCAGGTCTGGAGAGGATATTGCAATCCCCCTGGAGAGCTAGAGTAACAAGAGTTCAAATTTGTTCAACCTGAAGACAATGGTCACTCCCATTTGGAAGAGGTTTCAGAGTATGTCTGCCTCCTGTGCTTGAGTACTAAAAAAAAAAAAGGGAGTTCATACTATTACCAGCTATAATAATTCACATGTCACTCTTTGAAGAATTTGTCAAGAATAAATTTTTTTTTAATTTATCCTTCTGCATGCCTGGAAGAAAGGTTCACTATTGATCTCATTTTCTACATCAAAGGCAACTGAGAAATTAAATGGCATTAAACAGGCAAAGCAAATCATCAATACATTGTAGGCTGACATTAAAAAAAAATCAACTTCCTCCTACAAAGGCATGTCTGTGGTTCCCTGTCTTTGGACATGTAAGAACTAGAAGCAAAGAAATGTGGACATGGAGAAGTCTGGGGCGAGTTGTTCCCTGCAGGCTCAAGTTCAACCATCCCACACAGAGGGGGAAAGAAAAAAAATACCGGCAGCCCTAACTAGTGTGGCTCAATTGGTTGGGTGTTATCCTGTAAAGCAAAAGGTCACTGGTTCTATTCCCAGTCAGGGCACCCAATCCCCAGCTGGGGTGCATGCAAGAGGCAACCAATCGATGTTTCTTGCCTTCTCTTTCTCCCCCAATCTACCCCTTGCTCTAATAAATAAATAAATAAATAAATAAAATCTTTTTAAAAGATACTGGCAGGCAAATATTTAAGAGGTGGGTTTTAAGTTTTCTTAGTGATTCAGGTCATCTCCCAGGCCAGTTCAAAGGCTTAATTCTGTCAAGGAAATCCACCCCAGAGAAAGATTCTAGTCTACCCAGAGTAGATCCCAATCCATAGAACCATATGAGTTTTCCCAGAGTTTCTCTAAATTAAATCCCAAGATAACATAAATCACAGTTTAGCATCTGTATACCTGGTACAAAATTTATATTCCTAAAACATGATAAAATCATAGGTGTATTAATTAAGCTTGGAAATACAAGATACGATTAATCAACCTGGATTCTATGTCTTATCAAGTATCCTGACATTTTAAACAAACTTAAGACCCAAGCCACAATCCCAAATATCCCACTGACTTTTCTGCACTTCAAAATACAAACAAGAACTAATTTCTTACCACTGCCACTCCAGGGAAGAGTTGGGATACCTGCAGTTTGAGCCACTATCGAAGATGCAATCTTATCCCCCAAAGCCCACATGGCCTGGCTTGGTGGACCTAAAAACAAAACATTATTTTGGCCTCATTTCTGTCACATATATTTTGTCTTCCATGTAATTATTTTTGTATTTTTCTTGTCTCCTCTACAAATCACGGTGATCATGAACTTGATTATGGGGATTACTATGTTTAACTCATCTGTGTATCCTTTACAGAACCTAATGCAGTAGGCTTTTAGTACACAGTAAGAGTTCAATATATATATTAATACATGCTAACATAAATTCCTGACAAATCTAACTCTCATTTTGTCATCCTTCATGTTCAGCTTTACCAAGTTAACAGTCATTTTTTTTTAACCAATATCCTAAATTAAGGACTATAAAGTTTTGGAGTTCAAGTCTGAAATAAAAATATTATACCTTCCTTGGCCTTAGGGGAGCCAAAAAGGAAGATTTCCCTTTAATAGTGTTTACGAAGCATCATCATTATTGTGGAAGGTCTCTGAGACAGAGACAGAAACACTTTGAGCCAAGGAACCTCTCTTTCTCTCTCTGCTGCAGGAGAGCAGAACAGACAGAAGACAGAGATCTCACTTAAAGGTGTTGACTCACATTTAAGGACACACTGCCAGGGTATTCTAAGTATTCAATTATCTTTGCTACATAAAAATGTTTTCCACATGTTTTCTTAGGTTAATGGCAAAGTTTTTAAAAGCCAGTGTTTTGGAAACCAGAGCCTCCTCCATATCTCATGGAAAAGAACCTAGGGACAGAAAACCCAATCAAGACGTAGACAATAAGCAGGGCATAAGGAATGAGGAAGGAAAAAAATAATAAAGATGTTACTCTGAGTTGGTGACTGATGAAAATGAGAGAATGTTAAACAGAAGAAAAGCAGAATATAGAAAGGAATATGGGCAAAATTGACAGAGAAACAGAAAGACGGGAACAGTATACCAGAAAGGCTTACCCATGAAGGCAATGCCATTTTTCAAAAGAAGTTCTGGGAGCTTGGGATTCTCAGAAGCATGACCCCAGCCAGCCCACACTGCCTACAAGGGAACACAATATGGTTCATTGTTAAAATTCATATTTTTTAGGGAGGGAATTTCAGGGAAAAAGGGGAAGGGTTTACAGGAACAAGTATAAAGAACACATGAACAAAACCTAGGGGGGGTGGAAATGGGAAGGAAGTAGGGACGGCTGGGGGGCTGGTCTGGGATGGGAGTAAAAGACAGAAAACTATACTTGAACAACAATTAAAATAAAATAAAATAAAATAAAATAAAAACCATGCTAAACTGTATTGTTCTCCACCAAGACTGGACCCTACCCCATGAGGTACAGTAGCTCCACAGCAGCCCAGAACTTAATTCAGCTGCTATGCCTAACTCTTGGCAAGCTCTTTACAAAACAGTAAACAGTCCATTGTGGAAAAACCTCTGAAGAGGTCAAAACGAAGTTTAAATTGATATTCAGGTCCAGCTAGTTTTGTTGCTCTTTAGGAAACTCAATTCATAGCCTTTCAACTAGACTCTATAGAGCCTTTTCTAGAAATACTGGTTTTCTTTCAGGTTCAATTACTTCGACCACACAACTCAATCTTCACATGTAGTGCTTGAACTGCCACACAAATCAAACTTTTTTTCTCTTTGGGCTTTGAGACACTTTCCAAGTTATTGGGAAGAAATGACCTACTTCTACACCACCATATTCTGGCCTAAGGAAATAGGTAACTTTAACTTACTCTAGATGGTTTGAAGATGAAATGGATAGAATAATCTCTGAAAAACCCTTTACAAACCTTCTGTTTGTATTATTTACTTGATTTTGACTAAATGTATCTTCCCATCTTTCCTTGTCTGTTATATTCCACATAAAGGCATTTATCAATTTTCAACAAAGATCCCTTCTATAAAATTAAAACTTCTTCTTTGGATATCCGTTATGTCTAACTGTAAAATGGCTAAATACATTGGAGTTTTTTTTCTGTGACCACGTGCAGGTTTTTGTGTTTATTAAAACAGTGAAGCACTGAGAACCAGGAGCTGCAGTAGTTTTCTTTTGCAAGTATAAATATTAGTTCATCTATGAACTATAGTGTTGAAGTTCAATATCTTTAAAGTGAAAACTTACGGTTTTTCCTTTCTGTCAAATTAAAAAATATTCAATTACAGTTGACATACAATATTATGTTAGTTTCAGTGTACAACATAGTGATTAGACATTTATATAACTTATGAAGTGATCACCTGACAAGTCTAGGACCCATGTGACACCACACACAGTTATCACGGTACTAATGACTATATTCCCTACACTGTACTTTATATCCCTAGGACTGTTTTTGTAATTGGCAATTTGTAAATCTTCATCTCTTCTCCTTTTTCACCTATCTCCAACTCCCCTCCCATCTGGAAACCATCAAAATGTTCTCTGTATCTGTGTGTTTGTTTCAGTTTTATTTGTTTGTTTAGGTTCCACATATAAGTGAAATCATACGGCATTTGTCTTTCTCTGTCTGAGCTATTTCACTTAGTATAATACCCTCTAGGTTCATCCATGTTGTCACAAATGGCAAAATTTCATTCTTTTTTATAACTCAGTAATATTCCATAATATATATGTACCACATCTTCTTTACCCATTCATCTATTAAAGGACACTTAGGCTGCTTCCATACCTTGGCTATTATAGTAAATGACACTGCAATGAACACATAAATTTGGTTTTAAAGGACACATTGGCATCTCTTACTTGTACTGGGATTCTTTTAGCAATATCAAGAATTAATTCCACATTTGCATAGTTGTTGTTGTTTGGTCCTCCTGGCACTGGCACATAATGATCTGCCATCTTAATGTATTCTGAAAATGCAAGCAAAATAAAAAAGAACGCATGTTTTATTTTCTGAGATATAACAGCAGAGCAAAACTATGTGAAGGCCCATCATAAGTAACCACAGCACAAACTGCATTAATGGGGTAATTTGAAGGCCCTAACTTTATCAAGTCACAGGCACTAATATGCGCTAATCTCATATTTAGGAAGCTCTTATACTAAAACAGCAGTTCTCAAACATTTCACTATGTGACCTTTCTGAAGGGTCTTTGTTATCCCTTATCAAAAATAATGTGTCTGTCACTTAGAGGCCTATGTACAATTATTCCATTCTGGGAAAAGACTCTGGTCCTGACACCCTTTATCTTTAACTTGCACTATATTCTGAGAAAGCCCTTTTCCTGATGCAGAGCTAAGATGGAATAGGGACAAAGTGGGGGTCTAGAGGGTTTGCAGACTGGCTAAACAGGAAGCTTAGATACAGGAGTCTCCTAGATGTTTGAAAAGGGTTTACCGAGAATGTTGGGAATAATAGGTATTTGAAAGAAACTTAAAAAGATACCTTCTTTCCCCTCCCCTTACTTTTTTTCCCCCCTCAGTATTCCCATTCAAATTTGTCACCTGATGTCTCTCTCTTCTGTTCTGGCAACAACTGTGGCAGAGCAGCCACAACGTGTAGAAACTGCACTAATAAGTACTTTATATATACCTTATTTCATTTAACATTCAACAGTCCTATATATGATAGGTATTATCAGCACCAAGTTCATAGGAAATTATGGCTTGCAGTAGTTAAATAACTTGTTCAAGGTCCATCTCCTTCTTATTTATTAACATTTCTTACATCTTGTTCTTAACTTTTAAAGGCTTTAAGTCCTTTTAAAAGAATCTACTCAAAGGAAATACAAGGCCCTACATTTTTGTTCAAAATAAAAATGGGTTTATTGTTGTCTTTGATTATAAAAGGGAAAGCATGCTAATTATAAAAAAATTTAAATAATATATCAGGATATAATAACACTATTTTTTTTAATTTTAATCATTGTTCAAGTAGTTTTCTCCCCTTTACTCCCAATCCAGCTCACCCACCTCTCCCTCCCAACTTCCCTCCCATTACCACCCTCCCCCTAGTTTTTATCCATGTGTCTTTTAACTTTGTTCCTATAAACCCTTCCCCTTTTCCCCTGAAACTCCCTCTTCTCTCTCCTCTGGTCACTTTCTGCCTGTCCTCTATTTCAGATAACACTATTTTTTAAAAGTCAAAATCACCCACTGCCTGCCACTCAGAGATAATCAGTTCATATTTTGATATCCTAGAAACCATAAGCTGTTAGCCAACTTAACAATATATCATGGCTCTCTTCCCATATTATGACATGGGAAGAGTTTTACAGATTATCTATATATAATATGATACAATAGAAATATTATTTATTTCCAATTAATATTAATGTATAAATATGTTAATGGTTGACTAATGTTTCCACAGTCTATAATTCATCTACCCACTAACTTACTGGTGGACACATAGGTTATTAATAATTTAGCAAAACATTAAATCAATGTAATGATGAATATCCTTATACTACTGTCCAATTGTACCCTGAGGATACGCTCATAGAAGTAAAGCTACTGGGTCAAAGGTGTGTGCATTTTCAACCACTGAACCAAATTAGACTCTTGCCAGTGATATGAATACCAAATTGCCCATACTCTCATCTGTATTACCTGTCACCAATCTTTTAAATTTTGTCGGAATTATACATGAAAAAAAATTCCAATCTACTACTGACTAGGTTTGCATTTGTTTGACTGCCACTGGTATCAAATCTATTTTCATATGTTTATTGTTCCTTTTTAATTTTTCTTTTATGGACCACCTATTTGTGTTTTTTTGTTCATTTTCTATTGAAGGGTGCCTTTTTCTCATTTTCAAAGGTAGAAACTCTGCTGCTAATACATTTTTCCAGATTACCATTTGTCTTTAACTTTTCCTTATTCTCTTTTTATTTGCTAAATAGAAATTTGTATTCTTATGTAATCAAATCTAACATTTCGGTAGTTCAGTGGCGCTAGATATGGGGGGAAAGTTACTTTAGCTGACGACCTATATCCTACACACACGCACACACACACATACACACACACACACAGAGTCTAATTGTGCCTGTTCCCCTCTAGTCTCAGAAGAGCAAGCCCTCTCCTCCTGTAATAAGCAACTTTTCTATCTAAGGTTCCTTTTTTTCATAATTATTTAAATTGGTAAAATACTTGATGTTTAAACTGGATTACAGGAATGACTGCACAATGGTATGAATTTACTAAAACTCATAGAACATTACATTTTTAAAGGGGTGACTTTTATGGTATATAAATTATACTCAATAGAGATATTAAAATAAGTAACATAATACAAAGTTTACAACAAAATGAAAAAATAAAAATCATCCAAGATACTAATTTCTTAATTCAATACCACTGTTATCAATATTATAATCCTTTCTAGGGTTCTATTTTTTAAGTAACTTTTAGAGAAAGTATACATTTGTATAAATTCTAAGTTAAAAAGCTATAAAAAAGCAGAGACACAAATAAAAATAAAAAGACCCCAAAATTCCACCCCCATAGATAACTAGTATTGCTGTTTTGTATATGTCATTATACCTTTGTTTTCTGACTATACACAATGTACTTTTTTCCTTATTCTTATATCTGGCTATCAATCTCCTTATGGCCAATGTTTTTCTTAGAAATTGTGATGAACAGACAATAAGGTGTCTGTCCTCATGATACCAGTCTCCAGATATCCATACTTTAAGTAATCCCCTCTCCTTGGGTTTGACTTGCTTCTAGCCAAGAAAATACAGCAAATATAAGGAGATGTCATTTCCACGATAACATTACATAGGAATCTAACCGATCTTAATACTTTCCCTTGCAGGCGTTGGGGTAAAAGGCAGTCATTTTGGAATGGCCCACGTGACAAGGAGCCAAGTGTAGTCTCTAGTCAACAACCAGTTAAACATTCAGGCCCCTGGTCTGAGATCCCACAGAAAACTGAATGCTGCCAACAACCATGGAACTTGAAAGCAGATCCATCCAAATTTGAGCCTCAGGTGAGACAGCAGCCCCAATGACAATTGACTGCAGCTTTGTGATAACATGAAGCCAAAGACCCGGCTAGGCTGTGCTGTGACCTACAGAAACTGTGAGATAATAAATGCCTGTTGTTTCAAGCTTCTAACTTTGTGGTAACACTGTTACACAGTAATAGATAAATAATACAGCAATTTCTATCTGTACTTTAAATAAGACGACATTAATAATCATTACTTCTTAGGCTTAGTCTTAACATCATTGTGTCAATATAGAGAGAATATATACAAACCAAAACAAGTTTTAAAAGATAGCTATTTAAAAAGTTAATGTTGCTCTGGCTGGGGTGGCCCAGTGGATTGAGCACCAGCCTGCAAACAGAAAGGTCACTGGTCCAATTCCCAGTCGGGCACATGCGTGGGTTGCAGGCCAGGTCCCCAGTTGGGGGCGTGCGAGAGGCAACTGATCAATGTACCTTGCATCTCTCACACATCGATGTGTCTCTCCCCCTCTTTCTCGCTCCCTCCCCCCTCTCTAAAAATAAATAAATAATTTTAAAAAATGTTTACATAAAAATAAATAAAAAGCTAATGTTATCTGTGGGTACTCTACCTTAAAGATTATGCTTTAGTGATAAAACATATGGAGAGAAAAGCCACGGCCTTTCAGCTATCCCAAAAGTCTTTATCTACACTCTCAGCTGGAGGACCCACTGAGCAGAGAGAACACACAGAAGAGCTTGCAGAGTGAAACCCACTTGGGTCCCAAGAGGTCTCTCCCTCAGGAAAAGGGGGAAAAATGCACTCTGGTTCATAAGGGAAATAGTATTTCCTTCCAAACCTTTCCACTTATATATGCTAAAGTATGTGGCTTAGCAAATACTTGACACTTGAAAGGCATACACCTGAAAAACCAAATCAACACTTTTGTTAAATTCCTACCTACCTTTACTTAGAACACAGGAGTCTGTGTTGAGGTTAAATAGGGCACAATCACTTATGCCTATTATTAACACTTTTTAAATATTATTTTTACTTATTGATTTGAGAGAGACAGACAGACACTGATTTGTTGTTCCACTTATTTATGCATTCATTGGTTGACTCTTGTATGCGTCCTAACCAGGCATCGAACCCATGACCTTGGTGTATCGAGACAATGCTCTAACCAACTGAGCTACCTGACCAGGGCATTTATTATCACTTTTTAAAAGAGAAATTCTTTTAAAAGGATTTCACAGGAAAGTCATTGGTTTGGGAATTCCCCTAAGTTACTATTCTCCTACTTAAAGGCTGAGCTATTCAGTGTTTTATGGTCAAGAGTGATGCTTTCTTAATGGTAATAACTCACCTGCATTGGCTTTAAGATCCTCAGGTGTGACCATGACAACAAATCGGATTGCGCGTTCATTTCGAAACATCTCATAAGACCACCGACGGATAGACCGCATGCATTTCACTGCTGCAATGCCGTTGTTGGCAATAAGAACCTGGGAGAGTGGGGGGATGGGAATTGGAGAGAAAAGTAGAAAAGGCAAGCAATGATAGAGGAAAAGAAGAAATTTTTTTTGTAGATCTTTCTCTGAAAAGCCAGATTTTCCATAGGAATTTGTATTGCTAGTCTAGGCAGTTAGGAACTAGCTCCAACATGATCAAAGGATGCTTTAAAATGTTGGCTAAGGAAATACTTCATACATGCCCACTCAACCTTACTCCTTTCTAACTTCATTTCTTGAAGAAAAAAAAGCACAGCTACTCAGATCTTGAGTTTTTTAATTATTCTACCATACCAATCACTAGGGAACAGAAGAGACAAACTCAGAGAGATGACAGATTATCAAATAAGGAGTGGAGGAAGACTCAACAGAGCAGGGTCATATTCCATTCTCCAATGCAGTAAAACAAGGCGCAGGACCCTGAACGTGTGGAAGGACCCTGCACCAACCACCACCTCTCTCCAAAATGCTGAACCCCAAACACCTTAGAATTGTAGAGACTGCCTCAGAAAGAATGGTCACAAGAAAAAGAGTAGAGAAATCAATGACGCTGAGACTACTCGAGACAAACCTTTCACCTCTCTACCTGTCTTACAATCATGTCTCCAAGGATAACAACACAGCCTAGGAGATGTATAATTTACCTTTATTGGAAGACTAACAGAAAGACACAGCTGAAGCAATACTTTTAGGGGTGGGAATGTAGGTCCGCATCCTTTAATCTTTTAATCACTGTACACTGTTTCAACCAAGTCATCCTTTCAGCTCTGACATGGTTTAGATAAAAGTGACAACACAGTTACTTTCAAGTTTAAAAATACTTCAAATCTCTTCAAGTATTTCATGTAGTATGTTCCCTCTAAACATCTCAAATACTTGGTGGAAGCCAGTAAGTCACGTGTATCAAACCGTTTAAACCTTCTGTTCTGACACTCTCTACTACCTCAGCTCTAAATCCAGTGCCACAGTATTATCCCCGTACCACCGCCCCACAAGCTCATCAATTTCTCAGAGCCTCTCAGATCAGTGCGGCCCAATCCTGCAAAACCACAAGATCTTTTAAAAAGAACTTTATGAGCACTGCTTCAACATCTTAATTAGCTGTGACTAAATTATCAGTAGTTAATACACATCATAAAAAATAGTAAAATTATTTAATAGGATGCTACAGGAAATAGAAAGGATAATTTCACATAAAAAGGAAAGGTTTCTGAAAGCCTAAATATCAGTTTTGAGCAAATGTAGACAATAAATTGAGGCATGTACTTGGGAAAAAAACTTAGCAGGTTATAACTTACCTTCTCAATCACTTTATTCCCCCCAAAACGAGTAACGAATTCTGCTGGAGAAGCTACAGTGAAATCTCTCTGTGAGTCTATTTTCTTTCGATCTCGACCTTGCTTTACTAGGTGCAAGCCAGACATGCTGGACCTATAAAAATAGAGAAACCAGGAAAAGTCTATTGATAGGATTTCTTCACGCCATCTATCTCCTCTAGAGACCTGCTTTCCATTGCCATCCTGTAACAGCACTTCCAACTGCACCCTTATACAGACTGCATGCGGGCAGACTACACACTTTTTTAAATAAAAGAGAGGGGGGAAATCTTTGCTTGCAGAAATTTAAGGAAAAAAATAACTGTCCCTGAATAATAACAAATAATATTAAAAGACAGGGAAAGGTTGGAATGAAATGAGATGGTATGAATAATAGACTCAGCTGCTAAAGCTGAACACACGATGAGCAAGGCTGTTTCTGGATCATGATTCTGGCATATGGATGACCTTCACCTCTGTATCGCTACCCTCCATCTTTCTTATTAGTTATTAACTGCCCACCAAATGTTTTACTTGTGTATCTCACAGGTGTTGCAAAATCAGTAACTCCAAAACCAAACTCTTCACAAGGTAGCATAATATACCATATTTCATTGATTTTAAGATGCCCTACAATAATTTTTTTAGAAGTCTCTGAATTTGGGTTCTACAGTACAACTGATTGCACGGTTTATTTAATTGGCAGTACTTTTATTCCCCACAGTGGTACAGACCATACTCGTACCTCTAACAATCAATGGTGTTTAGGTTAGATGAAATATAGTTCTTGAAACAGCACAAACCTGGGTTTAAATTCCTGATCTGTCTACTTAAAACCTCCAATGAGCTTTAGCAAATAATTTAATTTGGCTCAGCTTCAGTTTTCTCTTTGTAAAATATGCAGACTATTTACTGTTCTAGATATTTATCTATTGTCTCTCAGTTCCAAGTCCACTCTTATGCTCTGCTCTGTGAAAATAGGGTTAGATCTCTGCAAAACTGTTCAGTTCTGCCAATGGGAAGGCAGAAGGGTTAAAAAAAAGAGACTTCTTTCGTGCTTTCCAGCTATTACCAGTATTGCTTCACTGGAACAGAGAGTTAATGCTAGCTTCTAGCATCTTCTGACATTACTAGGAGGAATCCTGATGCACTCCCTTAAGGGTACCAGGAGCAGCAGGCTGTGGCTCCTTGGCAGTCAGTGAGGCCTAGTCACGCTCACTCCTTCTCTGGCTACTCTGCCTGGGCCTAAACCACCTGTCAGGCCAGGTCTCCTCCTCAGGGATCTGAGTACCAGTTTTTTAAAGCTTACTCAAAGTAGTCCAAGCACCAGCTCCCAAGGCCCTCCTCCAAGTTCTCACCTCTCCCTTTTTGTCCTCCCAGGCCTAGGGGTGGCAACTGCTTTCTATAGGTATTAAGTCTGGGTTACCTCAATATCCCTTTTTTGTTCTTTTATTCTTCTAACATGCAAGTAATCAATGCTCACTATTGAATGTCCTGTTCATCATAATACCTAATGCAGTTTCTCTTTCCTTGACTGGAATTTGACAGACCCTCTGAGTAGGTATTTTGAGGATTAAATGAGATAATGGACATAAATAAGGTCTTTCATACACTGTTTGATAGACAGCTATTTTCTTCTATTTTTATCTTTTCTTCCTTTCTCCTACACTCTAACCTTGACACTGCAGTAATTTGACTTCTCAAAATAGAAGAACATGATTAAAATCATCCCACAAAGAAATATCAGGTCCAACCCTGACCAGTGTGGCTCAGTTGGCTGGGTACTGTCCCACAAAGCAAAAGGTTGCTGGTTCGATTCCCGGTGGAGCACATACCTGGTTATAGGTTTGGTCCCCAGCTGGGGCATGTATGAGAGGCAGCCAATCAATGTTTCTCTCTCACATTGATGTTTCTCTTCCTCTCTTTTGCCCCCCTTCCCCTCTCTCTAAAGAGAAATAAAATCTTAAAAAAAAAAAAAAGAAGAAGGAAATACCAGGTCCAGATGGTTTTAAAAGACAAGTTCTATCAAACTTTCAAGTACAATAGCCTACCAGACTTCCAGACCACAGACAAAGAAATAAAACTCCCCAGCTAGAGAACACTGATGTAAAACCAGGCAAAGATATTATATGAAGGTAAAAATTTAGGTCCATTTTATTCTTGACTACAAATGCAAAATTCCTAAACAAAATAATCTAAATAGTAGGGTATCAGTGTGAGGATGAGCAACTATTGGTAAAAAATACGTTACTCCATGACCAAGTTGAGTTTGTCCCACGTATACAAAGATGGTTTAATTTAATTTTTTATTTTTTAAACAGCCTTTCTTTATTTTTTAAAGATTTTATTTATTTCTTTTTAGAGAGAGGGGAAGAGAAGAAAGAGGAGGAGAGAACTATCAATGTGTGGTTGCTTCTTGAGCACCCCATACTGGGGACCTGGCCTGCAACCCAGGCATGTGCCCTGACTGGGAGTCGAACTGGTGACCCTCTGGTTCGCAGCCCACGCTCAATCCACTGAGCTATACCAGCCAGGGTGAGAGATGGTTTAATTTTAGAAAATCCATAAAATGTAAAAAACTGTGTTAGATTTCCTATCAAGTGCAATAAAATGGATTTAAAAAATTAGAGGCATTAGGATTGCAAAGGAGGAACTGTCATTATTTGGGAATGATAATGATCATTTACATGGAAAACACAGAAGATTCTGCAAAGTATTAGAAATAAGAGACCTTAGTCAAGTGTCTAAATATACATTTAATATACAAGAAGTCCAAATATATTATATAGTAGGCTACACACAGATTATAAAATTAAAAAATCAAGAAGTTAAAAACAACTAAAATACACACACTCTTATTAAGAGATGTGTAAGATACACTAAAACTACATAAACAGGAAAACAAAAGAATGTGATAAATATGTGATTAAGAAAATTGATTATCTGGGTGGGGGAGGCAGGGAGAAGGGTCAAGAAGAGACCATATAATTAAATGTAGGTGATGGCCAAGGACCTACCTTTGTTTTAAGGTGGTAGATTTCAAATTCTTTCTATATTATATATTTTAAATAACTAAAGAACTAACCAAATAAACAAATAATAGTGGGCCACACATGGACCAATGAGTGTGTCATGAACCAATGGTTATATAATTCTATACAGCTAAAGTTAAACACACACATGCTCCTCAAAAGTCAGCTTTTTGTTATTTATGGAGGGATGGAAGAAATAAAGGAGATATAAACCTACAGTTAATAAGGACTTGCTTGAGTATAAGACAAAAAGGGAAGCCAAGTCTATACTGATGAAATTAATGTGGAGAAGAAGGAATTGGTTGTAAGATTTAATCAATAGTTTGGAAATACAATGGATCTCAAAATATTCACCTCTCACCTACCTTTTCTTGGGAAGCTATTAAAGAATGTTGTCTTCTAAAAGGATGGAGTAAGCCAAGAAGACAAGGGATGCAAGAAACACAGGACCCAACACAGATGAGAATTCCCTAGATGACCGCTCAAATTGGACGACAGACTGCTTCAGGAGGAATACATTCTTGGAAAAATGGACAGATCACCCGTTGTATTTAAACACAGAAAAACAAACTAAAACTCTGAGTGTGTGTATAATATATATAAAAATATATGGGTATGTTTTCTTTATATACATACATATATGCTTGTTCTACATATATAAAACAATATTATACATATAAATGTTATCATTTATGTATAACATTTATGTAAATCATTTGATTATGTAAATCATTCTGATTATATATAATCATGTATCATATATTTTATGTAATATATATCATATATACTATATATGTGATATATATATATATAAAATCAGTTGCTTTTTACTTATTTGACTCTTAGTGAAGTTTCACTTGGTTTTCCCTCAAAAGGGTAGAAGAGGCAAATGAAAAGAAAAAGGATGATTGTTCTAAAGACTAATTTTACCAACTCAGTGTTTTTTACATGTTTTTTGTTTTTGCCAAAATCCAGTTTAATTTTCATGTAATTTAAAAAATAAAACCCTTTCAAGATTGCAAATATAAGCAAACAAACATAGAAGATAAAAGAGGGACACTGAGGTACTGTTATCAAGCAAATCATTCAGGTCTTTTATGTTCCCCTCTGCTGAAGGGGAACAGACCGGCAAGAGGCCTGAAGAAGGCCAAGAAGCCTGACTCATTTCCTCCTCTGCCTGAGTTCTCAGCAGGACGAAGGAAGATGCCAGGGCAAGTGAGCCTGGCACCCTTAACAGCTCCAGTCTGGCTGCACAAGGTCATGAGCCAGGACAACTGCAGCAGGTAGCTTCTGCAGTCCCAGAGACACATTCTAAAAAAGTTTTAAACTACCCTCAGCAGGGATGCTACATCCTACATCCTACATCCTAGAAGCGATGTCTACCTTCACGAGAGTTGAAGAGACTTTACTCTTGAAAAACCAGCCAAATCCAGGGAGCAAATTGGCACAGACAGACTGAGCGAGATCCCTTAGTGAAATAATAGCACAGCAAGATCTGCACAGGGGTGCTTGTTTTCAACATAACTACAACTATCACACATGGACGCAGGTACCTTTGGTTCAAATTCTGAATGTTAAAAAAGTTTGAGAAATTCAGAATCAAATATGAGAATTTGTATTCATTTCCTTGAAAACAAATTTTCTTAGAGATACAAAAAATTATCAAATCAAATTTGCCATAAATTCTAGGGCTTAACTGCAATGCCCTACTGTTTTTTAAAGGCATATATTGCCTAAATGTGGCACCCTAAAACTTACCTTTGAAGCATGTAATATCTCATCTCCTTATTTTCCTCTGCAGAACCCTCCATATCACGATGACAAAGGAATGGAAGCTTTTTCTTCAGATTTCAGCCTTGTAAACACAAGCCGCAGCTCGTCCTCCTGTTGCAGGTGCTTAAAACCCAGGAGGACAGGAGATACTGTGCCTTCTGCCTACTTCTTGGCCCTGCTTCAGTCAGACTAGAGTATTCCTGATGGCCTCAAACTACAGTCTTTTTGTCCACTTTGTCCCCAATTTCTGCATTTCCTCACTTTTCCTCCTTTGTGAAATATTTCCCTATACTTGGCTAACACGGAGAGTTAGCTGCTTTCCCAAAAGGACTGAGAGGAGAGGGGGAGAAATATAAAAGCTTGTAAAACTAGAAAATAGCTCTTAGTGTTCTGCATTAGCCGCAGCAAACATGTTTCAACAAGGGTCACTTTCTTCTGACAGTCACCAGAGAAAAGCTCCACAGCCTCTCCTGGCTGCCAGGAGCACATGACAGGGAGGCCCAGGGCAAAAAGAAGACCAAGTTTACAAGGACAACTAAGCCAAGAAAATAATGGGGTCAGGAAATCCAGAGGGAGGAAGACAGCACAGCCTAGGTAAGTAATTTCTGAGATCCAATCAAAACAAATAATACCGAATATCAGACTGAAAGAGAGGGGAAAGCAGGTCAGGCGGTAAAAAGAAAAAAAAAACAAAACACAAAGGACCAAACATGCCACTAACAGGGAACTCCGTGTAGAGTGGGAGCCACAATCCTAACTTTTAGGCCAGAATACTGACATGTACATACACACAAAAAACCTTTTCAAAAACAATGAAATCTAAGATTTTATTCACTAAAACTTGAGAATAAGAATGGAGCTGGTACAAATGGGATATAGAAATGTGGATAAAATCCTTGAAAGAAAAAAGGAGCCCAGACAAACATTTTAGACACAGAGGTCTAACCCAATTTAAGCAGGGAAGAAAAACCCTGCCTGGGAAGGCTCCTGGGACACATCCATTGCTATGGAAGCAAATGTGCCCCAGATGGGCAGGTCATCTAAATCAATAAATAGTGACTGAAGTCATACAACAACACAGTCTTGGTTTAGCTTTTAATTAAGCAGATCTCCATGATATTGCTGCCTTGTAATGGAAGAAAAGACTCCAACAGCTAGGATCTATAGAATCAGGACTTCCTGACCAAGATCTCAGGAATGGTATAATTCACCAGAGTCACATCTGACCTCACAACAGAAAAATTCTCCCCAAAATATTGGATAGCAATAGTTAATAGTCCGATGCCAACTATGCTGAGAACCTATTAACGTTCTAGAAAAACCCTCCGAAACAGAAGTACACAAATGACCTGGAGCCCAGATAGAAGATGAACAGTGAAACTGAAGATAAAATGATTAAGACAAACCTCAATCTTCAGACATTCGGGTGACCCAAGTTGAAAAGACTCACTTAGGACACTCGACATGACCACCAGCCATCACAGAAAATGGATGTCTTGGGTTGTTTTCTGTTCTGTACCACTTTGTATCACTCCTTCTACAACATGCCGGTGCCTGACAAAGTTCGTCGAGTTTACTTTTTCCTTTAAAGAACCAAGCTGATGCAGAGGCTGCCTCCTATCTTTATGTCTCTTCAGAATAATGTGTCTCAAAATAGAGCACAAAGGCCTTTGTTCAGAACAACGACAGTGACCACAGATGTGGAAGGAGCTCAGTTTTACGCACATCTGTCTCCAGATGCAGACAGTTCCTGAAAGAGAATCACTCTCTGCCTTTATCATTTAAATTGAACATTCAAAAACCAAATGAAGCATTGAATACAGAATAAAGCAGACTATTTTGCACTCTATTACAACAGAAAAATATACCAAACAGGCACACTCAATAATAAAGTTTGGGCTTTCTTTTACCAAAGGGATCTTTCTAAAACAATTAAACACTAACAGCACACAGCACACCCAAATCCAAAAACAAAGCTAGAGTTTTCTAATCTTTTATGGATGCTGCTCACAATCCTTATGTAATACTAGAACACTAGAAATAAAAAGCCACACATTCATTTCTCCAAATTCAAAGCATCCCCATCTTAATCTACCATAAAGTGTCCAAAGGAGACACATACCTGGCACAAAATCCACCTAGAAGCCCACACTGATCCCAGCATTGTAACATGCCAAGCACCAAGAATGACGTAGCAGTTTATCCGGCAGACAGTGATGTATTGGCTGGCTTGATTGCAGTGCAGTCTGAGTTATACTGCAGCACACACTGTAAGAGATTGTCTCGCACTGGGGCTTTTCCAAGCAGAGAAATCTTGAATCAAGGACGTATCTCTTTTGAAAATCAATTGACCATATAAAAAAATGTTTAGTTGTGGACTCTAAATCCACTGATGTATATACCTATCCTTGCAGCAAAGCCACAGGGCCTTGATAACTATGGCCTTGATAACTAGGTTTTGAAATCAGGGAGTATAACTCTTCCAACTTTGCTCTTTTCTAAAATTGTCTTATCTATTCTAAATCCTTTGGGTTTCCACGTAAATTTTAGGATTGAGTTACCAAATTCTAGAAAGACAAAAAATAAAAATAAAAAAAAGCCTGCTGATTTTTAAATGGACTGCAAATTTATAAATCTATTTAGGGAAAATCACCATCTTGACAATATTGAGTTTTCCTAACTCTAAACATAGACTGTCTCTCCACTTACAGGGTGGGGCAAAAATAGGTTTACAGTTGTTCATATGGAAAATAGTACAATAATTAATAAATAATGCAAGAATAAATTCTGTTTGGCATACTCACAACTATAAACCTACTTTGGAACCACTCCATATTTAGCTCTTTAATTTCATTCAGCAATGTCCTATAATTTTTAATGTACAAGTCTTACACTTTTTTGTTAAATTTATTCCTAAGTATTTTATACTTTTTGATGTCACTGTGAATGAAATTAATTTCATTATTTGCTTCTTCATTGCTACCTAGTGTATAGAAATACAACTGATTTTTGTATATGGATCGTACAGCCTCTGACCTTGCTAAACTCATTTAAAAAAACTTTTAATAACCTTCTTGAGATATAATTCATATACCACTTATTTCAGCCATTTAAGGTACATAATTCAATGTTTTTTATTATATTCACATAGTTGTGAACTATCATCACAATCAGTTTTGGAACATTTTCATTGCCCTAAAGTCTGCCTTTACAGATTTGCCTGTTCTGGACATTTCATATAAATGAAATTATATAATATATGGTCTTTTATGACTGGCTTCTTTTCCTCAGCATGATGCATTCAGTGTTGCAGTATGTGTCTGTACTTCTTTTCTTTTTATGGCCAAATAATTTTCTATTGTATGAACAAAACAAATTTTGTTTATTCATTCATCAATTGAGGGATATTCTGTTGTTTCCACTTTGTGGCTATCATGAATAATGTTGCCATGGATAGTCACATTAATTAAGACAGGTCAAAGGAGATAGTGTAGCGTGAGAAGAGGAAGCTAATAAGCCTTGCAGAAAACCAATAATTAAGTTTCAGGTATATAGCACGGTGTGTAGACAATCATATATTTTTAAAAAGTATGTCTCATGCAGTACCTGCAGTATTTAATTTTCTTTTCTTTTTTTTTAAGATTTTATTTATTTTTATTTTTAGAGAGGGAAGGGAGGGAGAAAGAGAGAGAGAGAGAAACATCAATGTGCGGTTGCTGAGGGCCGTGGCCTGCAACCCAGGCATGTGCCCTGACTGGAAATCAAACCTGCGATGCTTTGGTTCACAGCCCACGCTCAATCCACTGAGCTACACCAGCCAGGGCTAATTTTCTATATTAAAAATCATTCACTGTTTATCTGAAATTCAAAATAACTGGGAGTCCTATGTTTTTATTTGCTAAATCTGACAATTCTAGATAAATGTACTGTGATTGGGAAAAATGTTAATATTAGGGAAAGCTGAGTGAAGGATACACAGGAACTCTTTATGGTATCTTTGTCAATTCTTCTAAAATTATTTCAAAATAAAAAAACTAAATTAAAAAATTAAGTTTATAAAATATCTTTAATAGCATGAGAAAATATTATGTGAAAAAAGCAGGAAATGCCTGGCTGGCATAGCTCAGTGGATTGAGCGCAGGTTGCGAACCAAAACATCGCAGGTTCGATTCCCAGTCAGAGCACATGCCTGGGTTGCAGGCCATGGCCCCCAGCTACCGCACACTGATGTTTCTCTCTCTCTCTCTTTCTCCCTCCCTTCCCTCTCTAAAAATAAATAAATAAAATTTAAAAAAAAAGAAACTTCTAACCCGTTTTCTACAGTGGTTGTACCATTCCACACTCCCCCCACCTGTGTGGGAGTGCCAGTCCCCCCCCCCAAAAAAAGCAGGAAACAGAGTTTTATATTAACTATAACATCATCTATATGTATATTCTTTAATGAAATTTATCCTTAATGGGTAAAAAATACTAAAAGGAAGCATGTAAAATATTAACAGTAGTTATCAATGAATGATCATATTCTAGATTGTTTTATTTCTTTCTTTATACTTTTTGGGTCTTTATACATTTTGGATCCAACTTTTTATAATGCAATAATTTCTTAAAAATCTAAGCAAACTTCATTTGTAAATTTATGTTAACAGAAAGAAAGAAGGGGGAAATGAATGCATCACATAAAATAAACATTTTCCTGAGCCCTACTTACAACATTCATAATTTTATTTCTAAAATTAGGTAGATTTACAGAATAAACTCTGGAGACTCAGTGTAATACATACACTGACAGCTTCTGTTTTCTGAATGGAAAGGAGTGAGTCAGAGACAGAAAAAACTATTGTCCTGGGCAAGAGTACCAAGTTGCAGATCTCATAATGTCCTTCTCTGTCTACTCACTTCTGAGGCACCATAGCAACTGGAAACCTCACGGAAGGAGCTTTGAGAATAGAGTTGGAGGAGCTGTTGGGGGGAAGAAAGCTCAAGGAGGCTAAATGAGAAATGCTAAGAAAGTCAAAACATAAGAACACTTTTACAAGCCAACCAATAAGTAAAGCCAAAATATAAACTCAAAACTAGAGTAAGTTTTATTATTTATTTCCCCTGTTAAAAAGTGAAAGAGATGAGCCAAAAGACAGAATGGGGAAATAAAATTTCCTGCCTTCTCAATAATCGTTATTCTTGTGGGCAAAAAAGGGTTCTACAGAGAGTAACCTCTCTGGGTGGTCTGATCATAAATCCTATCTGGGCAGGTCATGGTGGGGTGGTCATGCCCCAGGCACACAACTTTTTAGTAAAAGGTCCACCTTTGCCATAAACAAGCCCTATCCACTGTCTGTGCATCTAGGTTAATACACCTCTGAAATACATGCAATCACCCTCAAGAAAGCACATATTCTTGTTAAGGATCTTTTAATCCAATCCTCCTCAACCACCACTTCCTCCCACCCTCATGTAATCCTTCTTACTTCCCTCCTTAATTTCAAATGCATTTTTTAAAAAAACCCTGTGAAACTGTCATTCATTGGAGCATTTCAGACACTGCTTCCTAGCAACTGTTGCCAGTTTTGGTTCAGATAAACTCGTAAAAATCCTCTACAGGCATGGACATTTCTAATGTCAACATCTGAATTATAACATTGACAGAATATGTTTGCTATAATCAAAAGCTTTCAAATCTAAACTTCCAAGTTTTAAGCTCTAATTTGCAAAAGACTTACAGAGGTTTTTCCAGTCCAAAATGTTTACCGCACAAAAGGACTCCTCCCTAATAAATAATAACATACACTAGTATGGCACATTTTACTTTTCCAAAAGCTTTTGCAGTTATTATTTAAGTTTACCTCTATCACTAGATTTAAATGAAATGACTTCAAAATCAGGAGTTTAAAGTGAGACACTAAAAAGGAAAGAGAATTCTTGTTCCTTTCCAGGTCAAACACAAACACAGACAGTTAACACTAAAAAGCTCTATCCTTCATAGTTTTTGATCAAATCATGTCACTACTCTTGTCCCCTTAACTTCCCTCTTGACCCAATGGGAGCAGAAGCTGAAAGCCACTCCCACATTCTCTCTGAATCTCACCTCATCACCATTATTTCCTATGGATGAAGGTCTTATATGGTTTTGTTTTATAACCATGAATTTTAGGATATATCAAAGAAGTATTTTTCTTTCCAGACCAGAAAGGAGATGGGAATATAATTCACCTTCAAGGAGCTCTTTCTGAATGAACTTAACCACTCTCTCCTTCCAAAGCAGCAACTACTTGTCTTAAACCCCAGCGACAGAAAAGCTTATGTTATACTTATATATATACAAATAACAGCAATTACAGATTGTTTTCAAATAAAGTCACTACCCAAACATGCTTGCTAAGCATAAAATGTTGGCCACTTGACATTATGAGTATATATTTTAAGAAGTTTAAGAGGAAACTGAGATAAAGTTTCAAATACTACAACAAGAATTATAGGATTAAAAAGGAGTTAAAGAAATCATATACCTTAAGAGGTAAAATACCCAACTGTGAGACTAGTGTGATTCCAACTGGACCTCAACCAGGAATTCAGCATACTAGCTGACAAAACTGATTATAATCTTTGATTGACAACGTGGGGTGATCTGGATTTAGAATGCATTGTAAGTATGGAGAACAATCTGACCTCAAGTGGCATCCCACAAGGAGCAGAGAAAATGTCAATATCCATAAAACTAAATGGCTTTATTATATGCCATGAAATCATACATTTGTCATAAAAATTATGACAAATAATTTGTCATAATTTATGCCCATACTCATTCTTAAATGGTCTTTCTTTTCAAATGTTCAATTAAATATTAATAATGAAGTTCAGAAATATATCCACTTAACTGATATATCAACCCCTAGCTAATCTTATCTGCAAATAAAAAGCACAGCTGTATATTCCCACAAGCTATAACTTTCTTGGCTTGTTGTTATTTTTCAAATGTTTGAGTCATAAAGTATAGAAAATAATTCATCCAGTCTTTCATCGGTACTCTAGAAAATACGTGATGCAAGTCATCTCCATCTTTGGAAAATCCTGTTTTCTATTCCAGCCTATCCATCATTCCCACAGAATTCTCATTTAGCACCTAAAACCACGTCCTCAACTCGAGAGGCCAGCTCTCATCCAACACTGTGGCAATGACTTCACTTGGTTTTAGGTAACCTCCAATTAACATCTCTTAGGAACCTACCTGTCCCTTTAATCTATTTCATCTGTGAAGGATTAGGCTATTTCCTCAGGAAGCTAAACCAGTCTCTACTTAATTTTGGATTCAAAGAGTGAAAAGGAATATCTGAACCAATATACTCATTTCTTTAGATGAGGAAAATGGGCCCAAAGAGATACCACAAATTGGTGTGGCCACATACCTAATTGGTGGCAGGTGTCAGAAGAGTTCTCTCCAATATCAGATAAACTTGACTCAATTTAAATTATCCCCAAGGACAGGATATTTACAAGTGACTTAAGAAATCGATGGATGAAGAAACTTTGTTCTGTTTCAAAATATTAGAGAGCTGAGAAGTGAGTGGGAATTGGCACAGTCTCCTTCCCAGGTTGCTGACCACACTTCAATCCGTAGCTCCTCCACAAACTACGAGCATGATTTTGCAACAGTAGGGACTGCAAACAAATTGTCAGGCGTGCATACCACTGACAACACAGTCTTTGCAATAAGAGCCATAAACTTTGAGAATGAATTGGCAATAACTAGGCAACTAAAAACTGCCTTGTAATAATATTATCTGGCCCTGGTTGGTGTGGTTCAGTGGGTTGAGCACTGGTCTGTGAACTGAAAGGTTGCTGGTTCAATTCCCAGTCAGGGCACATGCCTTGGTTGTGATCCAGGTTCCCCAGTAGGGGGCATGTGAAAGGCAACCACACATTGATGTTTCTCTCCCTCTCTTTCTCCCTCCCTTTCCCTCTCTCTAGAAATGACTAAATAAAATCTTAAGAAGCAAAAACCCCAAAGCCCCAGGAAGAACCTTAAGGCAGGACAGTCATACTCAGCCAGATCCAGCTGGGGCTTTTACTAGATTAGAGTCTATATCTTGAATATATAAAAAGAAGCTGAATTATTTTTTTTTAAAGATTTTATTTATTTATTTTTTTAGAGAGGGAAGAGAGAGGGAGCGAGAGAGAGACAGAAACATCAGTGTGCAGTTGCTGGGGGACATGGCCTGCAACCTAGGCATGTGCCCTGACTGGGAATCGAACCTGCAATGCCTGGTTCACAGCCCGCATTCAATCCACTGAGCTATGCCAGCCAGGGCAAGAAGCTGAATTATTTTATGATCCATTAATAGCAGAAGCACCAAGATAATAACAACAGTAATACCCACCCTAATTTAAGTTTATCTAGGTAGACCTATAATCTGAACCCTGGCTGTATATTAGAATTACCTGGAGAGTTTAAAAAAAAAACTGTCCCAGCTCCAAGCCAAACAGTAGCAAATGAATCAGAAATCTGTGGCGATGGGGCTCATTTCTTTTTTTTTTAGATTTTATTTATTTATTTTTAGAGGAAGGGGAAGGAAGGGAGAAAGAGAGGGAGAGAAACATCAAAGTGTGGTTGCCTTTCACACACCCCCAATCAGGGACCTGGCCCACAACCCAGGCATGTGCCCTGACTGGGAATCAAACCAGAGACCCTTTGGTTCACAGGCTGATGATCAATCCACTGAGCCACACCAGCCAGGGCAGGGGCTCATTTCTTAAGGCTCCCCAAATGATTCTGATGTACAGTGAAAACCAAGAACCACTAATCCAGAATCTTTCATACAAGAAATGCAAAGCAAATGACCAAAGGTTAGTACACCACACATGGGGCAAACGACAACATATAAGAATACTACAGTGTTACTATTTACTGACGTTCTCAATTACGTATAGAGAATTGTGTTTCTAGAGAAAAAGGAAAATTCTTATTTAAACAACCCCTTGGATCCTACCACAGTTCTTTACTGACTACTGGCCCTGCCAGAAATAAAATATAACTTCCTGACATGATGCAGCATTCCGAAAAAAGATTACTACAAATTTGCCCACCCTTGCAAAAGTCCTATTGATCATCAAGATAGTTACAATGATGGTAGTCAAAGTGGGAAAGAAACTGAGATTCCTCAATCTAACTTTATTCTCTAGATCTCAGTAAAATACCTAGTATATAGAAAGAACCACAAAAGTTGAGAGAACATTTAGGGAAAGATACTTTCAAACACTGTACTCCAGACAAAATACATCATTTTCCACTTACTCATCAAAGCTTTAAGACCAGTGACAAAGGAAGAAGTGAAACAATCTTCCCTAAAATTATTCTTGCTCTTTTCAGAACAAATTCAGTGAAACCAATTTAACAGATTAAATAAGCTAAACATTAAACTTCTCTCTCACCTCACATGTAAGGCCAAGCCATCCTGTAGGCCAGAGATCCCCACATCAGAGAGTGTGTCTGAGCTGACAGAAGCTGGTGACAGAGAACCTTCCTTCTCCTCCAGTAGGTCCAGCTTCACCAGGCTGCTGATCTCATCCTCTGAGTTATCTTCAGACACAGAACCGATTATGAATCGGGAGTGCTGGTTCAGCTCCAAAGGTTTGGCCAGGTGGGATGGTTCGTCCATTATTTCTTCAAAATGAGCTCTCAGAGCTGTGGAGAAAATGAAGAGTGAAAAAGCAGGTTATGGATAATAACCCATGTCTGAGGATAGCCACAGGTTATACCTAATACATCACAGCTTGTACTTGGAAGCAAGGTAGAGTTTGAGAATTCGTTTCCTCGGCTATCCTATTTCAGGGCCTTTGTTTTTCACAAAGGAGGGAAATTCAGATCGTGGTAACTCTACCTAAAAAATTAAAAATCATTTCCTTTTCCTCAAAGAAATCTTGCTAAGAAACTTGAAGCCATTCCCAATCTCTTTACCAATTTGGTGATGTTCAAAAGATAATTAGAAACCTTTCCAGTAGGTCAAAGCTGCTTGCTTTGATATTGAAACTTAACTTATTAGTACTGATGAGAATGTAGTAAGAGTTTGGGAAGAGCGGTGCTCATTAAAAACTTGGTGTTTACAGTAAATTACATAACTAACATCTGGCTCCAAATACTGTACTGTGAGAAGCTATGAATTTTATATAAGCACATTTATGTATAGATATATACACAAAATATTTATATATGTATAAGTATACATATACCATAAGATATACTATGTGTGTGTGTGTACACACACACACACACACACACAGAGTTTACTTTAAAGCAAACTCCAGATGGGTATTTTTTAATTAAAAAAAAAAAAAAACCTGAGAAAACTGTACTTGAACAATCATTAAAAAAAAAAAAAAAACCTTACTTTTCCCATGAAATTTTTCTTAAATATGTAATTCACCCCAAAAATGTCTGCATTGGCTCTAATGTGCTGACACAGATAGGAAGAAAGTGAATCTACTATTAAATTAAAATCTATAAATCTATTCTGTCATTCCAAAATTCCTACAAAAAAATTTTAAAACTACACATCAACTGACTATTAAACAGTTTGTGGCCTAACCAACAACTTTAATTCAGAAAGTAATGATTTCCAATCTTTATTTTCAGGTGCTCTAAGATTTGATATATCAACACATAATAAGAAATTTATGAATAAATTTCATATGCTGTAAACCAGTCTGAGGTATAAAAGAACAATGCTCTTTGACATCAAGATTTAGGAAAAAATGTTTAGGAATTACCACTAAACATGTTAAAATTAGACATTAACCATTATTTTTATATACTATAATTTGCAAATCAGAGCTTATTCTTTTTTTTAAAGATTTCATTTACTTATTTTAGACAGAGGGGAAGGGACAGAGAAAGGAGAGAAACATCAATGTGTGGTTGCTTCTGACATGCCCCTTACTGGGGACCTGATCTGGCCTGCAACCCAGGCATGTGCCCTGACTAGGAATTGAACCAACAACCCTTTGGTGTTGAGGGCCGCCCTGCCTGGTCTCAGGAAGCTGTGACCCCCTGTGACTTAGGCTGAGTGAGAGACCTCCGGACCAGGAACCACTAAGGAGACAAAAACTTATTCCCCTGGCATGAACACTACCTGTTCTGTGCTTGGCCTTTAATGCTTGATCAGTTAACCAATGACGGGTAAGACTCCTCAAGGAAGGAGCGACCTAAGACAGGTTCTGATCACATAAAGGCCTCTGGGATGAGACTCACGAAGCTGTGGAAATGAAGGGGCTGTGGAAAGGAAGGGGTGATCGACATTAACCCCTGCTCCCTCTTAGCCTGAGTCTTTGTACTTAGATGTGAGAAATCCTAGTCTCCTAGCTGCCTGTCTCCTACCCTTCTCAGGGCTAAGCAATTAGCCAAAGGGCCAGCTCAGACCGGAGACGGCGGACCTCTGGGGTAATCAGGCCTGGGACATAGAATATGCAAGATCCTGTGAGATCTGTTTGCTGGAGGATGTTATTAACTTAGAATTTAAAGGCACAGACAGGAAACCAAAACTAGCCCTTTAAGCCATGTAGTCCTTTCATATGATAAAACTCCAATCTCTGCCCGGAATCACAGCAGGGACTCTGTTAGCATCTTTGTAAGTTACCTGTTCCCTTTGATTTTGTCTGCCAGACTGTGAATCCACAAACTGTGTCTATCTTCTCAATAAAAACCCACTGGGGTAAAGGTACAGGGCTCTCCCCACTAGAGGGTGTAGCCATGTTCTCTGTATCCCCACAGAATTATGATAGATTCTGTGTATCACGCGTGTTTAATGAACATCTGCAGCCAGGATGAATACCGCGGGATGGCCGGGACGATATTTCTTTCACATTTTGGTTTGCAGGCCAGCACTGAATCCACTGAGCCACACCAGTCAGGGCTTTTCCTTTTTTTTTTTTTTTTAAGATTTTATTTATTTACTTTTAGAGAGGGAGGAAGGAAGGGAGAAAGAGACAGAGAGAAACATTGATGTGCGAGATACACTGATGGGCTGCATCTCACACACCCCTAACTGGGGACACCCAGGCATGTACCCTGACCAGGAATTGAACAGGTAAACCTTTTGGTTCGCAGGCTGGTGCTCAATCTACTGAGCCACATCAGCCAGGGCAGGGCTTATTCATTTACAAGGATAAAACAGTATTTGTCAAGCTAGAACATTGGTTCTCAAAATACGGTTCCCTAGACCCAGAGCAATATTACCTAGAAACCCAATAAAAGTACAAATTCTTGGACCCTACCACAGATCAACTAACTGTATCAGCATCTACAGGGCAGGGCCCAGTAATCTATACTTTACCAAGTCCTACTGAAGTTTGAGAACCATTGTGCTGAAAAAATGAAGTAGTAATAACAAATTTCCAAGAATGCTAAAAAATACCTACTGACATTTCTTAAGAGTGAGTTGCCCTGGCCAGGTAGCTCAGTTGGTTAGAGTGTCGTCCTGATACACCAAGGTTGGGAGTTTGATCCCCAGTCAGAACACATGAAAGAATAACCAGTAGATGCATAAATAAGTAGAAGAGCAAATCAATGTTTTGTTTTCTCTCCTTCCTTCCTCACTCTCTAAATCAATATTTTTAAAAAGTGAATTGGACATTACTTAAGCTAACTCTTATGCTTAAAAGTAAAATCAAATATAAAAATATCATGCAAACTTGACATCTAAATTTTCTACATATTTCTCCCTTGGAAAACTAGGTTTCCTTAAAAAACAAAAAAAAATGTTAATGTATCCAAATTTTATAAAGAGGTTCACTTCCACAACCGTTAATAAAACTACATCATTTAAAAAGAGGGGGACAGGGAAAGAAAGGACAGTGAAAAGGGAGAGGAGGAGGAAGCAAGGGAGGGAAGAGTTCTAACAGACTGACCACTCCAAACGCCAGAAGGTGCAGCAGCAAAAAGGCTCCTTCTTTCACCTTTTAGAGCAGTGCATAACCAAGTTTAAGAATAACACATCCATGAAAGTTCATTTCAGCCAACGGAAAATGATGGCTGCCTCCTTCACAAGAGAAATAAGTAAGGTACTCAGGGCCACATTCTACCGTATAGTCTGACCAAACTTACTACCAAAATATAAAATTCATGAGAAAGAAGCATTTCTCTGATTCCATGGGAGAAGAAAAAGAAAAGGTTGACTAATAAATGAAAGGCTCCAAAAGGTCAACTTCAAACTTTTCTTTCCTAGCTAAGAAGAACATGAAGGCAGCCTTCCCTCTAGGGTTGCAAAGAATGGAAGCAGCTCAGTGTCAACAGCTAAAGAGCCTGTCCACCAACCAGCAACTTGGCTGAATGGTATTCCTGGGAACACAAGCCTATAAACCACCAGAAAAGAGAGGTCATGTATGGAAAATCACTGAGTAGCTGTCCAGACACTCTAGAAGCTACTCCACAGCTTGTCCCACTTCCTCTGATTCTAGTCCTGAATTAAAGAGAAAAGGTGGTGGAATACTACCACTGTCGGACTCATTCACTCAAGCCATCCCCCCAAAACCTGCCTATATTCTTTTGTGGAAGGCAACTTTTAATGTAAAAGCCTACAGTTTAGTATTTTAGCACATGAACAGAAATTTTATCACACTGAAAACATGAAGAAGCATTATTTGTAACTGACCTCTTATGATTCTTACTGTCTGAGCAGATATCCACTTCCAAAAAGAACTAAAAAGAGAAAGGGAGAGAGATTTGAAGTATTTTTTTTTAAGAAACTCAAATTTGATCAACAACTGTTTTGCTCAGCATAATACAAAACTAATAATGCTCAAAGTATGATTTTTCTGGTCAAATCTATTATTTAACTTGAAGCATAAAGTTCAGTTGTTTAACTATTATTTTTTCAAATCTGTAAATCAAAAACATTGCATATTCAAATACCTTATTATTTATGAAAGTATTAAACAATAATCCAAGATTATGATATCCAGTTGCATACTTGGATGAACACATTCTAACCCTATGACTCGCAATAATTCCACAAAAAGGAGGCAGTGGGAAGAAAACCACTAGATTCTGTACAACTCAGGCAGGCAATGATTATGTTTCCAAATGGTTATACCCACCCACAAAGCCAGGGAGAGGACAGATCTCCCATTATATTAAGTCCCTAAACTCTAAGGAACCAAAGAGTCCTTAGCTACTTCCCAAATCCTAAGTTTCCTTCTAGGCCCAGCAATTTAAATGCATCCAGGGTAGAAATTCTCAGCTTTGAGTATTTACAACAATAACCTGTGGAGCTTTTCATATATAGTAGGTCTAAACTCCAGATCTACTAAATCGGAATTGCTGCTGGAGACCCAGAGATGTGAGTATTAAGTTCCACAGTAGACTGATGTAGTTCCCCTGGTCTAGGGTGGAGAAGAAAACAAGGAAAGAACTTATTACGCAGAGAGCAAAATTCAGAACTTTTAAGACCCTGAATGAAAGTGACTAGATTGGGAACAGTGCAGGTATGTTAATTAGAAAATTAAGATTTATGCAATTATGCAGTTGGAGCTAATATTATTCCCCACAATTGTGGTAGAGAAGGTGTGGGGTGGTGCGGGGAGAGAAAAGAAAGGAAAAAGGAAGTACAGTTGATCCTTGAATGCCACAGATTTGGTTTTTGTTTTTAATTTTTATTGAATTTATTGGGGTGACACTGGTTAATAAAATTATATAGGTTTCAGGTGTACAATTCTATAATATATCATCTGTATACCGTATTGTGTTCAATACCCAAAGTCAAGTCTCCTTCCATCACCAATTATCCCGTTTACCCTCTTCTACCTCCCCGCACCCCCTTTCCCTCTGGTAATCACCACACCTGTTATCTACGAAGGGTTATTTTTGCTTACTCCCTTTACCTTTTTCACCTAGACCATTAATCCCCCTCCCCTCTGATAGCTGTCAGTCTGTTCTCTGTATCTATGATTTTGTTTCTATTTTGTTTGTTCATTAGATTCCAAATATGGGTAAAATTAGATGGTATTTGTCTTTCTGACTGATTTATTTCACTTAGCATCAATCTCTCCAGGTATCTCCATGCTGTTGCAAAAGGTAGTATTTCCTTCCTTTTTATTTCCAAGTAGTATTCCATTGTGTAAATGTACCAAAGCTTTTTTATCCACACATACACTGATGGACACTTGGGCAGCTTCCAAATCTTGGCTATCATAAAAACACTTACGTGAACATGCAGGTGCACATATTCTTTCAAATCAGTGTTTTGGGTTTCTTCAGATACGGTCTCAGAAGTGGAAATGCTTGGTCACAGGCAGTTACATTTCAATTTTTTGAAGAAACTCCATACTGTTTCCATTGCGGCTACACAAATCTGCACTCTCACCAACAGTGTACGAGGATTTGCTTTTCTCCACATCCTCGCCAACACTCTTTTGTTGATTTGCTGACAGCCACTCTGACAGGTGTGACGTGCTATCACATTGCGGTTTTAATTTGTATCTCTCTGATGATTAGTGATGTTGAACATCTCTGCATATGTCTATTGGCCATCTGTGAATCCTCTCTGGAGAAGTGTCTATCTAGGTCCTTTGCCCATTTTTTAATTGAATTGTTGTGGGTTTTTTGGTGTTGAGTTGTGTTAATTCCTTACAGATTTTAGATAAAACCCCTTATCGGGTGTATCACTGGCAAGTATGCTCTCCCATTCATGTTGTTGATGGTTTCCTTTGCTCTGCAAACAGATTTTAGTTTGATGTAGTCCTATTTATTTTTCCTTTTTGTTTCCCTCGCCTGAGGGAATGTGTCGGAAAAAACATTACTATGAGATTTTACAGTCTGTATTTTCTTCCAGGAATTTTTTGTTATTTATTTATTTTTACTGTTACTCAATTACGCTTGTCCCAATTTTTCCCCCATTGCTCCCCTCTGCCCCGCCCACCCCCTTATAGTTTCAAGTCTAACATTTAAGTCTTTAACTCATTTTGAGTTTATTCTTGTGTATGGTGAAAGAAGGTGGTCTAGTTTCATTTTTTTGTATGTACCTGTCCAATTTTCCAAAACCATTTACTGAATGGACTATCTTTACCCCATTGTATTGTATGTTCTTACCTCCTTTGTCAAATTAATTGACCATAAAGGTGTGGGTTTATTTCTGGGCTCTCTAATCTGTTCCACTGATCTATATGTCTGCTTTCATGCCAGCACCACACTGTTTTGATTACTACGGTCTCCAACTTTGTTATTCTTTCTCAAAATTACCATGGCCGTTCAGGGTCTTTTGTGGTTCCCTATAAATTTTTGGAATATTTGTCCTAGTCCTGTGAAATACACCATTGGTATCTTTTTTTTTTTTTTTAGATTTTATATATTTATTTTTAGAGAGAGGGGAAGGGAGGGAAAGAGAAAGGGAGTGAAACATCAATGTGTGGTTACCTTTAGTGCACCCCTTACTGGGGACCTGACCCGCAACCCAGGCATGTGCCCTGACTGGGAATCGAATTGGCAATGCTTTGGTTCACAGGTCCACGCTCAATCCACTGAGCTACACCAGCCAGGGCTCACCACTGGTATTCTGATAGGAATTGTGTTGAATCTATAGATTGCTTTGGGTAGTACAGACATTTTATTTTTTTTAAATCCTCACCCCAGGATATGCTTATTGATTTGAGAGAGACAGGAAGGGGGAGGAAAGAAGGGAGAGAGAGAGAGAGGGAGAGATGAAAGAGAAACATCAATCGGTTGCCTTCCACATGTGCCCCAACTGGGGACCGAACCCTCAACCTTTTTCTTACATGAGGCAGTGCTCCAACCAACTGAGCTACCTGACCAGGGCAGTATAGACATTTTAATGATGTTAATTTTTCCTCTACATGAACGAACATGGTATATGCTTCCACTTATTTGTACCTTCTTCAATTTCTTTCTTCAGTATCTTACAATTTTCTGAGTACAGGTCTTCTACTTCCTTGGTTAAATTTATTCCAAGGTATTTTTTAATGTAATTATAAATGGAATTGTTTGTTTCGTTTCCCGTTCTAATAGTTCATTATTGGTGTATAAAAGTGTAACTGATTTCTGGATATTTATTTTGTATCCTGCTACTTTACTGAATCTACTTACCAGTTCTAGCATTTTTTTAGTGGAATCTTTAGGGTTCTCTCTGTATATTATCATGTCATCTGCAAATAATGACAGTCTTACTTCTTTCTTTCCAATTTCAATGCCTTTTATTTCTTCTTTTTGTCTGATTGCTGTGGCTAAGACTTCTAGCACTATGTTGAATAAGAATTGTAAAAGCAAACATTCCTATCTAGTTCTTAATCTTAAGAAAAATGCTTTTAGTTTTTGCCCATGAACACCACATATCTGAATGACACAGGTCCACCTGTGTGCAGACATTTTTTTCAGTGAATACTATAAATGTATTTTCTCTACCTTACTTTGTTGTAAAAACATATAAATATGGGTTGACTGGTTATGTCCTTGGTAACTTCTAGTCAATAGTAAGCCATCAGCCCTGGCTGGCGTGGCTCAGTGGATTGAGCGCGGGCTGCGAGCCAAAGCATCGCAGGTTTGATTCCCAGTCAGGGCACATGCCTGAGTTGCAGGCCATGGCCCCCAGCAACCACACATTGATGTTCCTCTCTCTCTCTCTTCCTCCCTCCCTTCCCTCTCTAAAAATAAATAAATAAAATTAAAAAAAACAGTAAGCCATCAGTAGTTAAGTTTTTGGGAAGTCAAATGGTATACATGGATTTGACTGCACAGGAGGTCAATACCCCTAACTCCCACATTGTTCAAGAGTCAACAGTAATTTGAATCAGATGTACCCAAACGTGCAACAGAGCTGAGGTCAAATCTAAGACCCAAGACCAAACTCTGACCCTGACAAGTACTGGCAGTATAACCTTGGACAAGTTTCTGAGCCTCCTCCTCTGTGAAAACAAAGGGAAGATCATGTGTACCCCATGAGACTGCTGTGAGCACAAAGAGCATATATATAAAAGGGCTTTGTAAACTATGATGCCTAGATGAGCGTTTTTCAAATTATGGGTTACCACCAAGCACAATAGTAAGAAATCAATCTACTGGGTTCCAACCACCATTTTAAAACTGAAATATAATAGAGAATGTTAAGAGTACACCATGCTTTATAAGGATAAATACTGTTTTGTAAACATTTTTATCAGTTACATATATACAATGTCATCAACATCTTATTGTGAGTTGTGTCCATTAATCCTTACTCTCCTGTCCACTTCACTTTATGCCCTCACCAGAGAGCAAGTACAGAGTATTAAGTACCTAAACCAATGGTTCATAAACTTTCTTAGGTCAAGGCACTATATAGAAATCTGATAAAAGCTATGGACCCTCTCGTGACAAAAGTTTACCCTCACACAAAATTTTGTTTGCATATGAGTATGAGATCCCTAAAGCCTTGCCGTGAATTAGTTAAGACCTCTCTCTCTAGAAAAAGGACAAAGAATGGAGTTGACCTTTGGGGAAGGCTTCTATAGCCTCCAAAACAAGAATTTATAAGAAGTACTAGATCTGAATGGTTTTAAGAGTTTGAGATCATTTCCTCAACGGCCAACTGGGTATTTTCTGGCTTGTTTTTGTTTTTTAAAGATTTTATTTATTTATTTCAGAGAAGGGAAGGGAGGGAGGAAGAGACGGAGAGAAACATTAGTGTGTGGTTGCCTCTCACACATCCACTACCTATGACCAGACCCACAACCCAGGCACATGCCCTAGACTGGGAATCGAACTGGCAACCCTTTGGTTCACAGGTTGGTACTCAATCCACTGAGCCACACCAGACAGGGCTGTTCTTGTTTTTTTTTGTTTGTCCGAGAAAATAAGATAGCACAATTATCTATCCTATTTCTAATTTCTCAGCCTAGGGATAAGAATACATCCCAAGAATGAAACTGGTGCACGCTTCTGCATCTTTCAAGAAATTATTAAAGAAATCTTGC
This sequence comes from Tonatia bakeri, assembly GCA_004024845.1. Taxonomy (NCBI): domain Eukaryota; kingdom Metazoa; phylum Chordata; class Mammalia; order Chiroptera; family Phyllostomidae; genus Tonatia; species Tonatia bakeri. The sequence goes on from PVIA01000891.1 coordinate 277,579, forward strand.
CAAACTTTTGGATAAAAGTAATAGGTCAAACACATATCTACTTTGCTCCTGCCTGAATTCTCATTACCAAAGTAAGGGAATTTTTTTAAAGACATAGTCCACAAAAAGATCCCCCGCCCCCAAAATATTCAGGGGAGACAACACTAAGATAATTTTCTTGGAAAGTAGATAGAAGAGTGATAAATGACTATGCAAGCTCAAGAAAACTGAATCATAAGCCATCTGTGGTAAACTTAGAATCAATACAATTTATATCACATAATCTCCAAAATGTTCTCGAAGTAGAAGTAAAAAATGAAGCTAAAATAAAGAGGGCTGGTTGAAATTCTATTTCAGAAGCTATCAGGGGTATCCAAACCATGGCCCTGCAGGCCACATGCAGCCCAGGTTCACTTTGAATGTGTGCCAACACAAATATCATAAATTTACTTAAAACCTTTTTTTTGCCCTGGCTGGTGTAGCTCAGTGGATTGAGCGGGCTGTGAACCAGGCATCGCAGGTTCGATTCCCAGTCAGGGCACATGCCTAGGTTGCAGGCCATGTCTCCCAGCAACCGCACACTGATGTTTCTCTCTCTCTCTCTCCCCCCCTCCCTTCCCTCTCTAAAAATAAATAAATAAATAAAATCTAAAAAAAAAAAAAAAACACCTTTTTTTTGCTCATCAGTTTTCATTAGTGTTTGTGTATTTAATGTGTGGCCCAAGACAACTCTTCTTCCAGTGTGGCCCAGAGACGCCAAAAGGTTGGATACCCATGTTACATTCTCTTCTCAGCCATTAAAGCCATTCTATGATCCTGATGAAAGACTGAAAAGTTATTCTCTGAAGAATGTTAAACAGAAGACTTCTAGACTAGGCAATACCATTAACAGTACAGGAGGGGACACTATACTGAAAATGAAGACACTGAGTAAACATATTGAGTAAGACCTCCCAGGCTTCTTTACCCAATTTTCATCCTGGGGCATGGTGGGGAGGGACAGAACTATAGGATCCTTCTTTGCAGAATGTTAACAGGCCAAAGGAAACAAAAACATCAAGTACTAACACTGAAGTGCCCTAATTAAGATACCAAAGCCCTGAATAAAGCCCTGGCTGGTGTAGTTCAGTGGATTGAGTACAGGCTTGTGAACTAAAGGGTCACTGGTTCTATTCCCAGTCAGGCCGAGTGCCTGGGTAGTGGGCCAGGTCCCCAGTTAGAGGAATGTGAAGGGCAAACACACACTGATGTTTCTCTCCCTCTCTTTCTCCTTCTCTTCTCTCTAATAAATAAATAAAATCTTTAAAAAAAAGATACCAAACCAAATACCCATAGAGTGAAATTAATAGTCAATAAACTCCACTCACATTCTCATAATGAGTCAGTTTTTCAATCACCTTTCTTAAATTTAAGCTGACAATTAGGGATTACTAGATATCTGAGGAAAAATCTACAATATAGAAGAATTTTTTTTAATTACCTGTAGAAAAAAATGCAATGTGAAGAGATTATACAGAATGACAACACATTAGAAATTGGGGTGAAGGAACAGCCTCACTCCTGTGGTATTTTTCCCCAAAACCCATTAACTCGAGCATAACCATGAAAAAACAGCAGACAAATTTGAATTAAGGCACATTCTACAAAATATTTGAGCAAGGCTTCTCAAAAACTGTCAAGATCATTTTTTTTAAAAAAAGAAACAAACAAAAAGGTCAACTAAGGAACTATTACAAATCAGGGAGACTACGGAGATATGACCACCAAATGCAATATTCCGAATTAGACCTGGAACAGAAAAAATCACATCAGTGAACAAACAAACAACTAGGGAAATCTGAGTAATGCCTACAGTTTAGTTAATAGTATTAAGCCAATATCAATTTCTTAGTTTTGACAATGGTAGTATGGCTATGTAAAATATTAACATTAAGGAAGCTAGGTGTTGGGCAGCGATTTTCAACCTTTTTCATCTTATGCAGCACATAAACTAATTACTAAAACTGCAGTACACAAATAAAAATACATTTTTGCCAAACTGGCAAAAGAAAGTGGGTATAATTTTGATTCATTCACACCAGATGGCTATTGTTGTATTAGTTGTTGTTATTTTTTTTTATTTGACAATCTAAGGGAAAAGAGGTCAGTGCTCCTGACTAAATAGTTTTAAAAATTCTTGTGGCGCACCAGTGTGCCATAGCACATGGGTTGAAAATTACTGTGTTAAGTGAGGAAAAAAGGTAAAGAACAGTATGTAAAGTATGCATAATTTGTATAAAAACTGGCAAAGTGGAGAGAGAATATATGAGAATTTGTTTGACTATGAATAAAATCTCTAATAACTATTTTAAAATCAATAAATTTAAATTAATATATCTGATCATTGCTGTTAAGAAATTATAATAAGATATGAATAACACTGCTTGTCTCTGGTGAAGGGAACTGGATGGCTGCAAGACAAAGCTAGGACAAAAGTGTCACTATATATGCTTTTGTCACATTTTCTTTCTCTCTTTCATATGTTTAAAATTTTGAATTATGTGCATGTAGTAGCAACTGAAGATTTTAAATACGTTTAATAAAAAGCTTTACCCAATTAATTCCAACTCTCTGATCCTTTATCTCACATCTGCCTGAGCATTTAAGCAGACAACTAGCATGTCATTCACTTATTTATTAATATGTGTAATTGACTCCGTTATCTCCTCAATGAAGCTGAGGAAAGTTATTACCTCCTCCAATGTTTTAGATCTACCACCCCTAACACCTAACAATGCAGTATAAAGACTAGGAATTCTAGTAAACATTTGAGTTACAAAACTAGGAAACATGAACCATGGGTTTATTTCAAACATTCAAATATTTTAAATGTCTAGAAACATTTAGAGGCCTCCAGGTAAAAAGCCATTTTGTGAATTCAAAAAGCTTTGGAGGACTGAGAAAAAAGGAAAAAAAGACTCCTGGACATGGACAACAGTGTGAGGACTGCTGAGGGGAAAGGGGATATGAAGAAACTAAATGGCAATGGAAAAAATACAATGAAGATTTTATCAAAAGGAAATAAGAAAAATTTAAAAAATAAGAAAATATATAAGAAAAATATAAGAAAAAATAAGAAACATTTAAAAATGCGTAACAAAAGAAAAATTTAAAAAATAAGCTTTGGGATTATGAATCAATTCCCCCTCCTAATCTTTCACAGAACAGCATTTAGAAAAAGCTGGAGCCATGATTCAGGTGTCAGCTACCTTCCAAAGAGTCGCAAAGATAAAAACAATTTCTTCTTGGAAGGCACATTGTTTTTTGTTTGTTTGTTTGTTTTATTTTTGCCCCTTAGTTTTCTGGATGTGTTAAGGCATTGCACTTTATGTTACGTGGCAGAGATGTGGAGCTGGAGAAATTTATAGGTTACAGCAAAACTTCCTAATCCTATTGGAGTTGCAACATCTGGTGCCATTTTAGGGAGACAGCCTTACACTGAAAATAATGATGATCTCTCAGAAATGAGCTGCCCCCGATGTGTTAGATCAGATGGTGAACTGCCTTTACCTGGACGTTTTCAACAGGAGTACGGATAAAATACTCTCATATTAAGTGGAAAATCAGACCCTAAAATTCCTAAGGTACATTCAAATACTAAAAGTTCAATTAAGTTGTTGAATTTTGTAAAATGGAATCAAACGGATATTAATCAGCTTGCCTTGTCAGGGCCAGGAATAACACTAAATGGTGACATGCAAAATACAAACCAACTATCTATCCTCTTGGTGCTAATCTACTGATATTACTCTTATTAAACTTGAAAACTAATGAAGTCCTTATCAACTGACTATTCCTCAATTTGGCATGTGTGTAAATACATACATAAACATGTGCGCCAACTTTTATGACTAAGGACAGATTTGAAAGCTTTCTACTCCACAAACTCATTCAGAATTTTCAAAATTTGTGTTATCATTTCAAAAATATAAATCATTTATTTTTTTAAGATTTTATTTATTTTTATTTTTAGAGAGAAGGGAAGAGGAGGGGAAGTTGGTGGGTGGGTGGGCTAGATTGGGAGTAAAGGGGAGAAAATTGTACTTGAACAATCATTTAAATAAAATGGAAAAAAAAGAATTGAAAAAAAAAAAAGAAGGGAAGGGAGGGAGAAGAGAGGGAGAGTAACTTCAATGTGTGGTTGCCTCTCACACATGCCCTACTAGGGACCTGGCCCACAACCTAGGCATGTGCCCTGACTGGGAATCAACAAAAATACAAATCATTTATACAAGCTTATTCTCTCTGGGATTATCACTTTTTAACTAGTACTGCCATACAATTTTAATTCCTGTTGTCACGTGATGGTAAACACTACTGTGGTTCCTTATATAAGGGAGAGCGAGTATGGCATGCAGAAACAATGGAATGAACCTAAGTCCCAAATAACATAACCAAACTAACTGGGGCCACCAAACTTTGGGTAAGGCCCTTAAACATTCTTGTATTGAAGTCACTTTTCACTTGCTTAAACTTCCTGAGATTAGATGGCTTTATGGTAGCTTGAATAACAAATTGGTAAGAGAACTGTATCATTAGAGCATACATACTAAGATTGACTGGTTGAACTCATAAAAACCTATGCTCTATTAATCAGATTCATATTCCTTGTGTAAGTGTAATGTCCTTATGACACTATTTGTCAGTTTCCTATAAAACAGCATCATCATATAAGCCATTAGACTCAAGTAAAGTAGTGAATAGTCACTAAATTGTAAAATTAGTGAAACAAACAAAAAACTAGTTAACCAATAATCTTTTAGAGTGGAAGTTCAATGAATACTTCTTTTAAAAATGTTAGTCCCTTAGCACTGGTTGGTACAGCTTCATTGGTTGGAGCATCACCTCATATATACCAAAAGGTTTTGGGTTTGATTCCTGGTCAGGGCACATACCTATGTTGCAGATTCAAAAGCTAGTTGGGGCTCGTACTGAAGGCAACCAGTCAATGTCTCAACGTCTGTCTGTCTGTCTGTCTGTCTCTCTTTTTCTCTCTCTCTCTCTGCCTACCTCCCTTCCCCTCTGTTTCTATTTCTCCACCACCATCCCCACCCCCCACTTCCTCTGTCTCTGGAAGTAGTGAAAAAAAAAATCTTCAGGTGAGGATTAAAAAAAAAATGTTAGTCACTTCATAGTTAAATCTTTTTCAGCAAATGAGTCTTTAGTGTTCCTTCACTTCTTCATAATCTTATTATTTTAAGTATTTAGAAAGATGCTTGATGCAAAGCTATCATTACTAGTCTTTAAGAACATTTTAAGTAATGATATAACACCCTTCTTCTTGGAATTGTAAAAAGACCCCTCCAATTAGAAATACTGAATTCCAATGTATTATTCCACCAACTTTTATTTTAATTTACTTCTTTCTTCAACCAAACCTATTAGGATGATATAGATATATAAGTTTATATATATATATATATATATATATAACTTTATATACACATATGAATTTCTTTAAAGAAAGAAAAACACTAGCCCCAGACCTGTTAAACTAGTCTGTGTGACAGCCAAAATGTCTTCCTAGTGATTCAAAAGGGAATAGAATTTTACGTAATGAACTATACCTGAACCGGTTAACAGCCCTTTAGAGAGGTCAATATCAGACACGAGAATTCTGAGGCTGGCTTTCTTTCACACTGCCAGTTCACTGGTGTAACTTACTCATTTCTGAACTGTAAGTTCTCTAAAACTAAATGTCACATTTCCCAACCTTTCCTCCCATTTTAAAAACAATTAAATCTTATGCTTGATGTATTTCTATTCTGCACTGGTAAATTCAAAAAAAAAAAAACTTCTGTAACACACGTAAACACAGATGGCTTCATAAATTAATGTTTTGCCATTGACACCTTCCATATGCCCATTTTACAATATTTGTTCATTATTCTTCCATTCACAACAGTCTTCCTATTACTAGAAATTAATAATTGCTACTACTTTGTAACAAGAGGGCACCTACCTGGACATGCAGCTGCTGTCCTGTTCTACATTACTCTATTAGACCACAATGGTTTCCTTAAAAGTGCCTGCAAATAGGCAGCACAGAAATACTTCTCAATCACAGACATCCAAAGGATTCCCACCAAGAAGTAAGAGACAAGTCACAGAATTCCTACCACACAGAAAGAAGAAACCATGTAACCAAATTAAGCATGCTTCTCAATCTGTACCACGGGGCTGGGGGGGAAAATGAATGAAAAGAAAGTGAGATTACAGGGACCAACTTCTGAGGCTAAGAACTAGGTTATTTGGTTTATTCCGCACATTGGGAAATTACTGAACCATTGCTTAAGTAGAGATGAAATTAATCAGGAAGTCCTCGGATCTTTTGATTTCAGTCTTAAACCCCAAAACAAAATATATACACATACGATATTAAAATATTTCCCCTACTGGAGCAGCTATATTCTTACATACTTCTATAAAACCCCAAAGACTTGTATGGAGTCCCTGGTATTTTGAGCTGATTCCAAGTGCCCACGAGTGTCCACTTTCCGTGTCCAAATCCAAAAATAATGTTGGCACTAACACGGGCAGGACCTTGACGCACACTTGCCTCTAAATCACTAGCCTCACATCACCTTCCAACGTCCTATCTCCAACGACTTGATCAGTAGTGGTAAACGGGAAGGAGAATGTAACGAGAGGCACACACATTTACTAGTGCCTCACAGAAAACATAATAAAACCCTGGGAGCAAGAGCTGGAAAGAGATAACTCGCCTGGCCCTGGCTCCCACCACCATACAAAGACACAGACAGCGAAAGCAAGAGAAGCAGGGGTCTCTGCACGCCACAACGCACTCTGCAAGAGTTAGAAGACTTTCGATGCAATCGGACCCGACGCTCAAAATCCCCCTCCCACGTGGGTTTTTCTCCCTCTCCGGAGCGCGGAGTCGCACGGAAGAGAGGAGCCAGAGGAAGGAATCTGACCACGCCGGAGCTGGGACGGGAGGGGTGGAGAGGCGAGCCCCAGGCAGACATCCCAGCCCCTTCCTGGGCTGTACGCCTCCCAGTTCCTGGTCTGAGGTCCCACCTTGGAGACCCCAGGCCCTGTCAAGTTTCCCAAGGGGGTAACTCGAAGCCCCGGAGCTGCGAGGAGGCTTGGGCTGCCTAGCACCGGGTCGGGACGGGATGGAGCCAGGGCCGCGTGCTGGCGGAAGATGGGAGGCGGCCTCCAGCTGCCACCGCCCCTCCCCGGGCCCCAGCCTCTCCAGGGTCCGAATCACTAGTTCTAGGGCTTTCCTCACCTCACCTCAGGCTGGCGAAGTCCGCGGTCCGGCGGTCCCGGACCCCCAGCGCGGGGACGCTGCTTGGCGGGAGGAGACGCGGGGAGCTCTGGCGATGGCTGACAGGCGCGTAGCACCAGGTCCGCCGGGTACACGGGAGGGGGCGGGGCTTCGCGAGAGCCGGCCCGCCCCCGCCCCGCCCCTGCCTCCCACCTCAGCGGGCGAGCCCCATGAGGTGACTGCGTCCGGGGTTACTCAAGGCCGTTCACCTCTGACCCCGCTCCGGGCTGGGGCGCTGTCTGGCCGGCTGAGAGGAGAAGCGCGGACCCCGAGCGCCTGGCGACAGCCAATGAGAGGGCGGCGCGGGGCGGGGCGACGTGAGGCGATGCTGATGGTCCGAGCGCCGCTCTGCCATTCGGGACCCAGCGGCTAGAAGGCGGGCGGGTCCTGGGCGCAAGTGGTGCCCCCGGCCCAGCTTTCGCCCCCCTTTCTGCCGGGGGCGGGTGCAGGGCTGGCCGGCCGGCTCCCCCTCCCGGCGGACGTGGGAGTGGGGGAAATGGCGCCCGCTTGCACCTCCCTTCAGGGAGAAAAGCGCCCGGACCAACAGGCGTGTAGCGCGGGAAGGGAGCCCAGAACCAAGCAAAACTGAGTAGGGTAGTTGGTGTGCGTGGCTCGGAAGGACCTTTTCGTGTTCAGTTCTAAGACCCTGAAGAGGTGGGTATTGCACCCGTGAACTGCCCAGGATCACACAGGCTGGTGTGCAAGTTAGTGCAGGCTAAATAACCCCTATTCTGGAGCAACAGAACCAGACTCCTTGGCTCGCTCCTCAGACCCAGAGCAGCCCACCTGAAAGGAGTCTGAGCTCCTGGATCCTGGAGCGTTGAGGTGTCAGTAAAGAAAGCTCAGTGAGAAGAGCAGTGTGCAAAAGGACTGCAGTCTTTCCTGCCTGCTCTGAGCAGGGAAAATAGCAGTAAATTCCTGACTTCGACTGGAGCAAACCTCCCAACTTCCACTGTGGTTAACAGCAGGCCTTTGAGAAGCAGCCGACCATTCTCTCTAGTTTTCCCAGTTATTTCATAGCAAGACTTTCATGGTGGCCCTGTGTTGAAAATGAACAGGAACTGGAAAGAACCCCAACGTATAATACAACTGTTGGGTGAGAGAAAAATGCACTTCAAAAGAAGGGGATGAGTTTAACTCCTTCCAGGATTTTAATGGAGTGCCCAGAGTACTTCTCTGATCCTTATACAATCTTGTTCTTGAGGCCAAGAGATACAGAGGATGATTTGGTGAGAAGTTTTTTGCCAGAGAGCAAAAAGTGAATAGGGTAGAAATAACACACCTGAGGTCAGAAGTTCTCAAGTACACAGCTGAGGTCAGAATATCTTGGGCAAAGCGGAGGCAGGAAGGTAGGAAGATTGGTCAACAAGGAGCAATATTCATCTAGGAGCCCTCAATATCACTAGGTGGAAGCTTCTCCAAGAGTTTACCAATCTACTTTAAAATAATAGGGACTAGCCCTGGCTGCTGTGGCTCAGTGGAATGAGTGCCAGCCTGAGAACTAAGGGTCGCCGGTTTGATTCCCAGTCAGGGTACATGCCTGGGTTGTGGGCCAGGTCTCCAGTAAAATAATAGGGACTAGAAATGAATTTAGAAAGATGTGGACCTCACAGAGCACTCACCCATATTTCACAATGGCTATGTTTGTCATTGGATGCATCATCTGTCAGTTGAACAAACATAGGAAATCAAAATTTAAAGATAATTGCAGGTTTAACAAGAGGTTTGAAAAAAAAGGCCTGGGAAGAGGGAAGTTTTACATCTCCCAAATAGTGGCCTCTGAAGCTGGCATGCAGAAAGTGACTTTGGAAAGATCTAAAAATCTTGAGGTTTCCTCTTTTATTTTTCATCTCCCTTTCCTATTTCCTATTAAGTAATAGAACTCTGGCCCCAAGATTTCTTCTTAGTGATATTGCTGTTTATCAGCCTTAGGAACACTGCAAAATCAGGTTACCAACAAAAACTGTCTTTATGTGAAACTGCAGCAAGCCCTTACATGTCCTGCTTTTGACCTCACTGACTAGAACTAGCCAAGGAAAGGCCTAATGAAAGAGCTACAGTGAAAGAAAATGAAGGATGAGTTAGGATACACCAAGACCATTTATGTGGGATCTAATAATCTATGACCATCAAATATTAAGATGAGTGGGCAGAGAGCTGTGTCTTTAAAACAGTGTACCTGGAATTTCAACAACTTGGAAGTAGTGCATGCCAAAACCTGCCAATCTTTACTGTAGGCTCTATGGAGCTCTACCATGAATTCTTGCCACACAAGCCAATATGTCTGAAAGAAGCAGAGGAAGAGAGCCAAAGGGTGGAGAGAACTTACTATACAAGACTAACAGGTGGAAGAGAACATTTCTAGAAGCTGAAATAATAATGGGATGAACTGTGCCGTAGAATTCCTGTGATGAAGTCCTAATCCCTATTACCTCAGGAGGTGGGTATATTTGGAGATAGGATCTTTAAAGAGGAAATTAAATTAAAATGAGGTCATCGGAGAGGATCCTAGTTCCAAATGATTGGTGTCCTTATAAAAAGAGGAGATTAAGACACAGACACACAAAAAGGAGAGACCATCTGTAGCTTACAAACTGATGAAGTATTTGCCAGAATTGTAGCTCTTATACTGGAGAAGATGGCCATCTACAATCCAAAGAGAGAAGCTTCAGAAGAAACCAACCCTGGGAACTCCTTGATCTTGGACTTACAGCCTCTAGGACTGTGAGATAATAAATTTGTATTATTTAAGCCACCCAGTCTGTGTACTTTATTATGGGAGCCCTAGAAAACGAATACAAATTTCCTTGTATTAATCAAATGGCCTCCAACCCTGGCTGGTGTAGCTCAGTAGATTGAGCACAGGCTGCAAACCAAAGGGTCACCAGTTCAGTTCCCAATCAGGACATGTGCCTGGGTTGTAGGTCAGGTCCCCAGTAGGGGGAGTGCAAAAGGCAACCAACATTGATGTTTCTCTCCCTCTCTTTCTCCTTCCCTCCCCCTCTGTCTAAAAATAAATAAAATCTTTAATTTTAAAAAATGGCCTCCAGGTTTTTTAAGAGGATTGTATAATGGTATCAGGGATTGATCCTGAACATTCCAACTATCTTCCAACATTAATGATGGTCTTTAGTATTGAGTGTCAACTATAAATATTTTTTTTAATTGGAAAAAAAAAAAGATGATCTCTCACCCTACTGTGGGATAGTAAGAAAAATCTGAGGGTTCCCTGTCTTTAAAGGTTATTACAATCTAGTTGGGAAGACAAAGCTAAACACCAAAACAGAATGCATATAACTTGCTCCTTAGATAGCCATGTGAATTTTATAGAGCCATAGCAGAGAATAAATTCTCAAAAATGAGTAAGCCCATAAATACACACACAGTGTGTGTGTCCACTGTCCAGGCCATTTTGACACTTTATTGCCAATTCTACTTTAGTTTATGGCAGTGTTTCTTAAAGTCTGTTTCACTGAGCACCTGAAACAGAATCACTGGACACCTGTTAAAAATGCATATTCCGCCCCAGCTGGCGTAGCTCAGTGGATTGAGCGCAGGCTGCGAACCAAAGCATCGCAGGTTCGATCCCCAGTCAGGGCACATGCCTGGGTTGCAGGCCACAGCCCCCAGCAACCACACATTGATGTTTCTCTCTCTTTCTCCCTCCCTTCCCTCTCTAAAAATAAATAAATCTTTAAAAAAAATGCATATTCCCAGCCCCACTGCAAACTTTTCTAAGCAGTAATTATTCACCTGAAGTTAGAGAACAACAGTTTAGGATTTATCCTTATTGTTCCCCTCTTTGCTGCCAGTGTCTCTGGTCAAACAGCAATGCCTTCTAGACCAGCATTTCCAAGATAGAAAAGTTTATCAGGTCAGGCCAAAGCTAAACCAAGGAGAAAAGTGCCTTAATATAAAATGGAACTATAAAGAGGCCCCTGTGCTGGTGGCTGTCATGGTTCTAACTTCTTTAAGTAGCAAGTCAATGATCAACTTCTAGGACAAAGGACAGAGGAAACACTGGCATGTGATTGCCCACTGGTCCCCAATATACAACATACACTCCTATCTTGCTTCTAAATCTTGCCATGTTCATTCTTACCTTTGCTTATACTATCAAACTCATCCTTCCTTCCTAAGTTTCTGAATCTTTCTAGTCCTCAGAAGTCCCCTTTTCTCTAAGAAGATCTCTTTACTTCTCCAGCTTCCACTAACATATCTCATCTCTGAATTCCTATAGCAATGTGGTCATGGCCACATGGTTCAGAATTTATCAGGCTTTAATTTTTTGTGTGTGGATGTTGGTTTTAGCTCTCCAGCTAAATTTTAATAATCTTAAAGGCAGAGAGCATTTCTTTTAGTATGGTATTCCCCTCAGTAACTACTGGAGTAGGAATCAGTATGGATGTTAGTAAGTCATTTATTGTCTGAACTAAAGATTACCTAGCTCCGTATCTGAGAGGCCACAGTACTCCTGATGTCTGGCTGTTTATCCTCTTCATGTTGCCTCTGGGAGGCAAAGCCTCCAGTGGGATACTGAACTGATTCACAGATGGACAGACTTCATCAAGGAAAGTCAGTGCCTTGACCAGAACTGTGGCTCCAGTTATGACATGGAGAAAAAGAAGACACAAAGACCTTTATCTGAACACTATGTTCCTTTGCTCAGGTCAACCATTCAAGTTCATCCAAAGTTCAGAGCCTGGAAACTTTATACCACAAAGTCTGAAAATGTCCTCAAGGATGGTACTTTATAAGTGTGGTCCTGAGGATGAAAGGTAGGATTGCCTAGTGATGGACCGGGTTCATAGTGGAGACCAACCACAATGTTTTCATATGGACATTGAAGTTTTCACAAGACATTTCGCCTCTCCATCCCTCCTAATTACCCAAAACTTAACATTTCCAGTCCTCGTGTATATAATCTATGTTTGACAGTCACCAAATCTTAGCTGCTTCTTCCAGAGCACCTCCAATATGTTTTTTAAAAAAACCTCTAAGTCCTACACCTTTCATAACTAAATACCTAGGGAAAGTTTAAAAGACCCTTTTAGCTAAAGGCAGGAAAATGGAGAAGATGACTTGTTTAGGTCCTGTCCAGTTCTGGGATTTTGACATTTTATACTGATCTGCTTCATAAGCTTCTCATCGCTGACCTCCCTCTCCCATGAACGACTCCCTGCTCCTGTCCTCACCGTCTCTCCAGACTTTTCCAGTGTCTTAATCACTCCTATTCCAGTCTCAGCTTTTTCCTGTTACATGTTTAGGCCTCCACCTCACTACCCCAAACCAGTACTCTAGCTCTTCATTGTTATTATTACATATGAAACACAATATATAATAAAATACAACATTAATACATAATTTTTATAATCTTCACTTTTACAAGAAAAACTGAACTATCACTCAACTTTTATCCTTTTCATCCCCTCAGTCTTAAAGTTTTTCTGTATTATAGAAAGATTTCACAATGTCCTTATCTTTTTAAAATTTCACCTCTGGTTAACACACTAGACCAGAAGGTAGAAAGCTACGTCCCCAATATGTCATGTTTATCAGTGGACCTGCTGTGCTAATGTGCCCAGTTTTCTTAATGAAAACAAAAAGGAAGAAAGAAGGATAAAGGAAACAAAAATTAAATGAAAATAAAATGTTGTTTAAATCAATGAATGAAATGGCCATAATCACTTGAACAGCACAGAGTTTGGGGGGGTGAATACAGGCAAGCAAAACTGAGAAGAACTGATCCCTGGTGTTGGTAATAGAACTAAAGGCATCTCAAGAGCAGCAGGAACTTTGCCTTCTCTGTGTTCTGTATTGTGAAGACCTTGAACTCTTTAATCAGATAGAACAGGCTTTAAATCCTGACCCTGTCACTAACGATTAAATGCTCCCTTTCTGAGCCTCAGTTTCTTTGTCGATAAAACAAATATATTAGCTACCTTGTAAAGCTGCGTTTTAGATTAAATGTTATAATCAAAATGTAAAGTTTCTAACACAAAACTTGGAACACAGTAGGCACACTGAAAATATTACTTCCCCCTTTCTGTGTCTCCTTCCATTTCCTACTAGTGTTCAGTACAAGAACAAAATAGCCTATGGATGCTCGCTTGAGTCAAGAAAGATTTGTTATTAAATTCACCACCCACCCCACCCCAAGCCAATATTCCCAGGGTAACAGAGCATGTGATCCAGAATATAGGGATAATCTGAACCCTCTACACCTACTTGGAGGGAGCAAGTCAACAGAAGTGACTGTGGCCTGAGCTTGGGGACCAACGGAAGGACTGGCACTGTGAGGGTACGGATGTCTGGCCCTGCTCGTGGTGCCACACTGAAAAGGCTCTTTGGCCTCTTTAGTAAGGATGTAAGATAACAGCAACTTTCCTGTACTGCAGATAGGAGCATGAAAAAGGATGACCTCTTAGAAAACAGTGTGGCATTAATAAGTAAAGCTGAACATACCCTGCACACCCTGGAACCCAGCTTCCATTTGTGGATTTATATTCTGGAGGAACTTTCAGATGTTCCCCAGGAACATTGTTCATTATGACCAAAACCTAAAAATAACCCAAAGTCTCCCAGAAGTAAAGTGAATAAATAAAATATGATGCATTCATACAGTGAAATATTAAATGAGAACAAACTATTGCTACATGAAACAGGATGAATTTTACAGACACAATATTAAGCAAAAAGAGAAAAAAGAAAGAAAGACACAGAAGAGTGTGTTTCCTGTTATATAAGTTTAAAAAATAGGCACAACTCATTCGTGGTGGTAAAAATCTGAATAATGGTTACTCCTAATGGAGGCAGTGACTGGAAGAGGATATGAGGACAGGTGTGCCCATTTTGTGTTATGCATAATAAAAAAGCTTACTTTAAAATATACAGGCTGATGTGGTTCAGTGGATTCAGTGCTGGCTTGTAAACCAAAGGGTTGCCAGTTTGATTCTCAGTCAGGGCACATGCCCGGGTTGTGGGCCAGGTTCCCAGCAGGTGCTGTGTGAGAGGAAACCACACATTGATGTTTCTCTCACTTTCTTTCCCTCTAAAAATAAATTAATTAAAAAAAATAAAATATATAGCATCTTTTACAGACACAAGGAACAGACTGATGGATGACAGAGGGGAGGGAGTTTGAAGGGATTAAGAAGTATTCACTGGTAGTCATGTGATGTAAAGTACAGCACAGGGAATGTAGTCAATAATATTGTAATAACTATGTATGGTGCCAGGTGGATAATATCAGGGAATCACTTTGTAAAGTATATGATTATCTAACCACTATGCTGCACACTTGAAACTAATACAAAATAATGTTGAATACAAACTGGAATTGAGAAAAAAAATCAAAACAACTATAAAAATACATAGGGTCTGAAAAGATGCTCAACATTACTAATCATCAGGGAAATGCAAATTAAAACCGCAATGAGGTTATCACCTCACACCTGTCAGAAAGGCTGGCACCAATAAATCTACAAACAACAAGTGCTGGCGAGGATGTGGAGCAAAGGGAACCCCGGTGCACTACTGGTGGGATTGTAAGTTGGCATAGTCATTGTTGAAAACAGTGTGGAGGTTCCTCAAAAAATTAAAAATAGAACTACCTTCTGATCAGCAATTCCACTTCTGGGTATGGTAATTATATGAAGAAACTGGAAACACTAATTCAAAAAGAGATATGCACCCTATGTTCACTGAAGCATTATTTACAATAGCCAAGGTATGGAAGCAACCTAAGTGTCCATCTACAGACAAGTGGATAAAGATGTGGTACACATACACAACGGAGTATTACTCAGCCATAAAAAAGAATAAAACCTTACCATTTTTGATAACATGGATGGACCCAGAGGATATTATGCTAAGTGAAGTAAGTCACTTATATGTATAATCTAAAAATATATAAACAAACAAATTATAATAAACGAAATAAATGAACAAACAAAACAGAAACAAACTTACAGATACAGAGAATAAACTGGTGGCCGCCAAAAGAGAGGGGACTTGAGGGCATGGGTAAGTGAGGTGGGAGGGATTAAGAAACACAAGTTATGCCGGTTACGAAAACACTCACAGGGATGTAAAGCACACCACAGTCAGTGCTATTGTAATAACTATGTCTGATGTCTGATGGGTACTAGACACACTGGGTAGCCACTGCATAGGGCATATAAATGTCTAATCACTATGTTATATATCTAAAACTAGTATAATATTCTATGTAAACTATAATTAAAAAATACATTTAATTAATAAATACTACATAGCGTATGCTCCATCCATTTATATAAATTCAAAAGCAGGCAAAATTAAATAGAATATACTTAATGATACATATACAGATAGTTTATTATTTTAAGAAATTGGCCCTGGCTGGTGTAGCTCAGTGGATTGAGCGCAGGCTCCGAACCAAAGCATCGTAGGTTCGATTCCCAGTCAGGGCACATGCCTGGGTTGCAGGCCACGGCCCGCAACAACCACACACTGATGTATCTCTCTCTCTCTCTCTTTCTCCCTCCCTTCCTTCTTTAAAAAATAAATAAATAAATATTTTTAAAAAATAAAAAATCATGGAAAAATAATGATTGGGAGGAGAGAAAGAAGTGTGATCAAAAGGACAGACATACAAAGAGCTTCTAGCATACTGGCAATGTTCAATTTCTTAGTTTTGGTGATGGCTATGTGTGCCCACATTATTGTTGTTATTGCTGTTACTATTTTAAAATATACTATGTTCTGTATACTCTTCTATCTGTACGCTGTATTCCGAAATAGAAGAATTTAAAATAAACTCAGATAAAAAGTATACATCCTTAAAAGAGAGAGTAGCAGAGTGTGGCATTGAGATGATAATTTTAGAGCATGAAGAGGCCTTTGCAACCATCTTGTCCCATCACCTCATTAAAGAAAACAGGCCAGAGAAGTTAAGTGACTTACTCCAAGTCAGTCTGATACAGAGCCCAGGCAAGCCTCCTGGCTTCCTGTCAAGTACTCCTCCTATAGACCCACCCTGATTCATTTAGTCAGTCCCAGTTTCCTAATATCTCCCAGTTTCATATCTCTCATCTGTACACATCATAAGACTCACCTATGTTACAGCTTTTTTCCTCTGAAATTTGAAAATTTTTGTTGTAGGGAAAGGAGATCAGGAGAGATAACCTCTCCTCCACAGACAGTCCAAACACTTAGAAAACTAGTCAAAATATGTAGTAGTAGAGAAACAGCCTGGGTCTATTTCTCTAGTGATAGTTATTTTGACTTGTTAATGTAGCTCTCCCACTTCCTTGTACCCCACAGTGTGGCTGCTACAACATGCAGACTGACTTTTAGGCCTCTGAGACACAAAGGAAAAGGGGAAGTCTGAGCGCTGATAAAAAATCACTTGCCCTTCATCTAGGTCCAAGCACAGGATCTCTTTAGGGAAGAGTGAGCTCTTCTGCCACCTTGTGACATAGAATGGGAATGGCAAGCCCTCAGATCATTTCCTACCTCTGCTCCAAGGTGGCAGCATTGTAACAAGGAACTAATCCACAGAAAATTTGAAATAAAGTGACAGAGTGGAAGTGTCTGATACTGTAAGGGAGCAGAGAATCATGTGACCTTGTTACAGAAATAGTTACCAAAAGCCATGTCCCCTGCCCACTTGCCCTAGGAGAATCAGGAAACTGTAGCAAGAAAAGGAATGAAATAGTGCTGCTCTGGACCAATAAAGACTTTAGGCACTTACGTTCCTTCCCAGTTGGCCTCACTTCTCTACTCCCAAGTAACGTGCCTTGAGAAGATTATGTACATGTCTTTACCTCCAACTCCCTCTCAGCCCTTTCCTACTCCCACCACTCTGCTGAAACCGCTCTTACGGGACTGCCAAATGCAGTGGACACTGTTCTCACTGTACACACCTCTCAGCGTTTGACCAACTGATCATTCCTTCCGTCCTTGAAATACTCTCCTTTCTTGGCTTCTATGACATCCACTCTTGGTTTTCTTAGCTTAGACTCCTCAAGAGACGTCTTCTCTGACCACCTTACTTAAAGTGGCATCTGCCAGTAATCCTTTACCCCATCATTCTGTTTGTTGCTGCACAACTACCACAATCTCTAATTATCTTGTACACATATTTGTATACTGTTTATCATTAGCCCTTTGCACTCTTTTATTTGTCACCAGGTTTCTTGTCTGCTTCCCATCTTTTCGTGTGAACATAGACTTGGTCTTGCTCACTGCTGGAATAGTGCCTGGCACACAGTAGGCCCACAGTAAATACTTGCTAAATGAAAGGCACTGTGGGTGCATGTTCAGTCAGCACTTCCTTTCTTCCTTCCACATTTCAGGCAACATGATGACCTTCTGTGACATCTCTTCCCTTTTTGTTTTCCCACTAAGATTTCCCTTGATGCTCAACTTAGCTAGACTTCAATCTGAATTCCAATGTTGGGCAACAGGGTAACATTTAAATCATGATTTGATTCAGATCTCATGAACTCCATCAGGGATGTCCCTTGAATTCAGCTCCTTATTCATCATTATCGATCACAGTGGCAGCCTCTAAAAATCTCTTCCTCAAGACCAAACCTGTGTTCGCTCCAGTGGAATACATCTGCAGTGTGCAGAAAGACGGCAGGGGCTCTGGACTTCGGCAGAGGATCTTAGTAAATCTTCATTTCTGCTTTATGATCCAATTAGCCATGCTATCACAAAGTCTACAGAGTACTACTGAAATATATGTTTTTAAAAAAAAATTTATTTATTTATTTATTTATTTATTTATTTATTTATTTTAGAAAGAGGGGAAGGGAGGCAGAAAGGGAGAGAAACAGCAATGTGTGGTTGCCTCTCGCGTGGCCCCCACTGGGGACCTGGCCCACAACCCAGGCATGCGCCCTGACTGGGAAGCAAACCATCAACCCATTGGTTTGAAGCCTGTGCATAATCCACTAAGCCACACCAGCCAGGGCTAAAATATATGATCTTTTAAAAATCTTCGATAACAGTTATCTGTCTAGGAGAACCTTCCCAAACTGCAGGCAGTATCACTCACCTAGGGTACTTGGCTCTTCTTCATGACCTTTGAGCCTAATCATCATGGGAAGGTTACCTACCTACACTCACTGCACTATTCAGGAGTGTAAAAATGTAAAAACCAGATAGGTATGTCTGTGCTGATGTAAGTCTATGTGTGTAACTGTAAACAAATTCTAGAGATCATTTGGTCAGAACTGTAGAGGAAAAAATTGAGAAGCAGAGAAATCAAGCAATTTTCTCAAGTAACGGCCTGTATTAAAATCCAGTTTCATTCATTCCTAGTGCAGTGCTTTCTCCAGTGTAACTCACTGACTCACTCAGTCCCAGTTTCCTGCTCTGCTCTTGAGATCACTTTCCTTAGTAGAAATCTCTTTATGTCAGTGTGTAAATCTATGTGTCTGTGCCAGCGAGCATGCTTATGAGTGTCTACGTGCCTATCTGCAAGTATTTACAAAGCATATCACTGGGCGTTCATGCCCTTTCTCCTAGGGAAGGCTCTAGGCAATTACAGTTTCTTGTGTTGGCACCAGCAATGGTCAGGGAAGACCTTCTGAGTCAATCGTTAACAAGCAAACTTGGTCCTCTATCCAGTCAGCTCTATTCCTGGGTCTTCAGGAAATGAGGCAAAATAATTAGGGTGGAACCAGACTCTCCCAGCGTCAAACTCGGTCCCAGGGCAGAGAGAACACCTGGAGACAGAGCTGTAAGGGACTGTCTCTTCAAGGGGCACATGAGCAAGCTGACATGGACACCATCTTGGTTTTCAGCCTGATTATTACATCCTATGACGCCAACAAGAAAGGTAAGTGCTTCTCTAGCTTAATATCCTGGAAAATCCACAGAGAGGCCTAGGAAATGTTTGGAGTCTATTCTGGCAGATAGAGGCATAGCCAATACTCAGTAGGCAATGCTTTCCAGTCATCCAAAGTATCTCCTGGCAGGACTGCAACTTTTTCACCCCAGAGAGACAGCTGTCTGTTTCACGGTGAGAAGTCTTCAGAGAATGTGGTGACTTCTGTCTTGTTTATATAACTAACATTCGGAGTCCTTTCCCTATTAGATGGCTTTCTCCCCTGGAGGATGTTGTCACAGTTCCAGCATTATCATCTCCTAAACTCCCAAGTTCATAGCCCTTTATAAGATGCTGTCTTCCTTTTCAAGGTGTTACATTCAAATACATGGGGACGCTCTTGGGAGTGGAGAGCTAAGAAATGCGTGGTGTGGAGGTGAAATGGAACCATTTTCTACTCTTTGATAACTGTTCATTTAAAACATGATTTTTCAAAGTGTCCTAAACATTTCGTCTCTATAATTAGCTCACCAAAGTTAAGGCCAAACACTATAATGTGCAGAAGTGACAAATTTAGCAAATGAAACAAACTCACAACACCCTACGAGCTAGGTGCCCAAAAGCATGAAAAACTACGACCTATGGTTCCATGAAAAACTGGAAAGATACCTTGTCCAAGGTCACATTTAATAAATTTTCAAAAGTTTTAAAAGAAGAAGACAGAGGCAACAGGAAAGGGAAGGGACAATCATCAGTGTCTGAAGGAAAAGGTTGGTTGGTCTTTCACTGACCTCACTGCTACTTCACTCCCCCAGAGAAGACAGACCGGTACTCAGTTTTCTTTATGCTCGTCTGACTCTTCCTTGCATATACTTTAAAGTCCTCTTGGGGATTTTTTTTTTTTAGTTTATTGTTTCTTATTTTTTAATTTAATCTTTATTATATTTGAGGGGAATTTTTATCTTACCAATGGCAAGTTTTATGAGAAGGAACTGCATTCTTTTGTATCTCCCTTTCCAGCGCCTGGAATTCTAAGCAGTAAATAGCCAGAAAATCCTGACCTTTTTCTTCCCCCCACCCCAGAGCCCCGAGGTAGCAGTTGCCAAGTGGAAGAGCTCCCGGGGCTCTTCCCAAAGGATGTGAGAAGCAACAGGGGTATGCTAATGCCAGGTAAGGAATGGGCTCTCCCTTCCTCAGGAAAATTACTTTGCCATTCCAGAATATTTTTACTCTTAAAAGATGGCTGTCTCCCTCATTTCTAGCCTAGATCTCAAATACCCTGTTTTAAAGATATGTATCCCCTCACAAGGCTTTCTGCAAACCAATTATTGAATTAACTGTTGTTACCTAAGGCATGGCTATAAAGTCATAAAAGGGTGTGAAGGAAGAGAAGGAGGCTGCACTCAACACTGGAGAAGATGACCTATGAGCATTTCTCTGGGCTGAATTCACTGCAGTCACCTGTATTCATGGGACCCGTGGAGGAAGGAAGAAAGGCAGGGCGTGTATGTTAAGTACCATAAGCACATGCTGATGATTAAATGAACTAAAAAGAGGGAAAAGTACAGCAGTGGAGTTTAACAAGTCAGCAAAGTGGTTTAGCCATTCAGATGAAGAACCAGCATCCTTTACTCTCTCTGGCTTTTCTCCCTCCAGAAGCTCAGACAGAAGCCAACAGATCCACCTTCATCCAAAATCTGACTGTGGCCACCCTGCAGTGCCTTAGCTCCGGGAGGAAAGTGAGACTCAACTTTGTGCATTCAGAGGAAAGGCCAAAGGTCAAGCACACTCTAAAGAACCTGAGAGTCATCACTGCTCCCCACAGGAACAGCACTGCCTTCCCCAGCTGTCACCTAACCCTCACATCCAAGTCTCAGACTGGATCCCTTCTAACGGGCAAAGGTGAGATTGGAAAATGAAACGGAGGTACTTGTGACTTCTGCTTCATAGCCCTGAATTCAGGTAGAGCTTAGTAGAAGCTAACGCAACGCCTGAAGGAAATGGATTATCCTCTACATGGGCAAACCTGTGTCCTCTCTGAGACTCAGTTTTCTAACCTCTTAGGGTCCTTCTACTCCTGACATGCTGCAATTGTTTTAAAGATTTTATTTATCTATTTTTAGAGAGAGGGAAAGGGACAGAGAAAGAGAGGGACAGAAACATCAATGTGTGGTTGCCTCTCATGCACCCCTGGCCTGCAACCCAGGCATGTGCCCTGGCTGGGATTTGAACCTTGACCCTTTGGTTCACAGGCCCGTGTTCAATCCACTGAGCTACGCCAGTCAGGCTGCAATTTTTGTATGATCTCCATTTTCTGATGGGTCTTCCTTTGACAATGGTTGTTTGAATTTTATTTACTTTGAAAGTGCATAGTAAAATATTCAAACCATACAGACTTACAGTTAAAAGTAAATCTTCCTTGTACTCCCACTCTCTCAATCCTCCATTTCTCTATCCCTGAGGGAACCACTATTAACCACTTACTGAATTACCTTCCAGAGATACTCTAAGTATGTATGGATATATATTTTTTAAAAACATAAATGGTAGCATACCATACACACTAGTCAATATCTTGCCTTTTTCTATATCAATCTGTATAAATTTTTCTCATTCCTTGTAACAGCTGTATAGTATTACATTTTACGGCTGTACTATCACCAGTTCCCTACTGATGGATAATTTGGGTGTTTCCAGTCTTTGGTGAATACAAACAATGCTGCAAGCAATGATCTTACACATTCATCTTTGTGTACCTGCAATTTATCAATAGAATACATTCCAAGAAGCCAGAGTGCTGCATCAAAAAGTTTGATAGATACTGCTAAATTACCCCCACAGGGCTATTCCATTTTGCACTTCCACCCACACTGAGGATGCCTGTTCCCCCGCAGCTGCTGAGCAACAGCTCTTGACCTCAGCCTTAAGTTTTCCCGCCTCTGCCCTGCATTCTTTCTCCCCACCCATTCTTTCTGTCAAGCAGTCTGTGATCAGCAAATTGGTATTGGCGGTCTCCCCTTGCATACAAGCAATTCCCTAGATGCAACTGCTGCACTGCTGGAAAAATAAAACTTGACACTTATAGAGAAACTGGGGGTTCACAAGTAGAATGGTGGGGGGAAAAACTTTGAAAATTACAATCTGTTTAGAGACTAGAGACTGGGAAATAAGTGCATAGGTTCTTGGGATGTGGCTCAGGTAGAGTACATTATATACCCTCACATGACATGGATGTTTTCACTCCTTTATTATATTTTCTAAAAGTTCACATAGTGATCATCTTTGTGTGAAAAACTCTTAAAAACTTAGAATCCTCTGACAGTATTTGAGGGCTTTTAGTCCCTCAATGTTCATGTAAATTAATTTAATCAGATTGTCTCCTCCTAACCTGAGACACCCCCCTTGAGTCAATGGCAGGTGTGACCGGTAATAGTGAACTTAGGTCATTTGGGAGTCTAGAGCAATTCGTACAGGGTGAATCTTTCTTGGATGTAGTGCTGTGCGGTGCTGGCCTCAGCAGTGAAGGACACTAGCTCTTAGAGATTTCGGACAAGGAGAACTGGGAGATGAAGTAGGAGGAGAGATGCCAAAGATCAATCTGACCTAATTCAACACTTGGCTCTGGGCTCACCTGGAACCCAGGGAAGGAGGAAGAAGAGTCTGAGCCAGTGGTATTTTCAACCAGTGTGCCACAGGAATTTTTAAAACATGCAATACCTAATTGTTTAGTCTGGGGCACTGACCTCTTTTCCTTTAGAGTGCAGAATAAAAAAAAAATTACAACAATCAATGTCACACCGCGGTCTGCCGTGAATGAATCACCATCGTATATATTTTTTATCAGATGGACAAAAATTATATTTACTGGTATGCTGCAAATTTCAGTAAGTAGTTTATGTGTGCCATGAGATGAAAAATGTTGAAAATGGCTGGTTTAAGCTAATACCCTGACGGGGTGTCCAACCCTTTGGCGTCTCTGGGCCACACTGGAAGAAGAAGAGCTGTCTTGGGCCACACATTAACCACACAAACACTGATGAAAACTGATGAGCAAAAAAAAAGTTTTTAAGTAAATTTACGATTTTGTGTTGGGCCGAATTCATAGCTATCTTGGGCCCCGTGCAGCCTGTGAGCCAGGGGTTGGACACCCCAGCATTGGAGCTATGCAAGGAGATTAAATGGATGTAGGATTAGTTTGGGGACCTAACCATCCGTCAGGATACATTTCTATGGAACAATGATAAATTGCAAACAACCAATTTATGAATGGACCTTTGAAATATCGCCCCATTTATAAGTTTGAAACTGCCTATCCTGAATTTAAACTTATACTGAGTACCAAGACGTGCCAGACTCCACATAGGGCGGAAATAAACATTAGGCAAATGGTCAAATTTATAAGGTCCTAAAAGAGATGCCCACTATAGGTGGTATCAGTCTGCACAGGAGGCTGTCCCGGAAACAGAAGCCAGTTCATGGAAATGTCCCCAGGGCAAAGGAGGAATTCGGAACTGTAGGGATGAAAATGTACTGCAACACAGTCGGTCATCAGAAGATGTGGGTCAACACATGATGCAGAAAAATGTAAGGTGGAGACTATTTGTTACTGTTTATGGGATTTGGCCAAGCAAAAAAATCCGATTTCATAAATATTGTGATATTTCCTTCTGGTGAAAGAGGACTCAGATGTCTTCCTACAGTCTCTTTACCCCATGTGAAACTATAGGAGCAATACTGAACAAATGTTTACTCTGACAGTTATAGTCACCTTTAACAAGTTACCTAATTTCTCCAGTGCTCAGTTTCTATAACAACAAATGAGGGGTTTGACCTGATGGTCTAATTTCTACGTATGTAAAGTGCAAGTCCAGATCTGAAGACAAACCCAATAGCAATATACAAGGCCTCTCAAATCGCTCTTTCGACCTTCTAATATTAATACAGAACAATCTCTAAGAGAGACTTCCATTTAAATGCACCCTATTTAAGTTATTTTGCAATAAAGCAAAGCATCATCTGCTAAATTATCCATTTCATAAATTTGGGTTTTTGTATACCTTCTCAAAGTGGGGTGCTCTTGCTCGAATATTCTTGGAGAAAAGCTAGTATTGCAATTCCATCATCACCAGGAGTGGAGAGCCGTACTTACAAATGTGCCCCACCTGAACGCTCATTTACCTAGCAGGTGGGATCCACTGCCAACGTGGATGGGCACTAACTCGGAAACTATGCAGAATTGAAAATACACTGACAGATGAAGCCAATTACAGTAGACTTTGAAACAGAAGCCCTCAGGACGTAAAGAGACATGTCAGAGGGAAACACCATAATCCCTGCTGAGGGCTCAGTTCTACTTAGAGGATCACTAGGTTTTTCCTCCTCTTCCAGTCATAACACTCAGTCTGCACACCTGCTTTCCCATCTTTGTCTGTTTCTCACCTTCATATCACACCTGTGAAACAGACAGGCCAAGAATTACTTCACTATAACCACCTTACAGACGAGACCAAAACTCAGAGGACTGATGTGACTTGCCCCAAGTGAGATTTGCTTATCTTCACCCCATCTGTCTTACAAACACTTAAGTTGTTGCTCTGGGGAACTGACTGGCACTTCGTTGAAAACACTTCAAGAATTCCCTTGTTGTTGTTTTTCCTTTGAACCTGTGGCTCTTTGTCTCTGCCTATCTTTGCCAACACTATCTTCCTGATTCAACTGAAATCAAAAATGACTTCTCACCCTGTCATTTCACGTTTAGGGCCTGGTGCTGTGGCCACTAGCTTCTGAAGTAAAGAACTATCATTTTCACATGGACTTAATCAAGACATGGGAGAGTAATTTAGAAATGTCAAGTAGGACTTACAGACCTTAATTTAATAAACAAGAAACCATTAAAAATGGAATAGGAACCACTGTCTGAATTGGATTAGGTCAATTCTGGAGGCAAGTAGCATAAGCTCCAGACTACAGCCAGAATCTGCCTGCATCTCACCACCTCCACAGCTGGTTTGAGTCACCATCCTCTACCATTTGGATTTCAGCAATAACCTCCTAACAGGTGACTCTGCTTCTGCCCTTGTCCCTCTACACTGCAAGGCCTACGGTCTATTTCAGTGACCATTTAAAAACAAAGAGATTCATCCTCAAAACCTTGTAATGGATCCCCATTTCCACCAGAGTAAAAACCAAAGTCCTTAAACTAGCTTACAAGGCCATCAGCAATGTGGGCCCGTTTCCTCTGGGTCCTCACCTCCTACTCCTGTCCCCTTGCATACTCCTCGCCAGTCCCATTGGCCTCCTTGCTCTTCCTCTGAAACTAACATGCCAGCCATTCTCGGCCTTGGGGTCTTTAGTCTAGCTGTCAATCTGCCTAGGTCACTACAGCAGGTCCTTGAATAATGTTTTTTCATCCAACATCATTTCATTGTAACACTGATGAGAAAAAAATTGATTTCCACTGGGACCACTGGGTGGAGTTTGCATGTTCTTCCCATGTCTGCATGGGTTTTCCTCCGTACTCTCGTTTCCTTGCACACCCCAAAGATGTGCACATTAGGTGAAGGGGTATGTCTACACTGCTCTGGTTTGAGTGAGTACGGGTGTGTGTGAGTGTGCCCTGCAATGGAAGACTTTCCTGTACAAGATGGGGTTGGACCCCATCCTGTACCCTGAGTTGCTGGTATAGACTCTGGCCACCCTCAATCCTGAACTGGAATAAGCAGGTTAGAAAAGAATTATCTTTCTTGTTTTTATTAACCTTTATTAAATATATGTAGAGCTCACATTTATTTCAATGTTTAATATTAGAAATGTTTGGGGTCTTTAAAAATTTGGTGATATTTTTGTGAGAGGAAATACGTTGTAGGAACTTAATTCTTGTTTACATCAAGTGGCGTATGGTAAAACCGGCTTTATTACATGTCATTTTGCCTTAAAGTCACAGTTTCCAAGAACCTATCGACATTAGTGAGGACTTACTATACTTTCCCAGGCATCTGCTTTGCTATTCCCCTGACGTCCTCCAAGTCTTGGCTCAGTCCTCACCTTCTCAATAAAACCAGCCTATACTGCATGTTGCCAAAACACTGCCCACCCACACTCCCCAGACTGCTCCCTTACCTTCCTCTGCTTTTACTTATTTCTGGGGTAGCACTAATTTCCTTCTAACATACCATAAATTGACTGTACTATTGTCGTCTGTTATCCCCTGCTGCGCCCTCAACCCTCCCTCCTCTTCACTTGTTCCCTTGCTAGCACGTATGCAACTGATGCATCCGAAGTACTGGCGCAGTCCCTGGCACACAACGGATACCCATTTTTAATTATTCGCTGGACGAATAAAATTGAGCTGGGTGGTCTTTCCTTCTTCTCCCAGCTCACCCTGCTTTTCCCAGCCCCTTCTCAAAGTCATTGACTTAGACTCCACCAGACAGACTTGCAGCAGTCATTAAGGCAAATTATCATATTTCATGTTCTTCCTTGGACTTTAGCCACCTTTTTGAAGACAGAAACTTTGAACAGAGTTACGCCCTCCATCCTTGTTATTATTATGGCCTTAAGAATGATAAGTGAACAAGGTATGCCCTACTCCTCCATTCTGATCCTACATTAGTCAAAGGCCTCATGGGTATTTTAACCCCTATCTCTTATTAGTATCTCTGTCCTCATTTACTCTTGGCATTATTTGATGCTCACACCCTAAACCTATGGACAGATCAATGGGGCCACAATTAGAAGCTCAGTATCACCTTGGTAGAGCTAGAGTTTTTTTGTCAGGTAAAATCAAGGGCAGAATAAAGTGTTCTCAGTTGACCTTTCTATTCTTTCTTTTTTGTTTTATAGCTTTTTTACCAGGAATCTCCCAATGTAAGGTCTACCCAGCGATGAGGGCTTCATCAGAGACTTCTCCCACTGCTACCACCTCCATAACTCCAGGGAACACAGGAGAGAAAACTACAAGTTCTTATGATTTGTCTAGCACTTTGACACAAGGTACAAAATAAGTAGGGGTGAGACAAGAACAGGAAGAAAAGCATTTTTAGCCCCAACACTAGTCTGGGTCTCCTAGGATTTTCCTGGAAGTTGTGAAGTTACACAACGTTTCCATTCGAAAATCACTCTATTTCTTATGGAAAGAAATCAGTTTCTGTATAAAGAAGGTCCCAGAAATGTTTGTGGTTTGACACCGCCGTCAGGTGCTGTGCTAACT
The DNA here is from genome assembly GCA_004024845.1 of Tonatia bakeri. Taxonomy (NCBI): domain Eukaryota; kingdom Metazoa; phylum Chordata; class Mammalia; order Chiroptera; family Phyllostomidae; genus Tonatia; species Tonatia bakeri. Next base: position 304,918 of record PVIA01000891.1, read on the forward strand.
ACATTTTGGTCAACAATGGACCTACTGTATGAACAACAGTTGGCCCACAGGAGTATAATGGGGTTGAGAAATTCCTGCCATCACATTGTAACGTCAGGGCGTGAGGCATTGCTCACACGTTTGTGGTGATGCTGGTGCAAACCAACCTACTGCACTGCCAGCTGTGTAAAAGTGCAGCACACGCAATTACGTACAGTACATAACACTTGGCAACGATAGTAAATGATTGTTACTGCTTTATGTGTTTACTATACTATACCTTTTATCACTACTTTAGAGTTAAGAAACAGTAAAACAGTTTGCTATGAGACAGGATGCCATGTTCAGCCAGCAGCCATCGCATACATCCCGTGTTTACTGTGTCTTCTGATTGCATCCTTACCTCTTGTGCTCAATTTAATCTCATATTGCTTTACAAATTTTGTGGAGACTGAGTGTACAGTGTTTCCAAAGCCTAGAGTAGTGTGCAGTACTGCCCCAGGCCTTCTCATTCACTCAGCACTCACTCACTGACTCACCCAGGGCACCTTCCAGTCCTGAAGCCCCACTCACGGTAAGTGCCCCGTACAGGTGTACCAGGTTTTTTTCAGGTGTACTATTTTTTATCTTTTACATTGTATTTTTACTGTATCTTTTCTATGTTTAGATATGTTAATTTTTATTTATTGATCTTAAATATAAATAAAACCATATTTATATGTAATTATGAGAAAGGGAAAGGGGGAAAGAGGGAGAAAGAAAGACAGACATCAATTTGTTGTTCTGCTTATTTATGCATTATTGGTTGATTCTTGCATGTGCCCTGACTAGGGATTGAACCCCCAACCTTGGTATATCAGGACAATGCTCTAACCAACTGAGTTACCCAGCCAGGGTCTAGATATGTTTAGATGCACAAATGCCAATGTGTTACAACTGCCTACAGTATTCAATACAGTGACATGCTATACAGGTTTGCAGCCCAAGAATAATATGCTATACAATACAGCCTAGGTGTCTAGCAGGCTACAGCATTTAGGTTACAGTAAGTGCACATTATCATTTTCACACAATGACAGAATTGCCTAATGATGCATTTCTCAGAACGTATCCCTGTGGTTAAGAGGCACATAACTGCATTAATAATGCTTTACCTCCAAACAAGTGAGCTCATTCTTGTAGCCAAACACGGGGACAGAATAAAATGTATTCATGTGGTCGGCAATTCCAGCCATTGCATTTGTAAACAGCATTTACACACCAATCATTACAGCAATGACAACCACCAAGTGCATGTTTTGTCTGCACTATCTTTAGAAACAGCCTTCCCTAAATTGGCCAGGACTCCAATTCTAAGTTCTTGATGTAACTCATTTTGGGTTACATCCAGTTCCTACCAGGGGAAAAATAGATATGAGATTAGTAATAACAGGATGTGTATAAGCCATTTCCCCCCAAATTTGGCTTATGACCCAGAAGCAATGCCAACTCACCTTTGTTCCTCCTATGGCCCACTGAAACCACTAGGGTGATCTTCTAGGTAGAGACCCTGACAGGGCTGCTGGTGTAAGATGAGTTTGGAACTCACTGTGCACCCCCACCCCTTTTCCTCCCTCAAGAGGAGTGCAAGGATCAGTCCTATTGATCATGGAAAACCCCAAATCGCAGGGAAGGTGACTCACTGGGAAGAGGCTGCCAAGGAGATTAGAGCAAGGCCCATGATGCCCACCCCACCCCTGACTCTGATTCTGAACTGGAAATCCAGCCTCTGAGTCAAGCTGGACCCTTTCAGAGCAGAGGGTGGATCTCTTTCCTCTCTCAAATTCTCTTTCTCCCTCTCCTGCTGCTCTCTCTCCTTTTAGACACAGACAAGGACCTAGAGAAGAGGCGGAAATGGAGCATTGTGGTCAAATTTCTGATTGCTGTCACTCTGTTGCTCAGTGCATTTGCCATTACAGTGTTTGTCATTTTTGAAGTCCCATGTCCTGTAAGTTTGCTGATGTATCGGGTCCTTGGGCTTGATCTACATAAATCTCCTCTTCCGGAGGCGGGTTGGCAGAGTAACAAAAGCACACACTTCAGAGTTTGGACAGACCTGCAACTCACACTCACTAGCTGAGTGGCTGTGAGAAAGTTGCTTGACTTGTCCAACCTCAGTTGCCTCATCTTTCAAATGGGACAGTGATAGCTGCCTCTTATGGTGGTTATAAAGGCTAATGCAGAGCCTGTGTGACAGGTGCCTAGCACATAGGAGGTCCTTGCTAAATGCAAGTTCCTCTGCTGTACTCATATGTTCTCTGGGGAGGATAGAGCTAATAGGACAGAATATTTTCTTCAGAAGACATGGTTTTCTTTGAATGGCTTGACATGAAGTTTGGAAGACAACCAAATGCATGCCAGCCCCCTGAGGTTAATACCAGTCATTTTCTCCCTTCAGAGTCAATGCCTGAGAGCCAGAGAGCTATGCCAATGCCCGCGCTTGCGGAGAAAGCAGAGGGAGGGAGGCGGACCTGCGGCAGCCGAATCCCAGCCTGCCTCTCAGTCGGAGAAGGAAAGTGCTCTCTGTGTGGTTTGTGTCCTTTGCTTGGAGAAAACGGGGCTGACATATCAGTTCTGGGGGACAGGGAGCTGATTCAGTTATGAAGCAAATTTGGGTAATTCTTTTATGTGTCAGGAAATAGGTATTTATTTGTACTGTTGTTTTCTTAACAACAGTGCAGCCACAACACAAGTGGAACTTACTGAAAATACAGATTTCTGGGCCCCAGATATGAATCAGAATACCTGGGGCCGGGAACCTTGTTTTTAAGATTTTGAACACACTTCCTAAATAGAGGTGAATTTACTGTAAGATTAATGAAGCTCACGCTTCAGGACCATGGGATCTTATATTTGACTTTGTATTTTTAAAATTTGTTATTTTTTCTTTAAAAAAAAAAGTCCCTCTAAATCTGTAAGTGCTCCAGAGCCCACACTTAGGTGTCCATCCCTGTCCTTAAGTAACTCCTACACACACCGAAGTTTAGGAGCCACCACAATTGAACACAGTCTGACACTTGGCAAAACAGCATCTTTCCTCTCTACCCTTGGGTTTCCTGATGGGATTCTAAATCCACATTGCCCTTCGGTGTCTAAAACAGACACTACGCCACTGGCTGAGCACAGCTGCTTTACATCAAGTTTCCCCAGGAGTGGACTCAGCCTTCAAATACCAGAAATCGGTGGGTGCCTTCTCTACAACATCTATAAAGCCCACTGAGGCAAAGAGACAAGGGCTCCAATACTTTTTATGTCAGAGAAGGTGTCCACTTTTGTAGAATTGCATCACTGAGAATGGGCCTGAAAGATCAGAATGTCTAGGATGGTACACATGCTGCCACCTTCAATTTTTTTTTTAAGATTTTATTTATTTTTTAGAGGTAGGGGAAGGGAGGGAGAAAGAGGGAAAGGAACATCAATGTGTGGCTCCCTCTTGCACGCCCCCTTCTGGGGGACCTGGCCTGTGGCCCAGGCATGTGCCCTGACTGGGAATCGAACCAGCAACCCTTTGCTTCACAGTCCTGCACTCAATCCACTGAGCCACAACAGCCAGGGCTGCCACCCTTTAATTCTGTCAGCTGCACATAACCATAATCAAGCACAGTACAACTAGAAGATATTCAAATAAGTTCTGGAGACCTAATGCATAGCATAGTGGCTAAGCCAATAATACTTTACTATATACAAATCTAAAATGTTCTCACCCCCAAAAAGAAATGATAATTACGTACCGTGATAGAGGTGTTAGCTAAAGCTACAATAGTAATCATATTACAATATATAAATGTATGAAATCAACATGTAGCACACTTTGAACTTACACAATGTTATATGTCAATTATATCTCAATTTTTTAAAAAGATTTATTTTTAGAGAGAGGGGAAGGGAGGGAGAAAGAGATGGAGAGAAACATCAATGTGTGGTTGCCTCTCACACGCCCCCTATGGGGACCTGGCCCACAACCCAGGCATGTGCCCTGACTGGGAATCCAACCAGCGACCTTTTGGTTAGCAGGCTGGTGCTCACCTATACTGGATTAATTGACTCATTCATCCGCAAAGTTTTACTGAAAGTGACCATTTTACTTCTATGTGCCAAGTTTCCTTCCCTCCAGAGGCTTACAGTCTATATTCATAACAGGTTAGCATTTAGCAAGTACATACAAAATCAGATAGGGCTTGGAGTAGGGTGCAGTGGGAGCGGAGTGGAATTAGTAAAAAAACACGTGGTCCACTGGGACCCAGATCTCTGCTGCTTTTCCAACAGAGCGAGATTGTTTGGTCCTGACTCAAGGAATGAAGTAGAACCCTTGTGCATCTGAGATCCAAAGCAGCTGCAGACGCAGGGCCTTTTCCATTCAAGGCAAAGAGGTCAAGCAAGGGGTAGCTGGCTTCTTTGCCGGTAGGTGCAACAAACTGTAGGTTTCATATGAAGCACACCTTGCTGATACGTTCTCAGTGTGAGCATAATAACCTTCCCTGGAATCGCTGGGTAGCAAAGAGGCAAAACAATGTGTACTTGGAACTATGTAGGGTTTTGTACTCAGCTATCCACTTGTTGGCACATAAAGAAAAGCCCATTTGTATCCTTCTTTATCTTTCCTTTTTCCTTTCCATCTCTAGGTTGGACAAAATGCTCCCAACTCAAGCTTACAGGAAGCTGCAGGGATCACTGTTATCCACCAGACATACTTCTGAAAAGTTCTGCTCTGCCTCACACTCTACATTGTCCCTATGATTAATCAAGATAGGCAGATTCTTGCCAATTCTATACTCGTTATCTTCAGCAAGAACATTATAAGAAGAAAGTAATGCCAGGCCAATGAAGGGGGAGCCTGGGCTTAGCAATCAACTACCTTCATGCCACTGCTACTGACTGAGTCATGAGCCTCTGGGATTTACCCTGTACTTCCACAAAAAATGGGTATCTTTTCATCCCATCAAATGAAAACAGAAAGTCTGCCCTCTAAGCACTGTGAATGGGCCTATTGCTCCCTTTGACAAAAGGTTTAAACACAGCCTTCAACGAACAGGGCAAAGCAGCCTACAGGTGTGGCACAGTTCACCAGCTGCTCTGTTATCTTCCCTGCTGACTCCGTGCTCACTGGCTCTCAACTTGGCTTAGGGCAGTGTTCCAGTTTTCTCAAGGCTGACAGTCAGTCATAAGGTTTTATGATTTAGCCTCTGCTAAATCACAAGTAGCTAGCAACACACGAGTGAAGGGAATGTGAATTTAAGCACTCTGAATGTCCTCCTCAGAAATCTCTAAAGGGCTTAGAGACTGCATAGTAATAGGACCCAGATGAGGTTTCCTGATGACCCAGAGCTCCTGAAGTGGGTCTGACATTGCACTTAACAGTGGGCTGCATGCACTTTGAAGAGGATGCCAGAGCAAAATGATTATGACAATCTTTCTCATGGAAGCACAGGTGCAAGTGAAGTCTGACCTGCTTAAGTAAGAGCTTGGCCAAATAATAATAATAATAATAATAGTAATAATAATAAACATATAAAGAGCTGATGTTAAAGCAGGATTTAGGTTAGAGAGAGAGAGAGAGAATGGTGGGAGGGACAAAATTGTCCTGCCTCTTTTTATAAGAGGCTAAAACCATTCCATTTTGTTCGGGTAAAATGTGCCTGTTTCTAAGTAATTGTTTTCTTAGTTCTCTGGTAAAAACCATATACAACTTGTAGCCTTCTTTCATTCACTTGAAGTATTTCCAAAAAATAAAAATAGTGGTTCTCAAAGCTGTATCAGCAGAGGAATATATCTCGCCATAAGCCCTGAATTAACATTCAAGCCAAGCCTGGAAGAGGTGGGACAGATTCAAAACATGGATGATGGTAGTTTTCACGGAAGCCCTAGAAGTCCTCTAGGCATCCTAAAGTTCCATAGAGCCTTGGAAATGTAGCAGGTAAAAATGACAGAGCACTGGGCTTGCATTTGGATAAATGAGTGTATTATCTGCACCCTTCCACTGATTAGCCACTGATGACCTCCAGCTTAGCCTACCACCTGTGGTTCAGTCTGACCCTGAAATAGAACAAAGAGAAGAAAGTTTGTTGCTCCCCAAACCATGAGGAAGGATGATTAGAAGCATTCTATATTTAGAAGCTCGTGGTCCAGGACTGATGTCTATACTCATCCACACCTTCCCCAGCTTCCTCCACCACGGAATGTCCTTCAGTCCAGAACAGGAGATTTCTTAGGAGATGAAACCTGGGGCAAAGTTGATATTTATTAAGTCTTCTGCAAGAGTATAATTTGCATAACATTTATAGTGACTTTACAGAAACTCACTGATGGGATCAAAATTATTAATCTTGTTTTCGGGACAACTTGTTTCCTGACAAGGCAAGGAGCCACTGAGGATTCTCTGACTCCCTAATCAGTAAATCACTTTGAACCCCATATTCTCTTAACAGTGAAGATCTTTGGAAACCGAGGGATGGATGGGACACAGAGCAGAAGGGAAGGGAAAACTCCCATGTGGACTTTGGGATGGGCACCTCTGTCTGCAGATCACTTCACGGCAGGACACAATTCTCCCTGTCACCACTATAGAATAAGTTATAGTCTGAACCTGATAAAACACTGTTTCAATGGAGTGTCAACTATTCCTCTGGGAAGTGACTAGTTAGCAAGGTTTTTATTGTAAATTCTTTCTCATTAAGTTGCCATCCTTTGTTTTTCAATTATTAAAGTACATTCTCGTTATAACGATTTTTAGAAAATACTGAAAAATATAAAGAATAAAAGAAAAAATATACCTAATCCTTTCCCCCAGAGATAATCACTAACACTTTGATTTATAACTCTTTGCCTCATATATCCTTATATCACTCTTTGACATACATATCCTTATATATAAAGACACATATGTTACACAAATAACATCATATTCTTCATACCATTTTAAAGCTGTCTCCCCTCTTTTGGCTAATATATTAGTACTACATGCCCAGTTAGCACAAGTATTAAGTTGTGTTTTTTTCAAGTCTTAGAGAGGACTGAAAGTCATTCTACCTTTTCTAAGGGTCTAAATCACCCCAATACAATTTGATAGATCCAAAGATTAAGATAAGAAGTTGCTTAAGGTGGAGAAGCCACACTCACAGAAAATTCCAATTTAAACTTTTGAAGGTATTGCTGGAATGACATTTAGTTGTGCGTCTGTTAAAGCATGACTCGTTCAATGTAAACACTTAAAATATACAACAATTTTATATGTTTTGCCATTTCTTCACTTTTTAGGTAGGCCCGTGTTCTCAAAAAGTCAACATGACCTGGGACTCTCTGGACCTCTGAAAGGTCTGAGCAGGCCATTAGCATCCCTCCTTCTCAACAGCCAGGCTAGTGCCAGAGGCCACCGACCACAGAGGGACTTCAAGGTGGCTCTGGCCCTGATTGTTTTCCCGTCCTCCCTTACGACTAGGGGCTAGGAACTGCCCCCCCTTTTTCTGCCCTGTACAGGTTGACAGTCTTATGGCCCCTCCTCCCTGCACACTTTGATCCTCCACTCCTGCCTCCACACCCCTTGCCCCCCTTTCAGAAGGGATTCCATTTCTGAGTTCACAGAATGGCCCTCATCTTCCTTGAGTTGCCACTTAGCTTTTTATATAGACTTCCGAATAGTTCTTATGCTTGAAGGCTGCAGTGTGTGCTCTACACCTGCATCTGTATGTCTCTGTATTACTTTGTGTCCAACAAAGTGCTATGTTCACAGCAGACATTTAAAAAAATGTGTTGGTAACATCACACTGCTAAATGGATACCTGAGGATGTCACAACTGACTTTCTAGGAGAAAATGAAGTAACTTTCATTTTCACCTCCAAGCTGCTATTGGTTAACCAGATGGATGCAAAGCAGCGAAGGACCATCCTGTAACTAACTGTTGGTAACACCTGAATTCGTCTCTCCAGACTTACACGCCTTTCTCTTGTATTTCTCTTCTTGTTCTGTTTTCCAACACTTTTCTTTTTTCTTTCCTTCTTTTTCTTTCCCTTATTCAGTGACCTGACTTGCCAGTCACCCAATACTAAAAATTTCCCTTAGTTTTCATTCCCAGAGAATTTAGATCCATGTTTATACTTAAAGTTCAGGTGCAAAAAGCCTTTTTTCTTCTACTTAACCCGCCTTCACATGGTGTAGCAACAGGTGCATGTTGGGCTGTAATTAATGAACTTCCACCAGACTCTTGTGAATTTGCGCCACCCAGTGGCTGAAGTTGCTAACTTCATCCTCTGAAAAAAGCAGTGGGCAAAAATAATTAAATATAAAATAAACAAATGAGAACAAATGAGAAGCCTATGTAACTGCCCTAAAGGAAGAAAAAACAATCACAACAGCCAAATTTTATCCTATTTTAAGTTATTTTATAAAACTTAAAATAGGATGGAGAAGGATATGTTCAGAGGTATAGTGTCATTGTCTCCACAGAATAACATGATGTCCAGAAGACTCTCTTAGGATTTATTCAGATCACTACTGCTCCCTACTCCACTAAAAAAGAATAATAAACAGTGCACACTATAGGGTAAAATCCTAATTGTTCTCTAGAAGAATCAAACATTCAACAGAAGACACACTGATTTTGAAGACACAAACTAAACACACAATAATATTAGATAGCAGTCTAACTTATTTATTCCACAATAAATTTTCTTGGACGTATCTATGTCTGTGACACATGCTACGGGGTAGAACTCATTGTTCAACTTTGTCAGATTGCATCTGGTTCTCCAAAGAGATTGTAGTAAATACATTCGCCAGCAGTACAGAGAGTCTATTATTCCACAGCCTCCCTAACTTGGAAATCTCAGACTAAAATTTTTGCCAGTCTGATGGCTATATAGTAGGTCATTGTTGCTCTTATGTGTATTTTCCTGCTTCATAGTGAAGTTGAACATCTTTCTACATATTTACCTGTTTCAGGTATTCTCTTGCTTATAACCTCTCCCTTCTTTTAAATCGGGTTGTTAGTCTTTTTAATTGAGTTGTACAGTCTTATATTCCTGGCTACACAGTTGGCCCTCTGTATCTGTGGGTTATGCATCCACAGATTCAAGCAATTGTAGAGAGAAAACATTTTTTAAAAAATACTACATTGTTGTTGATGTATACAATGTAGTTAGGCCTGCAATGGTTACATCTGTAGTGAATATGTACAGACTCTTTTTCTTGTCATTATCCCATAAGCAATACAGTATAAACAACTATTTACATGGTACTGCACTGTATTAGGTATTACAAGTAATCCAGAAATGACCTAAAGTATAAGAGAGTTATCTGTGTAAGTTATATGCAAATAGTACACCATTTTGTAGAAATGACTTGAGCCTCTTTGAATTTTGGTACCTAAGGGGTGTTCTGGAACCAATCCCCTGTGGATACCAAGAGACAACTGCATTATTATCTACAGAGATAAAAGTCTTAAAATTAATCCACCATGAAGAATGAACAGGTTAGACTGACAGGATTTCATTGCGAGTATCGATATAGGAATCAGATTATTTCCTTTCCAGTTAGGAAAGAGGGAACTGGAAGGGTGAGCAGTGATACACGGTAGAGAGGAGGCCAGACAGACTTCCCTAATGTGATGTTGGCACACCAACTGCTTGTTCTGCCAAAATCTCTCTCCCCTGTGCTTAGACAAATAAAAATGTTGTACAAAGGTGCTTTACGGCTTACCTTGGAAAGTTCAGTGATTTCCAGTGGAAAACACACCCAATTTAGATAGTGCTGCCTGTTGCAATTCTTTTCAACACTATGGAGTCACTAAAAATGCCTAGAAAAACAATACTGAATAAATCATTCTGAAATTGAACCTGTGCATTACTTAGCTGGTTTAATTTCAGAATAAGACAATGACAGATACTGGTAGTTTTGATATTGGCTGCTTTTTTCTCTTCCTGCTGTTAAGAACTGAATAGGGTTGGCACATGCTGACAACCCCACTACGTTATTCTGTCACATATACATTGGTGAAGCAGAGTCCTTCAAAATAGGAGCCTTTGAAGTCCTTTTAAAGAAATACATTCTGGTTTGCGGGACTTTTAGACATAAGTGTCAATAGCTTTTCAAATGCAGCCATAAAAGGCAATATGAACATAGATTCTTGGAGGTATTGGGAATCCCAGAGTTTGAGAGCCTGACAGTTGCTTTATTTATGGGTAAATCTGCATGCTGAAGAATATTGTATTAGAAATACACTGTAGACTGCAGTGTTTCACACAGGACTAGTATTCAGGAACACAGCAGTCCCCCTTATCCACGGAGGATGTGTTCTAAGACCCCCAGTGGATGTCTGAAACCACAGAGAGTACCGAAACCTATGTAGACACTACTTTTTTTATACACATACACACCTATGGTAAAGTTTAATGTACAAATTAGGTATACTAAGAGATTAACAATAACTAATAAAATAGAACAATTATAAAATAGAGTGTAATACAGTTTATATAAACGCGATACCCCCCCCCGCCCCCACCCTCCCCAACCTGGGATATGCTGGACAAAGGGATGACTCATGTCCCAGGACGGACAGAGTGAAATGGGGCGAGATTTCACATGGCAATTTAAAACTTGTGAATTGTTTATTTCTGGAATTTTCCATTTAATATATCAGACCATGATTGATCACCAATAACTGAAATCGTGGAAAGCAAAACTGCAAATAATGGGGAACTAATGTACATAATCTCTATTTCTCAGGAGCCATTTGACTCCCTAAAAAAAACCTGAACTATTTCGGCTTGAATCCATTACCTTCTGAGGTTGTATAAAGCGTGGTTAGAGGCTGGGGACAGAAGTTCAAATCTCTACTATGCTGCTTGCTTACACTCCCTGGCCATCAGTTTTTGCATCAGCAAAATGGGAGTAACAATACCTCCCTAAAAAGGTTTTTAAGGACTAAAATGAGAATATACACACACAAAACTTGAACAGTAGCTATTTTCAGTACCAAGTAGGGAGGAAAAACCTGCTGTGTCATTTTGAAGAGTGTCAACCCTAAGAAAGAACACATCTGCCAAGGACTCCGTGTGGTTAACTGGACCCAAATTCATAACCAGAGTGTCACGTTCATTGTTACAGAGGCCTCTCATGCGTACTGCATGTCAAAGCCACTGATGAGCTGCCAAGCCTCCTGCACTGTGCTCCTGCTGGCACTGTGCTGCTGTCAGAGCCAACCTTTATAAAGAAACTCCTGGTATTGTATTTTTACTAATGGCACTAATACTTTCCCTATCCAATCGGAGTTGTGCAGGTATATCCTCATTTGCACATTTACTGAGATATCAGAGCAGCTCCACAATAACTCATCAGATCCTGTGAGCCGGCCAAACAGAACAATGCAGTTTGGACCAATCCAACTGTGTAAACTTGGAGCCCTCATTTGCATAGAAATGGACTAATCAACAATGGGGGCAGGAACTTCCTTCTCCGTAAGCCAGCCTCCCCAGTCTCCTCGGAGTGCACTTTCGCACTTTCTGCTGCGTTTCCCCAGCTTGGGGACTGTACCACTCGAGCTGCAACACTAAAGTTGTAACAAGGGCTACTCTGCTTGAGCTGCTTCACTTGAGCTGTTTCAGTGACGCCATTTCGCTCTGAGATTCTCCATTCACCACACACCAGGTGGAGAACTCCTGTTGGCACTGAACTGGTAGCAGTGAATTTTGGTTGACAAGTGTGTCCAGCCCTGGCTGGTGTGGCTCAATGGGTTGAGCACCCACCTGTGAACCGAAGGTCACTGGTTCGATTCCCAGTCAGGGCACACACCTGGGTTGTGGGCCAGGTCTCAGACTGAGGGCATGAGAGAGGCAACCAATGTTTCTCTCCCTCTCTTTCTACCTCCCTTCCCCCTCTCTAGAAATGAATAAATAAAATCATTTTAAAAAATAATGCTTAAAAAGTTGTGTCTGTGAGTGCACGAGTAAAGGCTTTCAGAGAAAACTGCTGTCCTTGGTATAATTATAAATTCCAGAAAATTAATAAAGTGAGTGGACAAACACTAAAAAATGTGTTTGGCTGTGTAAAAATAACCAATTACAGTTATCTACGTAAACAGCTTAGCACTTAAGGTCTAATGATCACATAGCCCAATTACATATATCATTAAATACGTACTATATTAACCTTGTTTTTAGTTTTATTTTATTACAATTTTAAAGTATTTGCTCTATTCTGTAAGGAATGGTCTTTTTTTGTCTTTGTTTTGTTTTTATTTATTTTTAAAAATAATTTACATTTTTTTCCATTACCATTTAGCTCCCTTATATCCCCCACCCCGAGTAACCACCACACTGATGAAGGAATGGTCTTAGAGTTAACTGTTCATAATACACAAGTCTGTTCACTATTTACATTAATCAAATGGGACAGAGCTCCTGAGTTTGTTCTGCATTCAAGGTAAGTCTGGATTAATCATCCCCAATTGCAGCTGCGCATCTGCCCTGTGAGACAATGTGCACTCTCTCCAGCCTTGGGGTGAGGAAGGTGCCAAAGAAGCAGGCAGCCAAAACGTTCTGTTTCATCGCTTGGTGTTCTGGGAGTCCACAGATTTCCATTAGGCAATTTTTTATTTCAATAATGACAAAATTCTACTGCTAAGCACTAGCCAACCTGACCTACAACAACTTCTAAACAAGGCCCAGGGTCATCCTATGGAGCGCTTATAGAATTACAATTACAATTACAATTACAATTTATTTGACTCCCACCATGAACTAGGTCTATGCATACATCACCACAGAACCCTTATTAGATATTACATATTTTTTATTTTATATATGAGGAGAAAAGAGGCACAGACGATAACATGCTTAAATTTTTTTTAAAATATTTAAAAAAGTATTTTTTTCCATTATTGCCTGAATTCTTGAAGGTAGTAAAGGGTGTAGACAGGATTCAAATTCAGGAAAGCTTTAAAGTCCATACTTTTTAAATTATATTAAACTGTGCCTGGTTCCTTACAAGTCATATTTCAAACATCAGGCATTTGCTGGCTGCAAAAGAATCCAGGCTGCCCGTCATCGAATGATGCAGAACATTTCGGGAGCTTGTCCAGCAGTCAAAGTGGACACCCCGTATATCGGGCTGGAACGGGTGCTGCTAGGCTGCCTAGCAGGCATCTGAAAGTTTTTGGATGAAACAGAGTTCCTCAGCAACAATAGAGTCCTAGTTCACCTAACATTTTGGATTCTGCCCAAAACCTGGTGACTCGTTAGACAGATAACCTGTACTTTTTGTAGATTAAAAGGAAGTCAAATGAGTTGAGCAAGAGGCAGAAGAGATGAGTAGCAAAGGTTCACATTCGTGAAAACTCTGCTTAACCGCCACAGCATTATGTGAATTCTTGATTCCTGCCACCTCTTCCATTTTAAATAGTCAGAGGCAGTTTATTAGGTACATTTGGACAGATGTGGTTTTAATTCTGGCTGCTTTTAATACCTAGTAACTGAATGACTTTGGGCAAGTGGTTTTACCTGAGACTTACTTTTCCCCATCTGTACAGTGGGATGCAACAGGGCTGTGCGGCAGAAATTTTTCCCGCTCTCGTTCACCTTTCAGATCTTTAGCTTCCTCCTACTTATGTAGAAGCACCCCAAGACAAGCCTCACAGGGTGGAGAAGTGGCTTTGGGTAAACCTTACATTTCTTACTCTGCAGACTGGTCATAGTTTGGGTGGATCGAGTTAAATAAGCACTTTAGGAACTTCCTTGAAGGAAAAGGACTGATTCCCTAACCCTTCTGACCAGGGTGGCCACAGGGAGAGAAAGACAGAGGAGTGAAGGGGAGTAGGAAGGAGGAAGGCAATGCTCCTGACGCCAGAGGCAGCAGCAGAGGCCGAGGAGGCTAGAACCAGTCCCGAGTTGGGCCTTGAAAACTTAAACCCTTGAGGCATAGGCCTTTAGTGGGGTGAAGCCCTCCCTAGCCAGCACATCATAGGAAGACTCCTTGCCTTGAAGAGCCCTTGTAAGTGGTAAAGGGTTCTGCTCCAGGACCAGAATCTCTGGCTAATTCACACTGAGTGTATTTCGAAGTTTAAAGGGGAAGAAATTGAAACCTAGAAGGCATAGCTAGACTTTTAAACTTTCTATTTTTATCTATTTGTATACCAAACTACCAAAAGCCACTTCAGTTCATAAGAAAAATAAATATTAGATGAGATAAAGTTTATAAATTCTTTCAGCACTCTGGACATAGAGCCTAACAGTATAACACAATTTTCCTTAAGCACAATATCTAAAAATGGTAGAGAATCAGTTCCATAGAGAGGGAGGCTCAGAAACTGCACTTCTGATTCTAACCAATGAAGCTTAGTAGTGGAAAAGGAGTTGCCGGGATATTCTGAACTTAGTCAATGGCAACCACATCACAGAGCTGGACAGTATAACACAATTTTCCTTGTTGCGTTTCAAGTTCAAAAGTCAACCTCCTAAGTTAACTATGGATGAAAGGGCTTGGAGTATGTCCTATTAATCCATCCTGAAGTTCAGTCTTCAAAAATATTAGCTCAAGACCTGGCTGGGTGGCTCAGTTGGTTGGAGCATTGTCCTGTACACCAAGAGGTCACAGGTTCGATTCCCAGTCAGGACACACACCTAGGTTGTGGGTTTGACCCACGGTCAGAGTGCACACAGGAGGCAACTGATCAATGTTTTTGTCTCACATCGATGTTTTTTCTTCTTTTCTCTCTCTCTCTTTCTCCCTCTCTCCCTCCCTCCCTCTCTCTCTAAAATCAATAAACATATCCTTGGGTGAGGATTAAAAGAATTAGTCCTAATGTAAATTTGTGACTTAAAGACAATAAAAAGTTTTTTTCAGGACCCTTTATAGACATATTTAGTGAGGGGAGCAAGAAGACATCTCTGCTATGACAGGTTACATACAGGTTCCACGGGAAGCATGTAAAGAGCTACTTAACTCAGACTTGGGGGCCAGGAGAGACGTTCCTGAGGGAGGGATGTCTAAGTTGAAGTCGAGGTACCTCGGCAGAGGGAGCCTGGAAGGCACAGAGCACGTGGGAAAAACCGAGGTCTTTCTGTTCGGCTGGAGAATGAAGTGTGAGCTGGGACAGTGATAACCAGGAAACAGGAACACACTGGACCCAAAGGGCCTTCTAAAAGAAGGCACCAATTTATTGTACAAACTGAGACACTTATGAGAGTGAAATGAGACAATATGACTACTTATATGGGGACAACAGGAATAAATCAGGACTGTCCTGAGCAAACTGGAACTTATGGTCACCCTATTTATAAGTCATGTTCCGGTGCTTGAACTTCCAGTGAAAGCACAGACTGGGTATCTTCTCTGTTTACCTTATACATTTTGCCTGAGTGACTTCATCCATACCTTTGCCTTTACTTGCTCATTTCACAAATATTCGTCCAGGACGCACTTCTGGGCACTAAGGTTACAAAGAAGAAAAGACACAGTGTCTATCCTCAAGCTCTGTCGAAAGACACACATCCAAAGAAACAATTCTAATACATTTATACAATTTTAGCCCTGGCTTCTCCTCTCAGCTGTAAACTCATTCATACGTTATTTTCACTCAGATTGCAAAACACGGATCTGAAACAGAACTTCTATTTCCCTACAAATCTCTTTTCCTTCAGCTGGTCTTATCATTGATACCACTCTCCACCACATACTGAAGGCAAAACCCCAGAAAAGTGCTACCTGAATCAGTGCTTTCCTTCTTGCCGTGCATTTTCATCTCTTCCCATCTTTCTTAAGCATAATGACTACACTGGGGCTTGGAATTCTAAAGAGGGCCTAACATCAGTTAAAGCAGAAGGGTAATTTCAGGGGCTTGAACACAATGTTTGCAATGAATGGATTGTAGTATTACATGGGACTGTTTTCTCCACAATACTACATTGATAACTCATACCCAGTTTGTTGACAACTATGATGTCCAGATCTGGATATATGCCCCAGACACTTTAAAAAAATTCAGTTTAGCCCTGGCCGGTAAGGCTCACTTGGTTGGAGTGTAGTCCCACAGACCAAATGGTCGCAGGTTTGATGCCAAGTCAGGGCACATATCCAAGTTGCGGATTTGTCCCCCAGTTGCAGCCGGTAGAAGAAGGCAACCAAGTCAATGTTTCTCTCTCACATCGACACCCCCTCCCCCCGTCTCCCTCCCTTCCTTTCCCTACAAAAGCAGTGAAAAATGTCCTCGAGTGAGGATAAAAACAAAAATTCAGTCCAGGTGAAAAAGACATGAAGACAAGATCTATGTGTTTGACCCTGTCTTCTCTTTGTGGAGGATGTAAAAGCCGTTGCAAAGGTGTAAAGGTGCAGATGAAACACTAACGTTAAGAAACTATCTGTCGAACAATTGCTATGTGAAAGGACAATTTATGCTTTAAAGGGGACTTTTAATGTCTCTACTGTCTAATCTCCACACAGCTTCCAGAGTAATCACTCTAAAGTAAATCAGATTACTTCTTGTCTCTCAATCCTTCCAAGGTATCCCATCATTTTCCAATAAAATCCAAAATCCAACCATGGCTTATCAGATGATACATGATCTGGATTCTGCCCATGTTTCCCAACGTATTTCTCTAACTGGCTGTGCTGCAGCTACACTGGTCTCATTGCTTCATCTGCAACATGCCAACCTAGTCCCTATCTTAGGGCCATTGCAATTGCCATTTCTCTTCTCCTAGAATAGATTCCCTCTAGAAAGCCACACAGCTGCCTCCCTCATTTAATTAGAATTTCTGCCTATGTGTCTTCCTTTAAGAGGCCTTCCTTGTCTATCCTCTCTAAAAGAGCATCCCCACATCACTCTTATCCCTTTATCCTGATTTCCTCCCTAAAACTTACTACATTACTGGGATTTACCTATTATTTAGTAATGTATTCTGTTATTCCTTATTGTCAACCTCCTCCACTAAGAGGCAGACTTTGTTTTGTTCACTGCTGAATTCCCAGCACCTAGAACAATGTCTGCTCATAAAATATTTGTTGAATGAATAAACAGATTTTTCAGGATACATCGAATATAAAACCACTCCATATTTATTTATGCAGAGGAAAATGTCTGTAAAGTATATAGCAAAATGTTAATATTTATTTAACATAGTGGGAGCTGCTTTTCACAGTATTTTTGCTCATGTGAATTTTCTGATTTTTTAAAATGAATTGTTTCTCATATACTAAAAAATGAAAAAAAAAGCCACATAGGCAGAAAGTGTAAATGAATTCTGAAAGTTGGATAAATTTATGAACGACAGACTTCGAAATATAGGTAACAGCATAATGGTTAAGGTGGAACAGTTTGAATCCCCTTCGTCAACACTTCCTAGCAGTGTGATCCCAAGTTATTTGTAAGCCAGAGTCTAAATGTCTTCAGCTGGAAAATGGGGATAATAATAGTGCCTATGTCATAAGGTTGTTTTTGAAGATTAAATGAGACCATATATGTAACATCCTTTGCACAGTGCCTGGCATGCAATAAATAATCGATATAGAGTTGCTATTATAATTATTAGTAGTAATAAGAGGTGGGACATACCTAGCCCTCAAGATTGACATCAGAGTGGACCACCACATCGTCTCATCATTGCGCCTCAATTTGGGTCTCTGAAGCCCAAAGAGGGGATGGTTCTTTCCAAAGGAGACAATTTCGACGGTCCAGAAGCATCTGAATGCAATGCACCCTGTTCACCCCTACACCATTCAGTCTGGTTAATCCATGAGCAGCACTTCAAGACCCAGATTCCAGAAACGGCCCGAGTCCTTTGGCCTCAATTTCCTTTGCTACTACAGGGGTGAGAATGTTAAATACACAAAAGCAGACCAGCACAGGCCGCCCCGCCTCACGGCACTCCGGACGGGATCGAACAGCACCGCAGGCCGGCAAGCAGCAGGCGACCCGCAACGCACTTTACGGGACATGTGATCATTGGTCCGACTCAAAGTCGGGCAAGTTGCTCACCCGCATCCTCCCAGGCCTCTGCCATAGGTCGGGAAGGCACAAGGCGAGGACCCGGGCAGACCGAGGAGCTTGTGGCATGCGAGCAGCACACGGCGGAGCCAGAAGGGCACCGGAGGGAAATGGGTGGAGACGACCGGCGCGCGGTAAGCGGCCGGGAAGGAGCGAGCTCGCGCTTGCGCTGCTCGGGAGCGAGCGCGCAAACGCAGGGGCGCGCACGTGTCTGGCTCCTTCTCGGCGCGGAGGTGGGGGCACGGTGAAGTGAGGCTCCAGGAGCTGCAGGGCGGACGGCGGCGGGGTTCGAGCCTCTCTAGAGGCACGAGGAAGAGGTGGAAACCACGAGGTGCGGCAGGGATCGGGATCAGGCTCCGAGCCTGGGTGGCGGGGAACACGCGGCAGGGGGGCGGGCGGGAGGCGTCGGGCCACGTCGCGCTTTGGGGGAAGGCGGGGCTTGACCCCTTGGCCCCACCCCGTGACGTGCTCGGTGCGTCGGGTGCTTAGGGCGTCTCCGAGCTGTTCCAGCCTGGGCATTGCAGTTTGCAGCGTGCAGCGCGTAACTGTGCCTGCGACAGCCACTGTGTCTTGCCACTACAGACGTTTTCCATTGAGTTTTCCAGGAGGCCTTCCACAGAGGCATTTAAGCTCCCAGCTAGAGCTGAGGCTGATGGAGGCTCAGGTAAAGTGACTTACCCAAGGTCTTGCAGCTAATAAGGAAGTAAAGGAGGATTTGAACCTTGTCAAAAGTTGCACAGCCTGCACCTGTCCTCCACACCACACTGAATGCTGTTCTTCACATACCTTCCGCCCTACCAGTAACATCTTTGAATTTGGTAAATGTTAATTTTGGAGCTAGCACCCATCCTTTCATGGGTGTTATTACAATTTTGTGCTTACGATGTGGAGTGTTATCAGATTGTTTAAACATCTTTTACTTGGCCCTGTCTGGTAACGTCTGTTGAAAATGGCACTGCTCTTCACTACCTGTAAGACGTTGTGCAGCCCTGACTTGCTGGATTGAGCGCCTGCCAGAGAACCAAAGGGGAACCAAAGGGTCACCAATTCAATTCCCAGTCAGGGCACATGCCGGAGTTGCTGGCCAGGTCCTCCAGTGGGGGGCACTCGAGAGGCAACTACACATTGATGTTTCTCTCCCTCTCTCCCAGATTTTTTGACTAATGAATGAGCTCTAACTGCCTTCTGTCCTTGTATGTCTTATTCCCGATTCATATTTCTTTAAGAGATCTGGTTGCTTTAGTTGCCGTGGGGGTTGTAGTTGGAGTATCACAATTGGCATCCTCTCTGAACCGTATGAAATGTCTGGGAGTCAGTTTCCCAAAGAAGGAGAGAAGTGCTGCTAGACAGAGGAAACCAATAGTTGTTATTAGAGCTATGTAGCTTTTTGTAGAGGCCTTACTATGAGTCAGGCACCACGGTACATTATTTATATGGATTTTGATATTTAATCCTCGCAACACCTCTGGGAGTTAGATACTATTATAATCATGCCCATTTTAGAGAGGAGGACACAGACTTACAGAGATAAAATATTTGCTTAATGCTAAAAAGCTCAGATGTAGTAGAGTTCAGTACATTGCATTGTCTTCTCTTTATCTTGTCCCTTTGAATGATTTCCTGATCCGTGTGCCACTGTTGTTTGTTCGCAGGGGATCATTGAGCTTTGGCATTTGTGTCGGCCAGTTTTGAAATCTCCCTGAAGGGGCACTGCACTGAGGAAGATCAAAGCAGCAGCCTTTGCCAATTCAGGAATGGACCGCTTGGGTTCCTTTAGCAGTAAGTACTGTGTGAGCAAGTCCCAGGTGAATAGTAACAGCAAACCGAAGTGGAATTTGGTCAAAGAAGAAAAAGAAGCACTTTGAAGTTAAAGCCCTATGAATCTGATCCTAAAGAAATGAGAGTATCAACTCAACATAAAATCAGTCCATATTTATTGATTGCCCACTGAACACATAATGCAAACATATCACCCTAGGTGTCATAAGAAAACTAAGGTCAGATGCACCAGGCATAGTATGATTAACCTGCATTTAAATTTTAAAAAGCAGCTGTATTTCTCTTTAGAATGAATAACATATTTTTGATACCTTTGTAAATAATGTCAGTGGTAGAATTCAAGAAAATGCCCTTCTCCTCCTTTTAGGTAGAACTTAGAGTAAACCACATATAATAATACAGAGAATTGCGATATGTGTGTGAAATAAACTCAGGCAGCCACACTACAGAGAGAAATATATATATACTGCTTTTTCTCTAATTCTGAAGATAAAAGGCTTGGCAGAAATAGAAATCCATTGTTAGATGCTAGCAGTGTCCCCATGAGCAGAATCAGAGTGGTACTTTTTGGGTGTTGTTTCCTCTAGAGCAGTTTCTTAAAGGGCCTCTAACTGACTCTCATCACACGCTCTACACACATTTAGTACAGAATAGTCTTCAATTCTGATCTTCAGATCTCCTTTTGCACGTGGAGAAAGAACCTAAAAGAATTGTCCCAATACTGGGAGTGAAAATTGAAACCGTTCCCTCCCCCTTTTGAAAATAACTTTTAAACTTTTTATTTGGAAATCATTTCAAACTTACAGGAAAGTTGGAAGGTAGTCTTAAGAAGAGTACAAAGAATAACCCATATACCTTTTGTTAACTTTTTACTCTATTTGTATGCATTTTCTCTCTCTCTCTTCTTCCCTATTAATATGTATGTATGATACGTTGATATATTTATATATATATATATATTTATAGACAGACACATACACCCCATATATTTTTTTGACTTTGAGGGTAAGAGACATACAGTAAGTCTTCAATGTCATTGATAGGTTCTTGGAAACTGCAACTTTAAACAAAATGAAATAAAACAAAACCAATGTTACTACAGGCTAGTTGATATAAACAAGAGTTAAGTTCCTATGGCATATTCTGGTCACAAAAAACATCACTGAACTTCAAACTAAAGACCCCAGACACTTCTAATACTAAACATTAAAACACATGTGAGCTATACATACATTTAAGAAAGATGGATAAAAACAAGACAATTGTTTTCCAACCCACTTATTCCAGTTCAGGGTCAAGGGTGGCCAGAGCCCATCCCAGCAGCTCAGGGTACAAGGTGGGAACCGACCCTGAGCAGAACACCATTCTGTTGAAGAGCATACTCACTCATACTGGGAGAATTTAGACATACAGTGCACCTGACGTATACATCTTTGGGCTGTGGGAGGAAACCAGAGCCTCCTCGGAAAAAGCCCTGCAGACGCAGGGAGCGTGTGCAAACTCTGTACAGAGAGGGGCCCCGACTGGGAATCAGTTTTTTTTCATCGACATCGTAACAAAATGACATTGAACAAATGAACAAAACATTGTACAAGGGTGTGCTGAATATCATGACCCTTTACTCCTAAGTCCTTTAGTGTTTATTTGCTAAGAGTAGGGATGTTTTATTATATAACCTCAGTAGAGCTATCAACTTCGGTAAACTTAACACTGATAAAATACTTTTATCTAACCTATTGTCTGTATTCCAGTTTTGTCAGCTGACTCAATAATGTCCTTTATGGTGTTTTCCTTCCTGTACAAGAAACAGTCAAGTCAGGTCTTGTATTAAGTTGTGATGTCTCTTTCTCTTCCTTTAAACTGAAACATTTGCACAGCCTTTGTTTTGGTGACTTTGACACATTTGAAGAATACGGACTCCCCCCCAACCCTTTTTTAAAATAGAGGTTTCTCATTTGGGGTTTGTCTCATTTTGCTCTATCCCTCATTGGTGATGTGAATTTTTTTAACTGTTTAGTTTTAGAGAGTTGGGGAGGGGGAGAAAGAGAGGGAGAGAAACAATAATGTGTGAGAGAAACATCAATCAGTTGCCTCTCACCTGACCGCAACTGGGGATCTGGTGTGCAACCCAGACATGTGTCCTGACTGAGAATCGAACTGGCCACCTTTCAGTCTGCAGGCCAGCACCCAATCCACTGAGCCACACCAGCCAGGCCTGGTGATGTGAATTCTGAAAATCCAGGCAAGGTGTCTCAGTTCTCCACTGTGTAATTTCTATTTTTTCCCTTGCATATATAATAAGTAACCCATAGGAAGATGCTTTCAGGCGATAAAATACTCTGATCATCAAAATTTCTTCCTAGATTTAGCATTCATTGATGATTTTTGGCTGATCTAGTCTTGACTGTGAAGGTTAAAAAAAATGATGATTCTCTCCATCCAGCACTCTCCATATTAACTGGTTGGCACTTAGCATTCTACTATAATAAAGAGACTGTGCATGTCCTTTGTGTATGTATGTATGTATGTATGTATTATAAATATGAACACATGAATTCTTATTTTTCAATGGTTTAGAATTCATTACTATACTTCATTATTTTGGTTCTGAGATTGCTCCAGTTTGACCACTGTGAGTCCCTTCAAACTGGCTCCTGCATCCTCTGACATGCCCTCCCCCATCACCTTTTTGAGCATCTTCTCACTTCTTGGCATACCGTGTACCAGGTTCATCTTGTACTGCTGCCCCAGCCTTGGAAGGAGCCCATGTTCCTTTTAGAGAGGAATGACCTTAAAGACCAAGATCTCATCACTGCTCATTGCTGCTAGAGTATCTCTATATTTTGGCCCACAGAGCTAGGAAAAATATGTGCATATATGCCCTGTACACATATACCTATGTGTGTGCATATGTGTGCATTGTGTACATATTCACATATACAGGCATATACACATATAAATACCTTTTTAAAGAAATCATTTGTTCACATGGATACCTCTACTTCATCTTCACAGAATTTTTCTTGTTTCCCCCCATTCTTTATTTGTATGTCCTGTCCTCAGTAGGAACCCTGGCTCCCAACATCAGGATATTTACTCATTTACTCTGACTTTTTTTTTTAATTGGTTTGAGAGAGAGAGAGAAACATTGATTTTTGTTGTTCCGCACTGTTATGTATCCCCTGGTTGATTCTTGTGTGTGCCCTGCCCAGGGATCGAACATGCCACCCTGGTGTATCCAGATGGCGCTCTAACCAGCTGAGTGACCCAACCAGGGCCGCTCTGTTTTAATACATCCAAAATTATTTCATAATTGCTCTGCACATACCACTACATAAAACAGACCCACTCCAACACGTTTAGGATTGGTGTGTAATTCTCCCCTGCATCACCCAGGACTGAAGGTGTGTTGTTGAGTGTAAGTTACTTGGATTGGTTCTTCTTTTTGTTCCTCTTCAGAGTAGCCATAGCATTCTTTTTAAATACTGTTGGGTTCACCTGTTCATTCTACTTTCAATTTTCCCTTCCTATATTTCAATTTTTTTAATTTGTAGAATATACATATGCTTCTAAAAATCAAAACTATACAAAAAGATATATTTGGAGAATGAGCACTTCTTCCTGTACCTTTTCTATTCCATCCCATTCTCCCTCCCCTAATCCTTTGCAGGTATTGAATTTATTGTTTTTAGGTTTATCTTTCCTTTTACTCCCCCTGCCCCCAAATTCTTACAGGAAAGATAGAATACCATATATGCTCTTTTGCACTTTGTTTTTTTTCATATAATAACATCACCTGGAAATAGTACATGAGTTTATAGAGATTGTTCTCATTCTTTTTTATAGTTGCATAGTACTCCATCATGTGGGGTGTACTATAGTTTCTTCAGCTACTCCAGTGCTGACACAGCTGTGTGGTATTTTGCAATTACAAATAAAGTTCTAATGCATAACCTTGGGCATATATATTTTTGTATTGTCAGATATGTATGTTCCTGGTAAATTCCTAGAAGTGGAATAATGGGTCAAAAAATAATTGGATGATTAGTTTTATTTAGATATAGCTAAATTTTCCTCTATAGGAATGGGGCCATTTTGCATTCCTATCAACAACGTATGAGAATGACTGTCTCCCCACAGCCTTACTAAGAAAGCATATTATCAAGTTTTTGCGTTTTTGCCAATCTGATAGGTGAGAAGTTACAGCTCAGTGTAGATTTCTCTTAATTATGAAATTGAATGGCTTTTGATATGTTTAATGGTCATTTTTATATCTTTTTCTTTTTCTTTTTTAAGATTTCGTTTATTTAATTTTAGAGAGAGGGGAAGGAAGAGGGAAAGAGAGGGAGAGAAGTATCAATATGTGGTTGCCTCTCACATGCCACCCTACTGGGGACGTGGCCTGCAACCCAGGCATGTGCCCTGACTGGGAATCAAACCAGCGACCCTTTGGTTTGCAGGCTGGTGCTCAATCCACTGAGCCATATCAGCCAAAGCTCTTTTTTCTAAATTTCTCTTCATGTCTTTTGCAATAGGATTTTCATCTTTTTTTTCTTCTCAATTTTTAAAATTTTTTTTTCAAAATTTTATTGATTTACTTTTAGAGAGAGGGGAAGGGAGAGACAGAGAGAGGGAGAAAAACATTAATGTGTGGTTGTATCTCACATGCCCCCCACTGGGGACCTGGCCCACAACCCAGATATGTGCCCTGACTGGGAATAGAACTGGCAACTCTTTGGTTTGCAGTCTGACACTCATTCCACTGAGCCACACCAGCCAGGGCTAGAAGTTTTTTGTAATATTAGGGATTTTAGCCATTCGTGATATGTTTGGAGATATTTTCTTCCAGCTTATTAGCTTTTTTTTTTTACCTCTGGTGTTTTTGTTTGTTGGCTTTGTTTACACACTCAAATTTATTAACCTTTTATTGCTCTTGGATTTTGATTGATAGTAAAAAAAAGGCCTTTCCCTACTCCTAGGTTATAAAAAAGTTCTGGTATATCTTTGTGAAGGATACTTTGACTATATGTATCAAATACCCTCTGTACATGCAACAGTTGTAGTTCTAGGAAAATATATATCTTGAGGAACAAAATGTGAAAAATTTTATATACAAGAACACTGATCTCAGCATTCTTTATAAGAGTAAGGAATCGGAAATAGCATGAATGTCCACCAGTAGGGAACTGTTTAAATTAGTTGTTTTCAACCTTATGAGATCCAGTGAAAAAACGCCTTTACTATTTGGAAGTAAAATACATAGATAATGTAACATATCTACAGCCATGATTTCAAAGAAATAAAAGCAAATAGTGCTCTAAAATACAAAGGATAAATAAAGAGAGGTAATTTATAATGAAATTTGCAATAAAATGTATTTCTCAGTATGTTTAGATATGATTATGCTAGAAGCCAGTGACTCAAGTGGTCAGACGCTTGCACACGTGCGCTGAATCACTGCGTCCTGCAACCACGTGCACAACGAACACTTCACACACGCTGTGTTGGTGACTTAGAAATGCCACAAGCTTGAATAAGTCTTTATACGGTTCTGAACAAAACAAGGTAAAGTCTTCTATAAGAGCACATGTAGTTGCCTTCCTGAAAAATTCAGTGTATATTAAATATCAAAAACACTTCTTACATGTAATATGGAGTTGGGCTCTAGGTCATGTTACTGTGAATAGGTTTTTTACCTACTTGAGTATCTGGTGAGACATTTGAAAGTTGTGCAGGAATATCATTCATCCATTAAAAAGAATGAGGAAGATCTGTGCATACTGTCGTGAAAGGTGTTGACAATATGTTCAGTAAAAAAAGGCTCTAAAACGTCATGTATAGTATCCAACTTTTGTTCCAATAAATGCACACACATAGAATAGAGGTTGGGAACCAGATGTTATTAGATGATGATATACTTTCAGTGTCTAAAATGTTTTAAACATAAATTGGATTGCTTTTACAAAATAATTACTTATGAACATAAGGGATTTAAAGCTCTTTACTTTGGTCAGTGGCTGATTTTTCCCTGAGGAACATTTGAGGAAAGAAAAATAAGCTTATATGATTAATACAAAAGGATGATAGCAGGAAGGTAATTTGGTAAAAATTGGCATCTCGCATTTAACATAAAACAATTTTTGTTCTTCTTGTATCAAAATTTTAAATGGGAAAAGTGGGGTAATTGCCGTTCCTCGTGTTTATTTTGAAGCTATTGCCAGAAGGATTACATTCCTTTCCCCTGTCATTTTCCTCCTGGTCTTCATTTAGGAACAAATGAAAAAGCAATAATCACCACTTGCAGGAGGGAAAAGTGCCTAGAAGAGTTTTTGATTTTAGGAAGGAAAATGCTATTACAGAAAGTGAGAAATCCTGCCCCAGGCCACACAGATAAAATCCTTACGTCTGTCTGCCTGCGAAACCTGTTTTCTTAGACTCCTGCTGTTGATCTCGGAGAACTGCTCTGCTAGGTTGCCCCGACTCTAGAGAGGCAGTTTGGGGCCTCCGTGTCTGCACTTTTATGTCTAAGAGTTTGGTTTGTCCTCCTCACCTTAATATTTCTGGGACATGCTATGTTCTTGGCTAATTGTGGGAGCAAGGGAGGAAGCTTTTCTGGGTTTAAATCCCAACTCATATTTAAAGTAGTATATCCCAGCCCTGGCTGGTATGGCCCAGTGCATTGAGCGCTGGCCTGGGAACCAAAGGGTCTCCAGTTCAATTCCCAGTTGGGGCACATACCTGGGTTGTAGGCTGTGTCTCCATTAGGGGGCGCACACGAGAGGCAACCATGCATTGCTATTTTTCTCCCTCTCTCCCTCCCTTCCTCTCTCTCTAAAAATAAATAAATAAAATCTTTAAAATAAATAAATAAAGTAGTATATTCCAAGATATACTTAAAAGAGTTTTTTCCCCAACTCTTTATTCTGAAAATTTTCAAACTTATAGAAGAGTTGAAAGAACAGTACAGTGATTGCTTGTTGCCTAGACTTAGCAATCATTAACATTTTGTCAGGTTTTCTTTATCTACAAATATTTATATGCTGTGTAGGTATGTGACATTATTTTCCCCTGAAAAAAATAAGTTGTGGGTGTGGTGAAACTTCCCGTTAAAATCTGCCTTTGTCGGTTTCTTCACAGGGGCCATGTCTGCTTCGATGCTGTTTGAAGTGACAGGTTCACTGTAGTGGGGAACAAAGCTGCCCTGGAATAAAAACGAACATAATTTTTGTGTTTTCTTACTTGGAATGGGCTCATCGTGTCTCCATGAACTTTTCAGCACAGCTTACTGCCTGCGTAGTCGTTTGCAGTTTCACCCACTTGCTCTTAGGATAATGATAAGATTTTTTGAAGCTAGTAAGTTTTTCTTTTTGTTCTAGGTGATCCCTCTGATAAGCCACCTTGCCGAGGCTGCTCCTCCTACCTCATGGAGCCTTATATCAAATGTGCAGAATGTGGGCCACCTCCTTTTTTCCTCTGCTTACAGGTAACTCATTAACCTGGGCTAGTTTTATGGATATAACAAATTCAGAGATGACTATCGATTGCTTAGACGGACCATACCATACTAAATCTGTTCCTTCCGGTCAGTCTTCCAGCGCACGTATTACTACTGAAAAGCTGGGGAACAAAGCAGATGGACGAGATAGACTTGAATACAGGCGTATCTCAGAGACACTGCGGGTTCAGTTCTAGACCCCATGGTAAAGAAAGTATCACAGTAAAGCCGGTCATAATTTTTTTGCTAGTGGAGAGTCTTGCCTCCAGTTTGTGAAACGCAACATCTGTGAAGTGCCGTAAAGTGAAGCACAGTAAAATGAGGTGTGCCCACATTTCCTATTTCTGCATCAGCCTAAAGCTTAGCACCGTGTTTGCCCGTGATGTTAAATGCTGAGACTACAGTAAACAGAAGAGAAGGGTAATGCCTTTCAGTAGCACCTGTGACACTGTTTATTTCCTTATTGAAGAGTGACCTTTGGGGCAGGTGACAAACAAGAGAATAAACCATCTTGTGGATGATGATGAAAATAGTAATACTAATTACACTCTGTGCCAGGCACTATTTTGAGTCTTGTACATGAATTAACTCTGAAGTCATCACTACAACCCAATAAAGTAAGTACAATTAGTGTTCCCATTTCATGGGAACAGAAACTCAGGCAAAGAAAAGGATAAGTAATTTGCTCAAGGTCATGCAACAAATACCATATTTATTGGATCCAAGGCACTATTGATTATAAGAAGCGTCCCAGTTTCAGAATTGTAAAAGTAACTGATGGAAGTTATAATATGCTTTTTATTATGAGTCCTCATTTCAGAGTTTTAAATTATGAAAAAATATGTCTTAGAATTGCTGTAGTAGGTAAGCATGGATCCAGAATTTCAATATAGACAATCTGATTCCAGGGCTTATGCTTTTATCAAAGGAGCTGCTGTCCTAGGAAAAAGTCTGTCTTTCAGATTGTTGTGTATTCTCTCCGAGGGTCACAGAAAAGCTGTGATCAGGTATAGAACCATCCTATGTGGATGCAGACAAGATTAAATGAAGTCTTAATAACTCAGCCTACGAGTAGAGTACCCTCAAACTATCTTCTGTTTTTTAAGAAAGCATTTCAAAAGGTAGCTTTTTTGATAACTTAATTTTCCTCTTTTTTTTGCAGTGTTTCACTCGAGGATTTGAGTACAAGAAACATCAAAATGATCATACTTATGAAATAATGGTAATGATGAACTTGTAGGAAATTTTTATTTTTCCAGTCTTACAATGGGAATTAGTTTTTTTTTTTTCTCCACCTTCAAGGATCTCTTTCCCTTTTCTTTCCTCCTCTTCTGAATTAGGTCTTTACTACCCAGTAAGTTTTTTAGAGTTTAATGGATCTACTGAGGCATTTAAGCCCCCAAATCATTTTATATATTCAGATTTTTGTTTCAAACTTAGAAGGAAGAAAACACTCTTTGAGATTTATTGACAGAAGAGTTATGCTGCTTTTTAGGTTCATTGATAAACATACGGTAGGTGTGTTGTCAGTGTGTTTTGGCTGATGGTGTTTTCATGTGGTTCATGGGGTTAGTGGTGATGCTTATGACTGATACTCTGTCCCCCTTCTGTAGGAAAGTTAGGTACCTTTTAAGGGTTAAGTTTAAAATGAACATAGAGCGAATGATACAATACATAAAATCACTTTGAAGAGACAGACTGGCTTGTAGGCCAGAGTAAGGCTTGGCTGTAATTCAATTGTATTGCCACCTCTGTTGAAGGAATGAGAGGCAGATGTTGGTAGGGTACTACTTCCAAGCTCCAGCCAGAGAAATGAGCACTTTAAAAAGCCAAAGTTAATACCTGGTTTCTTGGCAGGTGTATATATCTTTGTCAAGATAGTTTTGTCAGTTATCAGAGCATAACTTGTAGTTCACCATGTAGTTTTTCTTGCAGGAAAGAGAGCTGCTGGGGCATCTGTTAATACTTGACAGTAGTAGTGCCTCCCTCTTCTACTTTTAAAGGTCCATGCGATTACATTGGGCCCAGCTGGATAATGAAAGCCACTCCTCCTAGTCTGAGGTCGATAGATGAGTACCTTAGTCCCATCAGCAGAGTCCCTTCACATGAATGTGTCATTAGCGTGTGAACAATCGGGACGGGAATCCTGGGAATGAAAGGGGTCATCTAGGATTATGCTTACACAGCACTATTGTGTGTTTACCTCAGTCTCTTAGAAGTTCGGAAAAGGGTGAATCAGCATCTCTGAGTCTGATTATTTGTGGGATCCTGTTAAGATGGATTTCTGGGTTTACAGTGCTAAGAGTCAGATCCTGTCCATAATGAATTAATGAAAATATGTTCCTTAGTAACAGTTCTTGGCAGCCAACTGGTCTACCTTACCCTACCTCTGTCTAAATACTTTGTCTTCTAAATACTTTTTTCGCTAATTACAAGACTTGGAATACTTTTTTTTATACCAGACTTTGTTTTTTAGAGTGGTTATAGGTTCACAGCAAAATTGAGTAGAAAGTACAGAGATCTCCCATATATTCCCTGCCCCCACAAACACTTCGACTCCCCTGCTATCAACATCCCCACCAGAGCTGTACATTTGTTACAATTAATGAACCTACACTGATAATTCATTGTCACCGAAAGTCCATGTTTCCGCTAGAATTCACTCTTGGTGTTGTATCTTCTGAGGGTTTGTACAAATATATAATGTCACTGTATCCACCATTTTATAGTATCATACAGAATAGTTTCGTGGCTTTGAAAATCCTCTCTGCTCTGCCTGTTCATCCATCCCTCTGCTTCTCCCCTGGCAATCACTGATCTTTGTACAATCTCCATAGTTTTTTTTTTCAGAGTGTCTTATAGTTGGACCCATTGAGTACGGAGCCTTTTCATATTGGCTTCTGTCACTTAGTAATATGTATCTAGGTTTCCTCCATGTCTTTTTATGGCCTGATGGCTCATTTATTTTTAGCTGTGAATAATACTTCATTGTCTGGACGTACCACAGTTTATTTACCTATTCACCTACTGAAGAACATCTTAGTTGTTTCCAAGGTTTGGCAATTATGAATAAAGCTGCTCTGAATATCCATGTGCAGTTTTTTGTGTGGACATGTTTTCAACTCCTTTGGGTAAATATCAAGGAACTCAATTGCTGGGTGGCATGGTAAGAGTATGTTTAGTTCTATAAGAAAATGCCAGACTGTCTTCCAAAGTGGCTGTACCGTTTTTGCATTCCCACCAGCGGTGAACGAGAGTGCCCGTGGCTCCACATTCTCCTTGGCATTTGGTGTTGTCTCTTCTGGATTTTGGTGATTCTAATAGGTGTATAGTGGTAACTCATTATAACCGGCATGTCTCTGGTAACATGTGGAATATCTTTTCCTATCAATACCTTTTCCCCCTTTTGTTAATTGCAAAATGAATGAAGTGTGATCCAAGTAGCTATGGCTTTGAGGGCATTTCATCAAGGTTATCAGATCTTCAGACAGCTGGTTTATTTGTTCCCAAATTCACACAAGAATGCCTAGAGCCATTACACACATTTGTTCATTTGAATTATGAAAGGAATTCCTTAAAGGATATTAGGTATAGGTTCAATAGGTTGATGGTCATCCACTGCAGGAAAGCTGACCAGGAGTTCCCTAGCTGTTCTGGGCACAGCATCTTCTGCATAATGCTGAAGGTACAAAGTTTCACCCCAGGTCCACTTCATCCTTCTGATTACATCATCCTTTCTCAGACGTTCAACATCTATACACACACATTTTAAAATTCTTTTACTTTCAGGGAGCTTTTGGAGGTTGCTAATATTTTCTCTTTTTTTCTGCCAGACTTATCTACTCCCAGATAAGGGAAAGAAGAATCTCCCTCAGTAGGAATGATGGCCCAGTTTTGGCTTTCTGCACGTGAAGCAACTCAAACTAGATTTATGTTTCATTTTATTTATTTATTTATTTTTCATGTGAAGCCTCAGAAAACTTTAAATGGTTTTCAGTACTTTTGTCATCTCGCAGTGCTGTATTTTTGGAAGTTACTCATGCTGTGGTGGGTGGTGCATTAAGATTTCTGAGTCCTATGTCTATTTTTGTCTTATAATTCTTAGAATCTTGAACAAGTCAAGGCACCACTTTCTGCCACACCCTTTATACCAGTGATTCTTAAACTTACGTGCAGAAGGACTACATGGGGAGCTTCTTAAAAATGGAAATTTCTGAGCCCTGCTGTTAGGGGTTTTGGTTCAGGGGGGCTATGGTGTGGTCCAGAAATTAAGTAACATTGGTAAAACTTCAAGAAAAACTGTGTTATGTCTATTTATTTATTTTTGATGTACAAAGTCTTTCTCGTTTATCTCACAGTAAAGTTGATGAGGGCTAACTAATATTCCAAAATACGGTTTTAGAAATAACACAGGCTTTTCAACTACGAGTTGTCATATTTACATGTATTTTTGGCACTGGCCAGATTGAGTGATTATATGAATTTAATATAGACGCATAAATTTCTCTCTCTGGTTTCATTGTACCCTGTGTGCTAAGCATGTTTATAGTACGTGTTCAGAGAAGTATGTATTGATTATTAGTAGTGTAATTTCACAAATCACCTCAGTATTTCTGTTATTAACAAAAGACATAACCATTTATACATGCCTAGGTAATCTGAAGACCTCTTATGTCACCTTTTTAAAATTCAGGAAATTTCAGACATGTACTAAAATAGAGAGAATGGTGTCTGGCTTATCTATTGCTATCTAACAGCTACTGCAAACTTTTGTGGCTTAAAATAGCAACCATACTATCTCCCACAGTTTTGTGGGTCAGGAATTCAGGTTAGATTGGACATGGTTAGGATAACTTTCAGTTCCAGTGCTGGAGCTGGAAGTCCAAGGGGCTTTTTTCCACACACCCTGGCACCTCAAGAGGATGGCTTGGCTCGTTGGGAGTTAGCTAGAACATCTTAACTGCCTGAGGCCTTGGTTCTTCTCCAGTAGTCTTAGGGCCTCTCTTTCTCCAAGTTACCTTTCCACATGGTCTTTCCAGCAAAGAGGCTATTTCTGATGTAGCTCAGGAATCCTAAGAGCACAAAAGTGGAAGCCACTAGGCCTTCTTAAGCAAGTCACAGGTCCAACCCATATCAGAAGGGACCACACAAGGATGTGAATTCCCAGAGAAGCTCATTGAGAGCCACCACTGTAACCAACCACCATACGTAGTGTAATAAATTCCCATGCACTTGTGACTAGCTCTTAAAATGGTCAACTCATGGCCTATTAATCTAAATCCCCAACTCTTCAGGTTACTTTAAAGCAAATCAAACATCATACCATTTTATGCTTTATTAGACTTCCCTAAAATTTAGAAGTAATTCAAATCACTTTTCACATTTCCCCAATCAGTTCATAAAAGGTTTTTTTAAAATATTCCATTCTCCACCTATGAAAAATCACTGTTCTGATTTGTATTACCATAGATCAATTTTACATGCTCTACAGCTCCATATAAATGGATTCATACTGTATGTACTTTTGTTTCTACTTTGGTTTTTTTCTCAGTATGGTTTTGAGATTTATCCATATTGTGTAGTTCATTTCGTTCTGTTACTGCGTAGTATTCCATGGTAAGAATATAACACAGTTTGTTTATCCATTCTGTTGATGGACACCTGAGCTTTGGCTAGTTTTTTATTATGAATAAAGCTGCTACAAAATTCTTGTTTAAAGCTTTCTGTGGATATATATTTTCAGTTTTCTTAGATAAATACTTACGAGTGGAATTGCTGGGTTATAGCACAAATGATTCACGTGTAAGAAACTGTCAAAAAGTTTCCTGAGTGCCTGCGTCATTTTACACCCCTGCCCACAGTGCCTGAGAGCTCTGGTTGCCCCCCCCCACACACACACACACATGCACATCGGCTTGGGAACCATCGGTTTCTTGACTTTAGCCGTTCTGCGGGTATCATAAGTGTACAGTGGTATCATAAACTTTTTTCCAACCTTTATAATTTCTTCTAATTGGGATATAAATAAGATCCATACATTCCAGTTAGTTGCCTCATATATTTTCTATTCTGTGGATTCTCCTCCCTAACCTTCCCTCACTCTTTCTCTCACTCCTTATAATTTGGTTTTTTCAACTGAGTTGTCTTAATAGATGTTAATACAGGCTGAATTTTGCTAACTAATATGTTCCTCTGTCTTTTGTGTTTCCTATAATTTGGTAGTTAGATTTAATGGCCATATTATATTTATGATCATTGTCTAGATCTGTTAATGTATTGGGGATTACAAAGTAGTTATATTTTAATTCTGTTACTCCTTTAATTTGATTTAAATTCTATAAAAAGGTAGTTCATATATTACCTGTGTGATCACCCTTAGATAAAGTTTCTACAGGAAAGGCAGGATAAATACTTGATTATTTCCTTTTTTTGCAAAAAGATTTTATTTATTTATTTTTAGACAGAGGGGAGGGGAGAGAGGGAGAGAAACATCAATGTGTGATTGCCTCTTGAGCGCCCCCCACCAGGGACCCTGCTCACCACCCAGGCATGTGCCCCAACTGGGAATTGGAATCAAACCAGTGACCCTTTGGTTTGCCAGCTGGCGCCCAATCCACTGAGCCACACCAGCGGGGACTTACTTCCTTTTTTTTTTTTTTTTTCCTGGTGTTGAAATATGAGTTGGTTTCCTGGCACCCCAAGATATTTATAATGCTTCATGTGTTTCATACCTTTGCAGTTGTTATCCTTTTTAATGCTCAAAATGTTCCATTTTTGGTTAGTGGGAGCCTCTGCAGATTAGTCTCTGAATCTTTTTGACATGGCGCTTAATGGTCTTCGAGAGCCTCTTTGCTTTCCAGTATGACAAAATGTTCCAGTCTCACCTTGTACATTTCCTGACCCAAAGCTAGAATCAGCTTTTTCTTCAAGGAGCCCTAGTCCCTTTAGTGGAAAACAGTATCTAGAGACTGCATAGTAGGCAATAGAAGTGCTTACTGCTACTGGGTGGGTTATTGTTTCTAGACCTTTCAGTGAACAAGTGTTAGGAAATTATTCTTTTAATACAAAATACATCATGAGTTTATACTAAAACTTTCAGTTCAAGTATAAGACTGAAAAGTTTTACATAACTTCATAGATCTAAAATCCCACTGCCCAGTGATGCCAACAATCATTTGCTTAACCCCATAACACAGCCACATGCAATAATCTCAGAAGACACAAAGACTACTAAAATAGTCTTAAGGGTTACTTTGGCAGTTCCTTTTACTTTTAAGGTACCGTTATATCCTACAGATATGCAGTCACATTATTATATTTTAAAGTCACCTAAGGTAGTTGTGTGGTTATGCCTTAAAGTTAATTTACATGTTTGTTACATTTTGCTTTTAATTCTTATGATTTTAAATTTAATAATTATATACAGTATGTATAGTTTCAAAGTCAAATCTAAAACAAGGAACATTTGGAGAGGTCTAGCTTTTATCCCTGTCCCTTCCACCTGTTCTCTCCATCCCTCCCCCATTGGTGACCTTTTCTTTTAAATGTATGGTTTACCCCTCCATTTAAAAAATAAATAAATAGCCCCAGGTGGTGTTGCTCAGTTGATTGGGCCTCGACCCACAAAACAAAAGGTCTCCAGATATTTTATTGATTATGCTATTACAGTTTTCCCATTTCCCCTCTTCACTCTCCACCCTCTCCCACCCACATTCTCCCCCTTTAGTTCATGTGTCATAAGTTCTTTAGCTTCTACATTTCCCATGCTATTCTTGCCCTCCCCCTGTCTATTTTCTGCCTACTATCTATGCTACTTATTCTCTGTACCTTTTCCCCCCTCTCCCCACGCCACTCCCCTGTTGATAACCCTCCATGTGATCTCCATTTCTGTGATTCTGTTCCTGTTCTAGTTGTTTGCTTAGTTTCTTTTGGTTTTGTTTTAGGTGTGATTGTTAATAATTGTGAGTTTGCTGTCATTTTACTATACATGTTTTTTTTTTATCTTCTTTTCTTAGATAAGTCCCTTTAACATTTCATAAAATAAGGGCTTGGTGATGACGAACTCCTTTAACTTGACCTTATCTGAGAAGCACTTTATCTGCCCTTCCATTCTAAATGAAAGCTTTGCTGGATAGAGCAATCTTGGATGTAGGTCCTTGTCTTTCATGACTTGGAATACTTCTTTCCAGACCCTTCTTGCCTCTTTTGAGGTCTCTTTTGAGAAATTAGCTGACAGTCTGATGGGAACTCCTTTGTAGGTTACTGTCCCCTTATCTCTTGCTGCTCTAGGATTCTCTCCTTCATTTTTACCTTTGCTAATGTAATTATGATGTGCCTTGGTGTGTTCCTTCTTGGGTCCAACTTCTTTGGGACTCTCTGAGCTTCCTGGACTTCCTGGAAGTCTATTTCCTTTGCCAGAATGGGGAAGTTCTCCTTCATTATGTTTTCAAATAAGTTTTCAATATTTTGCTCTTCCTCCTCCCCTTCTGGTACCCCTATAATTTGGATGTTGGAATGTTTAAAGATGTCCTGAAGGTTCCTAAGCTTCTCATCATTTTTTTGAATTCTTATTTCTCTATTCTTTCCTGTTTGCTTGTTTCTTCCTTCTGGCCACTCTATTGTTTTGAGTCCCAGTTTCCTTCCCATCACTATTGGTTCCCTGTGCCTTTTTCCTTCATTTCTCTTATCGTAGCCTACATTTGTTCATCTAATTTGTGACCAAAATCAACCAATTCTGTGAGCTTCCTGATCACCAGTGCTTTGAACTGTGCATCTGATAGGTTGGCTATTTCTCGGTCACTTAAAAAGATGGGTTCTGGGGCTTTGATCTGTTCTTCTGTTTGAGCCATCTCTCTCTCTCTCTCTCTCTTTTTTCTTTTTTGGTCTGGTCACGCCTGTTACAGTAGGGGGCGGAGCCTTAGGTGTTCACCAGGGCGGGGTACCCCAGTCGCTGGGTTGTGACGTTGTATGTGGGGCGGGGTCAAGAGGGAACAATGGTGGTTGCTCCGTTCTCCCTGGGACCTCAGTCCCTTCTGCTGCTCCTCCCAAGCAAACTGGGCCCTTCTGGTGCCAATTCTCGTGTGGGTGGGCTTGTGCACACCGTGGGACCCTCCAAGGACCTCTCCTGTGAGTCTGGGTTTCTCTCCCTGCGCCTCAACTTCCACAGGCATCCGCGATCAGTGTCCCAAGGCAGTATTTACCAGTGCTGGGATCCTTGAGTTGCGTGCACTACCTTGCTTTACAATCGCCACCTCAGTGGGTCTGCTGGGTGCCACCCCTCTGCCGGGGCCTGCCAGCTGCCACAAGTGTACTCAGGGTCCACCCGATTTGGTCTTGCGCGCCCTGGATGCCTTACACACCCTCATCCGAGGGTACATCCTTATGTACCCAGTCCCAACTCTGCTCTCCAAGCTGTGACCCACACCCAGCTGCCCAACTCCGCTCCTCCTACCGTTCTGGATGAACAGGTCTATTTCAGCTTCTTGGTTGTCTGACTTCCATTTAAATCAATTTTCTGTCAGTTCTGGATGTTATTCTGAAAAATTGTTGTTGTTCCTATCTTGGGTATGCGTGGAGGTACAGTGCGTCCACCTGTGCGTCCACCTATCCTCCATCTTGGCCGGAAGTCCCCAAATAAAATATTTTTTAAAAATAATTTAAAAATCGCCCTGGCTGGTGTAGCTCAGTGGATTGAGCGCAGGCTGCGAACCAGGCATCGCAGGTTCGATTCCCAGTCAGGGCACATGCCTAGGTTGCAGGCCATGTCCCCCAGCAACCGCACACTGATGTTTCTCTCTCTCTCTCTCTCTCTCTCCCCCTCCCTTCCCTCTCTAAAAATA